>CM068962.1:58662420-58687517 GCA_035128595.1 Eptatretus atami
TCCAGACGGCAACAGCCCACGTGTCCTAAAAACCTGCTCCTCTGCTCTTTCTCACCCTCTCTCTGTTACATTCACCCTCTCATTTGCTCAAGGTCATCTGCCATCTGCTTGGAAATCAGCAAACATTACTGCCCTGCATAAAAAAGGTGCAAAAACAGATCCCTGCAAACAGACCAATCAGCCTTCTCCCAATCATCAGCAAGGTTATGGAATCCATCATCGCTTCAGACATGAAATCCTTCTCTATTCTCCAATGGCTTGATTTCCAATCATCAATTTGGTTTAGACCAGGTCACTCTACCCTGGATATGCTGCTTCTGCTCTCCCAACAATGATGGAAGTCTCAATGCCAGACAGGAAATCTGAGCCGTATCCCTGGACATAACATGTGCTTTTGACACGGTCTGGCCCCTGCCTACTCACCAAACTCTCTTCCCATGGTATCCAAGGCCATCTCCATCATGGCTCCAGACTTCCTCTCCTGTCACAGTCAACGTGTGGCCCTAAATGGAGTTTTTCATCCCCTCTTCCTGTCCAGGCTGGAGTTCCTCAAGGTAGCGTTCTGGGCTCTGTTCTTTTTCTGGTTTTCATCAATGATCTCTCCGACTCTCTGGAAAATCCTCTATTCTTTGCTGATGACTCCCCCCTCTGCCGTACCATCGGTCATCCCTCAGACCGGCAAGCAGCAGCTTCTTCGCTCACTGCAGATCTGGATAAAATCACAAGCTGGTCCAACACGTGGAACATGTCTTTCAATCCAGCAAATCTACACTCTCACTTTGTCTCTCTGAAAGGACCGTTTAGAACCCCCCCATCCACTTTCTCAACAATCCTCTGGAAGAAGTCCTTTCTTTCAAGCTTCTGGTCTCACTATCTGCCATGACCTTTCCTGGGAAAACACATTTCAAACCTCGCCTCCAAAGCAGTCGCCGACTGGGAATCCTCTGTCGTGCAAAGTCCTTCCTTGGCCACCTGAGCTCCTGACCACTTACAAAGCTTTGTCCACAGCCTGATGGAGTACTGCTCTCCCTCTGGGCTGGTGCTCCTGCCTCCCACCTTTCTCGGCTTCACGCTTTGGAAACCAAGGCATTTCGGATCATTGGCATCTCCCGCAATGAGGCTGAGTCTTTGGGCCTCTCACTCTCTCACCGCAGGCTGGTCGTGGTCTTTCTGTCTTCTACCGTCTCCTCTCCAGCCTCGCACCCCCCCCCCAGCTCTCTCTGCGATTTGTCCCCACCACATTCCGCAGGGCGCTCAAGGTCCGCCAACAACCCCCCTCTGGTAAAACTACCAAAATCACGAATCACTGCTCACCTTCACTCTTTCATTCATCTTTTTTCCCACCTTTGGAATAAACTCCCTCACTCTATTCAATCCCATTCTTCCCTCCAGGCCTTCAAACCGCTGTTCACCACCACCTCTTAGCATCCCCCATCCAAATCCTGATCTTTTCTACCCCCATAATCCACCCAAACCCCCTCCTTCACATTCCATGCTTTCCTTCCTGAAAGTCCCTCTAATGTCCATCTTGTATTCCCATGTTCCCTGCCCCATCCTCTCTCCCTTCCACAGATCTCCTAATGATAAACAATAACGAACGACATTAATATTGTTACGGATTAGGAAACCATTTGCACATAAACAGACAGCAGCCCCCGCAGTTCAGTTATTTTGATAATTATGTGTTTATAGTCAGGGTCCCGTCCTTCTGTCTAACGGGAATTCATGTGTCGCTGCAGGTTTCTTTTATAGTCAGGTTTTTTACATCGCCAACAAATCTCCTTGTTCTTCGCTCACCGAGAGCTCCGACTCCGCCAGGAAAGAGGGGGTCACCCCTGTCCAATAGGAAGCTCATCACCTCAGGCCGACCGCCTTAGCCAGAAGGAGTGTTCGGCCCGACCAATGAGGGAGGCCACTGATCGCCCGACAACCCCTCATCCAATCAGGAGGCGAGTGGCCAGAGAAGAGAAAGAGTAGAGTGGTTGTCAGGACCAGAGCTGGACCGGTTGCAGAATCGTCTGGACCGGTTGCAGAATCTAATCACACAACTGTCGTATCATGGAAGGGTCTTGGTCATCAACACTTTGGTGGCTTCTACCTTATGGCACATGTTCTTCATGCTGCATCCTCCAATGGCGTTGCTTCAACAGCTCCAGAAGTGCTTTGTGTCCTTTTTCTGCGGCGAAAAAGACTGGTTGTGACCCGTGGTCCTCATTTTGTGGAAAGGTTAGGAAGAAGCCTGCTGATAGGTGTTTACAACTGACTGATGGAGGCGAAGGCTTGGTCGACATAAAGAGCCGGCTAATGGACTTTCAAGTCTCGGTTGCTCTTCACACGCTATACACACAACCCTCTCCACCATGGGTCAACGTTGCTCATCACCTTTTGCGACAGGAGGGGGGAGACTAGGCTATGACCACTCTCTTTTCCTGATGAACCTTTCCAAATTCAACATATCTCCCCTATCTGGTTTCTATCAGAGCATGCTAAATATGGGGCAAGCTCTGACAACAACAAGAGCCATACATTCTAACACGAAGCAAATGTTTCTGGTAGAACCTTTGTTTTACAATCCCTATTTCCATGATATGCCTACTGATAGGTGTTTTATTCAACGCTTTACTGATAAGAGCGTAGAATCTGTCGCAGATCTTCTCAGCCCAAACGGCAGTTGGATCGGAGCTGACACATTCGCAGCCTGGTTAGTGTACGATTTTTCTAGAATTGTGGCACACATATTATGTAGTGTGCTTTGTACATATACACAGCTTGGACCTGCTTGGGAGCAAGGCCAGCAAAGCAATGGACAAAATACAGACCTAATACCTTCTCTTTCTACCTTCCCTGAACACGTATGTGTTTTTTCTCTTGTTAGACCTCTTCCTTGTACCCCTGATAATGCACGCTTCAATGGCTTTCCGAAACAGAAACACCTCTATTTAGGTTGTGTAAAATTTATTTTACAACGGCAAATAACATGGCAGAGGGCTCGATGGAGACACCTCTTACCTTGTTCTCCCCCTTATTACCTCCACCCCTAAAGGTGAAGGAGGTTATGTTTTCACCACTTTTTATCTGTCTGTTACTTGCAAAATCGAAGATTTTTCAAGTATTTTGGTTAGTCGATTTTGTTCTGTCTGTCTGTCTTTGTCTGTCTGTTTGTCACCTACAGGTCACAATTTTAAACTGATCTTCACGAAACTTCACTGCCTGGTAGAGTTTGTCATATGGAAGAAGCCTATTGTTTTTGAGGTCAAAAGGTCAACAACTTCGGTGAGATTTCTAAAATCCTCAATTCTCATCCAATTGACTTGAAATTTGAGGAGGATATTTTTTCAGGTCACTGAATTCAACCACCAAATTATTTTTGATGTCAACATGGACCAAAAGGTCAGCATAGTCCCAAGGTCAACAACTGAGGTGGTATTTCTAAAATCCTCAATTTTTATCCGATTGACTTGAAATTTGAAGAGGGCTTATATTTCAGGTCACTGAATTCAACCAGCCATTTATTTTTCAGGTCAACATGGACCAAAAGGTCAACTACTAAGGTGGTATTTCTAAAATTGACAATTTTCATACTATTCACTTGAAATTTGAAGAGGATTTGCATATCAGGTCACTGAATTCAACTACCAATTATTTTGGAGGTTCACATAGGCCAAAAGGTCAACAAAGGCCGAATTTCTGAAATTGTCAATTTTCATCCGATTCACTTGAAATTTGAAAAGGAGTTGCATATTTGGTTATTTAATTCAACCACCGATTTTTTTTAGGACAATTTTGTTTTACGGATTTTGCAAGTATCGTGCTCAACACGACGTCGTCTTCTTGTTACTTACGAAATCTAAAGATTTCGTAAGTATATTGATGACTTCCGTCGTCTGTTTGTGTGTTTCTGTGTTTGTGTGTTTGTTTGTTTGTAGGCACGATAACTCGAGAACGGAAGAAGCTACCAATGTCAAATTACACCACGTGATTCAGGAGGGTGATGTCTAGCGCTGATTAGATTTTGGTCAAAATCGGTCAAAGGTCAAGGTCACAGTGAGGTCAAACATTCGATTTTTGATGGTTTGGTACAGAATCATCGTAGAAACTTCTGGTTTGCGTCGCTACCTTCTCTAGAGACAGCTTTTATTAGACAAGGTCAGAGGTCAAGTTGACGATTTCGTAAGTACCAGTCTATGACTGCTTGTTTGTTTGTCTGTTTGTGTACAAGATATATCAAAAAGTTTGGATGGACCTGGATGAAATTTTCTGGACAGGTTGGGTGTGTGACCATGACAATTGATTCGGTTTTGGTGAGATCCGAATCCGACGACTCAAATTTTGTAAGTGATTCTTCACCATTGAGAGATAAGGCTGAAAAAACTATATATAGCATGATATTTCAAAAATGTTTTGGGTGTTCAAAAAAAAAAAATGTTCTCGTGGATCAGGCATTACGGGGCGGGGGGATGCGCTCTACCGAATCCCCTTCTAGTTTGTTTGTTTCTTTGTTTGTCTCTTTGTTTGTTTTTGTGCAAGACATCTCAAAAGGTTGCAGACGGATCTGGATGAAATTTTGTGGACAGGTTCGGTGTGTGACAAGGACAAACTGATTCAATTTTGGTGTAGATCCGAATCCGGATCCGGATGTAATAATTTCTTCAATGATTCTTCACCATTGAAAGATACAGCTAAACTAATATATAGCACGATATCTCAAAAAGTTGTGGACGGATTTGGACGAAACATGGGGGACAGATTGGGTGTTTGGCATGGACGAATTGCTTCGATTTTGGTGAAGATCCGAATCCGGATCTGGATACGAGAATTATTTAATTATCAAAGTGATTCTTCACCATGGAGATATAGAGATAACCATCTGCTTCAGAAACAGCCACAAGGACAAAGGAAAATGTGATCCCTCATATGCTGCTGAGGTTAAAAGTTAAAAGCTGCTGTTCCTGTAGGTCTGTACCTCCATCCTCACCATACCAAAGTAGTGTGTTATCCGAGCATTAATTCTTGATGTCATATGTTCCCGGCATACCCGACTCCATTGAAGCATCAGTTAAATTTTTTTCACATTTAAAAGGAAATGGTTGGTTTCCTGTTAACATTGTTAAATCACCGGGTGAGTAGCCTCCACTCCTGCATGGCAAACATGGCCTGTTCCAAGTTCCATACAAAGTTCCGCACGGATAAAATACATGGAAAGGATAACTACAAAGGCTTACATTTAAATGTAGTTCGTTAAAAATGGAATTCAAGTGAAAAATTAACAAAACTCAATTCAAAAATATATCAATCCAGAGAGAACACAAAATGTCATTCTCTGCTTTTCAAAGCTCAAAATAACATGGAGGAACTCTGAACACAAGGTCACAAATAACCCTAACCCTAACCCTAACACATTTTATGTGTATCTATGTTGAAGTGATGGGTATATAAAGAAAGCAGATCACACAAAAAGCTAAACAAAGTGATGTCATGTAAAAATGAAATTGCACAACATTTTCAGCTGGTGGGGGACCATCCGAGGGACCTCACACCACAGAAATGAGTACGTAATTTGTGAACAAAGAGCTCCAATCCCACAATGAAAAGAAACTTGTTTCAGCATGATTAGCACAGAACACCAATGCTTTGTGATAGTCATGTGATCCACAGAGCTTTCTATGACCTTATGTGTCCACAAATTGTTGGTGTTGCACATTACACACATGTAACAAGATGGGATTAATTATTTTTAGTTCCACAACCTCATCGAGGGTGAGGTGGCCGAAGATGCGCCTGATAAAGGATATAATGAAATAAGGCCATTAATTATCTTCAAAAGGGGCGTTTAAATTAACCGAAACACCCAATTTTCATTCTTGCACTTCCTTGGTGTTCCCTTGGTATGCGTGCAACGTTTTAGGCTGCTAGGTTTCATGGTTTTGGAATTATGGAGGACACACACACACACACAAAGATGTTTATTCGTTTTGATATACTTTGACAATAGTTCTTCAACATATTTCATTTCCTCCACCAAGTGGAGAATATTCTTCCTCACGCGATTGATTTAATTGTTGTAGTATTGTAAGATTATTTAAAATGACCAATTATACCCTAAGTCATCCATATCATATTCCCGAGGTTCTATTTTCACAAGAAGTACACGTCGTTGTTCAAAATATTGAATTTGTATTTAATGTTGCATGAGCTGGTATTGGAGCTAACATTTCTGTATTAAAAAAATGAATACATAACCGTTTTGCATGAGGTTGTATGTTGTATCAAAAATATATATAAATGCTGGGTGACCTCCCCAAGCCTACCTCTTTCCAAGTTTACAGTGTTTCCTTCCTGAAAGTTTGTGGGTATATCCATCTTGTTCACCCCCAGTGCCCCCCCCCCCCCCCCCACCAGCCCTCATTCCTCACCACATCCCTTATTTCTCCAAGGGCTCCCTCTATTTTGTCCCTCAACCCTGCTGTTAGTATGGCTTCCCGCCCCCCTTTCAACTGTTATTTTTATTCTGTTACGTCCTGATCCGTTCTAACTACTCCACGAGCCGCAACACTGTTTTCAAAAAAAACTCATAAAGTCAACATCTGTATGTTTATAAATCTCTGGAGAAATTCCATTGTGAGGTTGTTCCATGCATTCTGCATGTTTCCCATAATTCGTCTTTTGATTTTGCTTGTTTTTCGTTTTTCTTTCTGTCCAAATAATCACAGACAACTTCAATGATGTTAAGGTCAGGACAGTGATAGGGCCATTTTAATGGCTGAAGAGTTCCTGACTGCTTTTCTTTGTAATTGAAAATATGTTTTCATGACATTTTTCAGTGTGTTTGGGGTCATTGTCATGCTGCAAACCAAAGTTGTCACCAATTAGCTTCCTGACTGATGGGATACCATGGTTGGTTCGGATCTGCTTGCCCTTGTCAGCATTTATTGTTACTTCAATTCTCACTAAATCACCAATGTCAGCAGCATATATACATCCCCAAACCTGAAAAAAGCCTCCACCGTGCTTTGCAGTAGGCTGTAGACACACATTCTTGTACTTCTCACCAACCCTCCTTCTGACATACTACCTTCTCTTTGTTTCAAAAATTTCAAACTTTGACTCGTCACTCCAAAGTGCCTTTCTCCATTGATTACAGTCCAAACTCTGATATTATTGGGCATATTTCAACCTCTTGGCTTTGTCATCTTCATGCATAAAGGGCCTTTTGACAGCCAACATTTCTAAGAGGGCCTCCAAAGCCAATCGCCCACTGGGCATCCTCCATTATGCAAAGCCTTTCCTTGGCACACCTGAACTCTTCTCCATCGACAAGACCTTCATCCACAGCTTGAGGGAGTACAGCTCTCTCTTCTGGGTTGGTACCTCTGCCTCACACCTTGCTCAGGTTGATGCCATGGAAACCAAGGCCTTCATGATCACAGGAATCGCCTGCAATTAAGCTGATTCTATGGGCCTATCAGTTTTTACCTCACAGACGGGTTGGTGGTCTGTTTGTCTTCTGCCGCCTCCTTTCTGGTCTTGCACCCTCTGCTATTTCCATGATTTGCACCCACCAACCCTATGTATCTGCAGGGTAAACATGGTCCACCAGCAACCCCCTTCTGTGGAGACTTCCAAAATGTGGAACCAACTTCCACATTCTCTTCAATCTCAATCTTCCATCTGGGATTTCAAGACAGCTGTTCACCGCAATCTCAAATCATCCCTTCCTCGGAAAAGTACCTGTCCCCAGTGACAGGAAAAGCAATCAAATGTACCTGTCCCCAGTGAAAGGAAAAGCAATCAAATGTTTCTGTCCCCAGTGATGGGAAAAGTTTGTTAGTCTATCAATTTAAACTGGACTTTAAGTAGGTTAATTGTGTCAAGGTTCGTGGAAGAGCTCGAACACTAAACGGATCAGTATGCAACAGGACAAAAGGAACAGGAGAGAGAGGGAGAGGGTAAGGGGCAATAACAACAACAGTGCAGTTGAAGGACAAAATAAAGGGAGACATGGACAAGCAATGGGGTGGGGAGGAATGGATTGGACAGGATGGATACCGAAGGAAACTTCCACCCCTTCCTCTCTCTCTCTCTCTCCCTCCCCTACCGTCTCTCCCCTCCCCTTTCTCTCTTCCCCTACCCATCATTCTTCCCCACATCCCTTATTTGTCCAAGTCTCCCTCTATTTTGTCCCTCATTATGGAGAACACTGCCCAGAAGAAGCCACATCTGTACATGCAAATAATAATGATCAGAAATCGAAGAGATCAAGCTATGGCGCCGATGATGTTTTGAAAGCGCCCAAATGGCTACTAAGGAAGAGCAAAGTGTTTTAATGAACAGGACTGGCCATTGTGACAGGAACGAGTAACACCCGCAAGGAAATACAGTCGCTGAAGTCACCAGAACTGAAAGTCGAACTCTGTTTCTCAAACATTCACAAAATTGGAACATGGAAGGCAAAGTCAATGAATTGGGGGAAGTTAGATGGTGTGTGTGTGTGTGTGTGTGAGAGAGAGACACACACACACACACACAGAGACAGAGACAGGGAGACACACACCAAGGCCAAGAACTGAAATTTTGGGGATAAGTGAACTTCGATGGACTGTTTTGAGGCAGATTAAATCTGACAATTTGTGTTCTTTCCTGGTCAATAAACCTGTAAAAGAAAAGGAGTGGCAGTGATTTGCAATAAAAAAGATGGCAGGATCAGTACTGGGATAAAACCCAGTTTATGATGGCATAATATCAGTGATGTTGACAGAACATCAAGTGAACACCACCATCATTCAGATGGTGGTGTTCCCACTTCTGCATGTTCCCACCATGTTCCCACTTCTGCTGCAGATGAAGAAAATGTGGATGGGATTTATGGAAAGTTGCAGGAACTGGTAGAACAGGTGCCTCAAGGAGATGTTTTAATTATTATAGGAGATGGGAATGCAAAAATTGGAGAAGCAGAAGCAGGAGTACCAGAGATTGCAGAAAAGCATGAACATGGTATCTAAAATGAGCCAGGGGAGCGAATAGTGGAGTTCTGTTTTTAGAATGATCTCATAATTGCAAACACATGTTTCAAACAACCCAAGCATACACGGAATACATGGACATCACCTGATGGTAACATAGAAATCAGATTGATTTCTGTGGTTGAGTGACCAACTGAGCAGTAATTGTTGAGGAGGTCTTGAGTGGGTGGGTTCACACTTGGAAGAGCGGGAATGCACCAATCGGCAGGTGTATTCACACCAAGGGACGTTTTTGATACACTTTTAAGCCCTGCCCTCACTAAATGACTATCATAGATGTCGAAGGCAATGGATGGGTGTGGTTCTTGGGTTTGGTTCTGTGTTGGTGGAGTTCTTGGCTTTGGTCCTGCGTTGGTGTAGGCTCCTGTCCTGTCCTGTCCTTGCTTCATGGAGCTTTGCAAAAGAACAATCGGGGCTTGAACAGTGGCGCTTATAGAGGAGTCCACCGGTAGGACCCGAGTTTTAAGCCATTGCATGTCGGATGTAGCTGGTGTAGATATGTCACCGGCTGACTGGAATGTGACCACACCAATTGAGGAAGTGGGTGGGGTAGCAACTTCGATGATCTTATCTATATTGGCAAGTTACTCGATATTCACTGAAATCGCTGGTTGAAACAAGGATATACTGGGCATTGATTGGCAATCGTTGGACAAAAAGGTGCTTGAGTATGGTATCCTCGAAGTTATTCTCACCCAACTATCCTTCATAGCAATTGAGATGGTTTATGATCGCCCAGTTCTTCCAAAAAAAGAAGTTTAGGTAAGCGTTTTTAGATCCTCGTGGAGGATCTCTAAGTCTTACTCACGTTGTTGTTCTTCATCTTCTTCTTGTGGACTTTTTTGTTTCACAGCCTACAGTTTTCATCGAAACTTCCTGAAACTTGGCATATATATGTAACAAGCTCAAATGAGCTAAGATCCTCGTCCTCTTAATGATGATGTCATAAAAACGAATATGACGTCATTGCGATGCATCAGGTTTGCGATAAATTATCTGTGCTAATGCCCGGCTTGATTCCCGCAAACAAAATTCAAACAGCTTGCCTAGTTTCGGAGATAATGGTATAGGCGATTTCCATTAGCGGCGATATATGACGTCAACTTTTTTTCTCGGAAAAATTTCCAAAATCGGAATGATTACTGCCTGCGCGTGGGCTTTCTGCATATACACGGCAAGTTCACGAAGATCCGATGAAAACTCTGGGTTGTGAAACAAAAAATAGGAATGACGTCATAAAAATTGATATGATGTCATAGTGATGTATCATATGTGCGGTAATTCAGCTCTGCTAATGCCCTGTTCGATTCCCGCAAAACAGAATTCAAAAAGCTTGCCTAGTTTCGGAGATAATTTTTTAGGCGATTTCCATTAGCAGAGATATTTTGACGTCATAACTTTTTTCTAGGAGGAATTTTCAAAATCGGAGATGGTTACTGTGTGCAGGGTATTTTTACACATTGTTGCGAATTCGCGCCCGCCGGCGTGCGATCGGCCACGTGACTCGAATCGCGACCGCCTCGCCCACCGGACGGACAATTCAGTCGTGACCCTCTCGGACTAACGCCGGGAGCCAGTCACGGGTGGGGGTTTAACCTCACCACAACCCAGTCCGCATTCCACCCGTGCGAGGTAGGGTGAACCGCCGAAAGTCGATATACCTAAGTACTCGCACGGGTAACCTACCGAGGGGTTGTACCACGCCACAGGTCGACTTCGGACACGAACCGCTTAAGCGGCTCGTTCCGTGCTACAGGGATAACCGAGCGGAGTTATCGTCGACCTTGACGGTTCCAATTAATTATCGGGCGTCTCGCGCCCACTCGAACCCTTTACGTGAACAAGATGAGACCCAACAGAGGAAAGGACGCAGCGAAACGGGGAAACAATTCAACAAGCAAGCATTTTATTTACACAGACAGGCACAAAGCACACATATAGTCACACAGTAAGAATGCACATATATCAAATAAAAGAAAGGCAACGACGACGCAGCTCTACAGCCGACCAACGCGAACACTCGGCAACACTTAACTGTTCTACTTCTCCGGACACGGCGCCACACACACACGTTCACACAGAACCCAAAAAAAATGGAAGTCGCGACTTCCCTGGTGTGTCGAGTCCTTGGCGACCGTAACTCCGAGCTCCCGGTGCCTTCGCCGTTCCTTGCGACCGACGACTCCTCTCAGCTCCACAGACGCGAGGAAAAAACCAGGGAACTCCACTTGACCCGCAGGGGAAAAAAACAGCGCGAGATTCTCTGCACTCCGTCGCCTTCGCCGTCCTTTTATCGCGGGGCCCCGCCCTCCACTCCGCCCCCGTTTTCGGCTCCACCCCTCCTTCCAGAACATGCTGGAACTTCCAGAAGGGCGTGGTCCTCCGTCCAATCGGGGACGCTTGCACCGCCGTGGCATTCTTCTTCTTCCTCGCAGGGTGTAATCCCCGCGACGGCGCCATTCGTTCGGGGGAGGGGGGGAACGGGGGCCGGGCCACCTGCTTTCCCTCGAAGGCCAGGCCTCTGGCAACCGGTGGCCGAGTCGGAACGTGGTGGTTGTTGTAGTGGTGGCGTGGTTGGCGTTGTTGTAGTGGTGGCGTGGTCGGCGTTGTTGTAATGGTCTGAGGGTTGGAGCGTGGCTGGTTCGAAAAAATAAGAAAGAACAGAAAAACGACTGACTCAAAGGATCGCAGCCCGAATGAATCACATTAATTCCCTCTAAACAACGGGTTTGGGGCTAACTATACATGTACTTAAAAGATATCTCACCTACGGGACCTGAATGGTGGTTGCGAATTTCCACAGCCGTAACAATATATATGCCAAGTTTCAGGAAGTTTCGATGAAAATTGTAGCTGTGAAACAAAAAGTCCACAAGAAGAAGATGAAGAACAACAACGTGAGTAAGACTTGGAGATCCTCCACGAGGATCTAAAAATTGCTTGCAAAGAAAAGCGCGCGAGTTTCTAACTTGTCGTGATGACGAGCTCCAGTGAAATCCACCTTCCGGTGTCCTCTACACATATTCGCTCCTTGGGAAAACTCCACTGATTGGCTGCTGGTGTTCACACGTTTGCTTTGTTACACATACTAACAAGATTAATGTTCGTGTTCAATAAAATAAAAATGAATGAGTCTTGTTTGTTGTTGAAAGTCTTGTTGAATGAGAACATCAGTGTTGAACACGTCTTCAACCGTTTCTCGGACACGCATTTACCGATGTTATTCAAACTTGGCACACAGACAATGAATGATGGCTTACATATGCACGCCATATTTTTTTTCGAGATCAGATCCAAGATGGCTGACTGGTGGACATTTTCTTACTTAAATGTGTGTCTCCAACCATTTCTCAGACATGCATTTACCGATTTTGTTAAAACCTGCTACAAGCGCATTACATGATGGCATAAACGTGCAACTCACTTTACTTTGCAATCTGATTGGTGGACTGGAAGCCATTTTAGTTGTGAGAAAAAACCCAGTATTGAACACGTCCTCAACCATTTCTCAGATATGCATTTACCTATGTTTTATTCTATTTTTCATACCTATACCATGAAGCATCTTTCATGAAAATTAAAAAAATGAATTCTGATTACTCATTTCAATTTCACCCCAACAACCTTTAAGTACAGTTGACAAAAGCTGATTAGACACATTTTCAACTGAATGATAATTTTCTATCGTCTCCAGTTATAGAATATATTTTATTCAAAAATAAATATTATTAAATGTGATAGTGTTTGTGTCATCCAATATGTCTCCCCCAAAATATACCAACATTGAATCCTTTCTGTGCGAAATTTGCATTCCCAATCAAAAACATCATCCATGTCATGTGATCAACTATCTTACATAATATAACTCCGTGACCCACATCATAAATATTCATGACCGAATAACCCAATCGTACACAATCTTCCATGTCACATGACCACACAAGTCAGTTTAGCATGCATATAAATCATGTAAATATGGGCTAACCCTTTAACTCTAAAACCACCGGGGCTATGGCATTTTATGTCTTTTTTTCTCCTTGTTGAAAGTGGGCCGAAACATTGTTGAGCAGTAACATACAGCTTGTTTGTATGATATTTTGAGAAGTATAACTAATCTTATTGTTTTCGAGCCATGCACGTGTCTAACTTTGCAACAATTACTGAGCAATGAAGGCAAGCCATTACTTATGCATGGACATGCCACAAGTGCAACATCCATAGCAACAGCAGTTCCAGCAGTTTTCTATGATAGCCAGGCATTCGATCAGATAACCAGAGCTTTTACATTACCAGCCCAAATGCCTGACAGTGTTTGGCTGACTGTGAACTTATGAGGAAAACGTAGACAGATGGGCAGCACTGAAATGCAGCTCAGAGCTGATTGCCTACACATCATCAGCATAATGCACATCTGTGCTCAGAGGGCGGGGTATATATGTGGGGGAAGGGGGAGAAGGGGGGATGCCGGGCATTGGATTGAAGTGGATCACATCTTTTTGGTGTTATGTTACAACGGCCGAAATAATGTCCAATACAGCACCCTATCGACATCCTTATGGCTATAAAATCGATAGTGATGCACATAATTAAGGCTATGCAAAATATGCCATGAAATGCGACATCAGCTATTTTTCTGCTCTCATTATTTACCTCCACCATCTGCGATGGGCAGAGGTTATGTTTTCACCTCTGTCTGTCTGTCTCTCTGGGAATAGGATGTCTCAAAAAGTTGTGGATGGATTGGGACAAAACTTGGTGAACAGCTTCAGTATGTGACAAGGCTGAACTGATTCGATTTTTGTGAAGATCCAGATCTGATAAAAAAATTTTTTTTAATGATTCTTCACCATTGAGAGATTGGGCTAAAAACGATATACACCATGATCTCTCAAAACGTTGTGGACGAGTTCTGCCAAAACCTGGTGGATGAGTTGGTTAGGTGATGAGAACAAGCTGATTCGATTTTGTTTCAGGTCTGAATCCAATTCCGGCCTATAAGTGGGATACAAAACCTAAACTAATCAGCTTGTTCCCATTATGCGCTCCACAGAGCACCCTTTCTAGTTCCCATTATTATGGGGGAGAAACTGCGATTTGAAACAGTTGTGTGATTAAAAACCTGAATAAGGGGGGATCATCTCAGCAGCACATCCAGTTCAATGCATTTTCTTTTAATGCAGAGTCAAGGCTTGTAGAAGAGCTATAACAGAGAAAATAAACAGACACGGACAAACAAGAGATGCGGGTTATGATGAGTGGTATGGGAGAACGCAAGGGATGGACAAAATGGATACCGAAGCAAAATTTTGGGGGACGGGGTGGGGATGGTTTAACGGGTGGAGAAAGGATCATGGTTTTGGATGGGGGATAATTTGAGATGGTGTTGAACAACTGGCTTGTGTTTTCAGGGGTCAATAATTTTGGGTGGTCAAGAACCTGGAGGAAGAATGAGATTGAAAAGAATGTGGAAGTTGGTTCCACAGTTGGGAAAAAAAAAATCTCACATACGATATCTCATAATTGACAACAGGTGAACAATATATTGTGCACAACAAAAGGAATGTTTTGACGCCATGCATAAACGCCGTGACATCAGAAACAAGATTCAAAGGGAACCATTGTGGCCTTTCAGGCTGCCCTTTCATCGTTTGAACATGATGTGGCACATTGAACTCTTTTTCAAATCCTTAAATGATTCAGACATCATCACAACTTCATGTTCTGTTGTGGAAGTCATCCCTAGTTTCTGTGTTCATCTTGGTACAGATGGCATGAGACGTGCCACATCACGTACAAACAACAATGGCAACGCAGTCTTTTCATTAATAAATGCCTGGAAACTAAAATGTCCTTGCAAAATGTTTGTTGGATGGTATCTCGTGGTCATTTGTAGCAAGACAAATAAATAAATGATGGGTTCATCTTTGGAGTAATTTCTTCAGGATTTCTGTGAGGCATGTTAAGCGCGCAGTACCGTCTTCCACTCATTCTTCCTTTTTTCCCCGCATGCGCAAAGCAAAAAGTGGGGTTAAGCGATTGGTTCACTTTGTCTGTCTGTCTACAGACGTCAGTCGATGATGGAGAAACTACTTAATTTCAATTGAATGTTATATTTTGAATCCTGTAGAAAACGAATCAGAACATAAAACTGCAGTTCATCAGTACTTTGGCTTTGAATTTGGCAAAACGTATGGAATCTCATCCCGATGCGCATGCGCAGAGAGGAGTGAGGTATTTTGTTTTTAGTCTGTCCTCCGTTCTGGCAGCGAAGCAAAATTGAAAATCATTCCAGACAGGAGTTCAAAAGACTTCCCTTTTTCTCAAGACTGCATGGGGTAAGGTGTTCTATGAACTCTCGAGTTTTATGGTAAATCATTTTCGTACCCATTGCAAGCACATCATTTGGATCTTTAAGGTATGGAGTGCAAAATGGTTAATTCATGGAATTTCATGCAGAAGTCCTACAACAATCATATGATCAGAAATAATTATTAAATTTCAGTGAACCTAGACTGTGAGGGATACAATATATAATTCTTCAAATGGGTTGTGAGTTGATATTCTGCAATATTCTGAGCTGTTGAATCATGACAGCAAGGACAAAATGACAAAAGAGTTTTCAGGTTAAAGTTGTGATTTGTTGGAAATTACAGATATACACGAATGTCCAATATTTTCCTTGAAATAAATGTTAAATATATCCATTGTATATTGCAGGCTGGCAGGATGGCATAGACTCAAGGTCTCGAGGTATGCACACTCATCTCTAAACATCTAAGCTGTCTTGCCTGGGTTTGAATCCCGACCAAGCTATGAAATGTCATCCCGGTGCGCATTAAAATCTGTGCTCATTCAGGGTCTACGGGGAGGGTGTTTGACACCCCAAAATACGTATTTGCTTTCGTCACCGACACTACACACAATTTAGATGAAACTTGACCACGACCTTCATCACCCGTGATGTACCAAAGTTAGTCAGGGCAGAATAAAAAAATCAGGGTCGAAGGGAGTCTGCGGGAGGATTGAGCCCATCAAAAAAGGTATTTGCTCTCTTCTCCAAAACGACACACAATTTCAATGAAACTTGATCACAACCTTCATCACCCATAATGTACCAAAGTTTGTTCATGGCATTAAAAAAAAAATCAGGGTCTAAGGGGGTTTGAGTGACTGTTGCTCCTGATCCAGGTGAGGTTCAGGATGCTTGGTCCCATTTTTAATTCCCCTGCCATTGCAACTGTTCTACATACTTAATCACCTTATAACTGGTGTTTATAATGGTAGATCAGAGGTAGAATACTTGCTTTTATTCTGTCTATTATGGGTTTAATTCTCAGGTGACTATAAAATCCCCACATTGATGCTTCGCAGGCTGCATCAGTGAGTGCACCCTCCGTCGGATGGTAGTTTCAAGATCCACATTATGTATTTTGCAAGATTAGGCAGTTGTGTGCCGGCAACCTGGCCAAACTGCAAACTTATGCCTCCAGTCGCACATTTAGAGACTCAAGTCTGAAGGTTCGAGTCTTGAGTCATGTTGAGTGGGTGACTTGAGTGAAGTGTTGTTGCAAAAAGATGTGGCAGGTTTGATTTGAGTTTCCATCGAGAACATATTTACAAGCATTTAAGAAGAAATTGAAGTGGATTGACAATGTGGATAAAAGTACGTTTCCTGAAGTTGTAGACATGATAGACGCAGAAAGCACAGGTTGATGGTGAAAGAAAAAGAGAGCAATAACACAAACACTAGAATTTTATTGTTTTAAGTGTAGCTTGTGTCTGGAAAAGTTTGCCAGGGAGAGTAGAGAGAGTGTCAAGCTGTGGACAATGTCACATTCGAAGATAATTAGATAAGCACCCACAGGCAGATGGATGCAGGAGATACATATGGCTGGGATGAGTAGACATGTAGGATTAAATGTGTGCTTGGGTAAGACTGGAGTGATAAACAATGCACTGTGTGTGCTTTTTCTCCAGACCAGTCCAGATGACTGCTTACACGACTTTGCGTGACACCTTATCTGTGAACGGCTGAACCAATTGGGGTCTCATGTCCTCAGTGCACACCCGGAGTACTGCCGAGCAATACAGTGAGTGTGCGCTGGCGTAGAAGAGCAAATTAACGGGGTAGAACTTCCCCGCTAAACTAATGTGCGGAGCATGCTGCACTAATGGGGAAAAGACAAACACGGACATATTGGGACATTTATAAGCAAGGGCGAGGAAAGGTCATGTGGCACAATAAAAAGTTTTATTCACAAGTGTATGGCAGGGAAAGCAAGGATTTGTGTGTGCAGCAAAAGGAATGCAATAATTTACACAAAGAAGACACAGAGCAGAGCTAAGCCGATGTAAAACTTCTACAATATTAAATTATATTACACATTACAGGTGCCAGCAGACACACACCCAAGGAAATTAGTCCAGAAAGAGGAGAAGCAGTTGAGATGCAAGTGACCTCTTGGTACCTGGGATGGTCGACGGACCTACGCATCCCAATCACTTAGGAGGGGGAAGAAGGGAAGAAAACTGGGGTGTCTATGGTGCATGAGTGGGAGGTGCATATGTGATGCAGATGAGGTGCAAAAGAGGAGGTGTGAAGGAGTGCGAAATGGTAATGCTCTTTCAGTGATGCATCCACAGTGGGTGAGACAATAGATGGGAGAGAGATGAGTGAGAAGATAGCTTGATGGGGCGTGCAAGAGAGTCTGCAAGTGTGATTCAATGATTATTGCTGCGGAACACAGTGGGAGCCGAGCGCTGGTGACCCGGTTATGACCCAGCGATGACCTGGCAACTCCTCAGCAATGACTCAGTACTGCTCGCTTGGCTCATTCTCTGCGACGCGCACTGCCCTCTCGGCTCGCAATGGTGAGGCTCCACTCGGTTCTCATTCGGTGAGTCTAGTGCTCGGCTCGGAGTGCCTGCCTCTCGCTCAGTTCAGAAAGACCCTGTTTTGCTATTTTAATACTGCTGCTATTTTTATAGAGCCTGGGCAAAGGAAGAGCCAAAAATCAGATCACAGGATCCTGTCGGCATTTCCACGCATCCCCATTGGTGCGCAGATGCCACTCCAAGAAGTAGCCCTGCCCCGTCAGACTCCGGAGCTGAAAATGGCCTCAGTTGCTCCCAGGCTCAGCCATGTAACAGAGCTCCATGATTTACATGGGGTGTGGGTTTTCGGGAGCACTCTCCGGCCACAATCGTGCACTGGAGTCCATTTGAGCGCTGTTATTTGGCGGAGAGCCAGGGCTACCCAGTTGTCACCAAATGAGTCCCAGCACAGACTTTTGCTTTGAGCTACACACCTAAGTGTTCTGACTCTCAGGCACCCGCTATGTCCCCTGTTTCCCAGCATCTCAAATGACTATCGTGAACTGACGGCAGTTGCAGCGGATGTAGTGAGATGGGGGAAATGCTATGGTGTTCGTGGTAATGTCATTGAAGCATTGGGAGTGGTTGAAGTGATTGTGGTGATGAGGTTGAAGCGGTTCTCGCGTTTGTGGCTTTTGTGGTGAAGAGGTCAGGCACAGGCTATTGTGGGGATTTTTGGGAGGCATTGTGGGGATTATGATGAGGGTTGTAGTGTTGTAGTGAACATGGTGAGGGTCTGAGGTTAGGTGTCTGTTGGTTAATGGCATGCAGTTTGAACACGGAAATGGCGTGCATATGCAAATGAGGCTGTGGTGGTATTCATTCCTGATGCTCCTTTGGTAGTGTCACTAGTCTGGCGTGCATCCATGCATGATGGGGTTCTTGTTTGAAAAGTAAAGTAAAGTAAATAAAATAAGCGAAAGAATAGAGGATTGAATACCTAACTAAAAGCCTGACACAACGAATCTTGTCCCATCTACCCACAAGACATAATGGAAGAGCTAACTAAACAAATACTAATGAAATAACTGTCTTGGGATTGCTATATGTTGGGTTTCATTGCTTTGAGGGAGCGCTGGCTTCGCAGAACCGCAACAATATCATATCCTGGTAGGTTAACTGTCCATTGGTGCTGTAAAAGTGCCCTTTTAGGGGCCATCACTTGAAGGTGGCCGGCAAATGAGTGGTCCTGCTGGAAAGAGCAGGAATTTGGCCAGGGCTCTGGGACACAATGGCCTTCTCTTGTGAATGGCCTTCTGGGACACAATCATGGGTTTGCTTATCTACCAGCAAATGCAGGCAGACAAGATCCTGGTTTAATATTACGTCACCAAGATAAGGCACTTATTGATGCCTAACCTGTCCAAAAATCACTAAGATGACAGCATGTAGTCAGGTCAGGAATGGAACCCAGACAAAACATCTCAAAAGGGAGTTCACTACCTGTGAGCTATCCAGTCAGCACCTGAAACTTCTCCTTTCTTATTTTAAAAACCTTATCACTTATTCTAGGTTTGCTCAGGGTGTGTTGTTGGCTGTCTTTATCATGACAATCATTAGTCATGCTTAGAATCGTAGTGCTGATGACTCTGTGTTCATGTGTCAGGGTGGGGATATTGCACAGGCAGGATGGCTAGAATAGTGTTTTCTCTGCCTGTTTTTCCTTTTATATCCTTGCTTATGACACAATGATAATATAACAGCCAGAAAAAATTACCTGTTGTTTTTGATTGCCCACATCATATTATGAAAGATAAAGTACTGTTAATCATAAAATCAAGTCTCTCCTCTCTCTCTCTCTCTCTCTCTCTCTCTCTCTCTCTCTCTTCTCTCTTCTTCTCTCTCCTCTTCTCTCTCCTCTCTCTCTCTAGTATATGTATATGTATATGTATATGTATACAGTGGGGAGAACAAGTATTTGATACACTGCCGATTTTGCAGGTTTTCCCACTTACAAAGCACGTAGAGGTCTGTAATTTTTATCATAGGTACACTTCAACTGTGAAAGACGGAATCTAAAACAAAAATCCTGAAAATCACATTGTATGATTTTAAATAATTAATTGCATTTTATTGCATGAAATAAGTATTTGATCACCTACCAACCAGTAAGAATTCCGGCTCTCACAGACCTGTTAGTTTTGTCTTTAAGAAGCCCTTCCATTCTCCACTCATTACCTGTATTAACTGCACCTGTTTGAACTCGTTATCTGCATAATAGACAGCTGTCCACACTCAATCAATCAGACTCCAACCTCTCCACAATGGGCAAGACCGAGAGCTGTCTAAGGATATCAGGGAAAAAATTGTAGACTTGCACAAGTTTGGGATGGGCTACAGGACAATAGGCAAGCAGCTTGGTGAGAAGGCAACAACTGTTGGCGCAATTATTTAGAAAATAGAAGAAGTTCAAGATAACAGTCAATCTCCCTCGGTCTGGGGCTCCATGCAAGATCTCACCTCGTGGAGCCTCAATGATCATGAGAAAGGTGAGGGATCAGCCCAGAACTACACGGCAGGACCTGGTCAATGACCTGAAGAGAGCTGGGACCACAGTATCAAAGAAAACCATAAGTAACACACTACGCCGTCATGGATTAAAATCCAGCAGCGCACGCAAGGTCCCTTGCTCAAGCCAGCGCATTCCAGGCCCGTCTGAAGTTTGCCAATGACCATCTGGATGATCCAGAGAGGAATGGGAGAAGGTCATGTGGTCTGATGAGACCAAAATAGAGCTTTTGGTTTAAACTCCACTCGCCGTGTTTGGAGGAAGAAGAAGGATGAGTACAACCCCAAGAACACCATCCCAACCGTGAAGCATGGGTGGAAACATCATTCTTTGGGGATGCTTTTCTGCAAAGGGCAGGACGACTGCACCGTATTGAGGGAGGATGGATGGGGCCATGTATCGTGAGATCTTGGCCAACAAACCTCCTTTCCTCAACAAGAGCATTGAAGATGGGGCGTGCTGGGTCTTCCAGCATGACAACGACCCGAAACACACAGCCAGGCACTAAGGTGTGGCTCCGTAAGAAGCATCTCAAGGTCCTGGAGTGGCCGAGCCAGTCTCTAGACCTGAACCCAATAGAAAATCTTTTGAGGGAGCTGAAAGTCTGTGTTGCCCAGCGACAGCCCGAAACCTGAAGTATCTGGAGAAGATCTGTATGGAGGAGTGGGCCAAAATCCCTGCTGCAGTCTGTGCAAACCTGGTCAAGAACTATAGAAACGTCTGATCTCTGTAATTGCAAACAACGGTTTCTGTACCAAATATTAAGTTCTGTTTTTCTGATGTATCAAATACTTATTTCATGCAATAAAATGCAAATTAAATTTAAAAATCATACAATGTGATTTTCAGGATTTTTGTTTTTAGATTCCGTCTTTCACAGTTGAAGTGTACCTATGATAAAAATTACAGACCTCTACGTGCTTTGTAAGTGGGAAAACCTGCAAAATCGGCAGTGTATCAAATACTTGTTCTCCCACTGTATGTATGTATATATATGTATATATATATATATATATATTATATATTGTATATATATATAATATATATTTATATATATATATATATATATATATATATATATATATATATCTCCATAACATGCACACACACCTTGGTAAACAAAGTTCCACTGCTTTATTATCCATCACCTGGTGATGCCATTGCTCTATCAATGACCAATAATACTTATATTACTGCATTCGTTTCCCTCTGTTCTCATGATGTGTTATTGTGTGACTGCACTTCAATCGTTTGCTATTTACAAAGGACGCTCATTAAATAAGAGTTAAAATCGATGCAAATAATTTCAACAAAAGCATTTCCATAAATCTATTTTGTGATGCATGTCCAGATCTCAATTTGTCCTTGGTTGATGAAATCGTTTGTTTTCTCATGCATAGTGTGTTCAATAGGGTGATACACATTCTGCCACCGGGAATTGGAGAACTCCTGATTTCAAAGATTTGACAATAGTTTCCATGGCGACCCAGGTGTGCCAGTGATTATGTTCTACCCAGCTGTTCTGTAAAGGCTTTTACCCTTGTTTGAAAGCGATCATGGATTCTTTTTTTTCATGTTGTCAAGCACGTAGACAGGACAACAGGTTTAAGTCTTCTTTCCTGGATGAAAGCATCCACCATGTAACACCATGTCTATGCAGCTGTGTGGTCAATTGTTCATAATTTAATAATGTTCCTCATACTGAATCGATTCATGAGATCAGAACATTCACTCCTGCTTCTAATTTATTATACTGTGCTGTACTTGAGATAAAACAACCAAAAAAAAACCATCTCTTCTCCCATTACAAACTCATCGTTTATGGAAGCTAGTGTAAGGACCATAGTGGATATTTATGCAGAATTTTTCAAGTGGAACCTGATAGTTATCTCTCTGCTCATCCCTCTTGTCCAAAGTCAAGACTTGAGCGATATTAAGTGACTTTTAATTCTTCAGCATTTTGGACAGGGTAGGCAACTCATCGCGCCTTTCTGAATAGTGCAAAATGCTCTGAAGGATCGATTCGGTGTTTGTAAATTTTCTGCAACAATGACCGAATTTCCAAACTTATCAATTCTCTGATGGTGGGGGGTGAATAAAATCTGGTTTTACCTGGATATTAAACTGCTTGTAAATATCTTGGTCCTTCAAAGCTCTCGAAGTGTCATCAGAGAAACCTGGTCATTTGATTTGTGTCGGTACGCAAACCACAGTCATCTGTAAATCTATGGAGCTCCAGAGGACATTGTTATGGTTTTTAAAGGATAATTGTATTCATTTTTCTCCAACGTAAGTTGATAAACGGTTTCACCACATAATAGTACAAAGTACAATGAAAACCCAGCTGAGTAATTATGAATCTCTTGTACCATTTCACATCCACAGGGAATTCAAATTTCACTCCGACAAATCCTTTCACATCTCCCATAGCTGTCCACTCGCCATGCCTTGAGTTCCCAAGTGTGGTATCCATCATCAGATAATGGAATCGGCTTTCACAGCCAGGTGTGGTGCCTATCTGAGATTGAGGCGAGTCCTACTTGGTTCACTGTCACGTGAAAACCATGGCAGAACCGTAGTGAAATCGACGGTTTATGTGACTGTCAGGTGCCAGCGAGATGCTATAGGCATGACGTCCGCTGCATCTGTCCTTGTATTTCAAACTGCACAAACCATGTGTTTCATCACTGATGTGAGCGTGTGGAACAAGTGGCTTGGCCTCACTTGTGCCTGTACCAATGGAAATGCTTTCGTGAGCATATAAGACAAAAGGAAAGACCACTGTGTGCACCAAATTTTGATTATCATTGGCCCTCTGAGGATGGACAGCCTCGCCGAGGAACTCATCACAGGAGCCTTTTAATACGAGGTTAGCCCAGCGGGTTTGCAGGTTTTTTATCACAGGCTAATAGGTTGCAGACCATGTGCAACGCAATTACACACCAGTGATTTCATCCCATCTCTTTGTTTTCACAAAGGTGGGGTTTTTTTTTTGAAAGCACAGCAAAACTGGCCTATTGGTGAAGCCAAGCTGCTGCGGTACAGCATGTGAGGTTGGTAAGCAGAGAAACATACGGTGAAAAATGATCTTTTCCATGTATTTTTTTTCTTCAATGGAGGGAGTGCTGACAGAGATTTCAACTAATTTAATGTGATCTTGTCAATGTGTTTGTATCCTTTTTACTTTCGTTTGTTACCTCCACCACCGAAGGTGGCCGGATGTAATATTTTCACCCCTGTACGTCTGTTTATTTTACTGTGAGCACGATATCTCAAAAAGTTGGTGGACGGATTCGGAGGAAACTTGGTGGACAGGTTCTGTGTGTGACAAGGATGAATCGATTCAATTTTGTGGAAGATCTGAATCAGAATCCGATAAAAAACTTTTATTTTTACAAGTGATTCTTCACCATTGAGAAATGGAGCCAAAAACGGTGAAAATATATAACATATCTATAAAAGTATAGAGCATATCTCAAAAAGTTGTGGATGGATTATGCCAAAACTTGGCGGATCAGCTGATTAAATGACAAAAACAAGACAATTCGATTTTGGTGTGTGACCAGGACGAATGGTCCAGATTCAGATCCAGATGCAGATCCGGTCTATCAGTGGGATACAAAACGTAAACTGTTCAGCCTGGTGGAGATGTGCGCTCCAGCGGGTGCTGTTCAAGTTTTGTTATGTGCTTGTCCAGACAGTGTTCAGAAGTGCAGTAATAATACTTCAGCTTTTTGTCCGTCTTCCACACATTTTCTTTTCAAATAGCTTTCATTTATTTATTGTAGATAATGGACATATTGTAAGCTTTGAACCGATGCCTTTTGCACAAGGAGATATAAATTACACCAGGAAACTAACAAGCCCACTATTTTATGAACCATGCAACCAACAAACCATGAGGTTACCCAAAAACTAAAAATAGCTCCGCAAAGCGGGCGTAACCCCTC
The DNA here is from genome assembly GCA_035128595.1 of Eptatretus atami. NCBI lineage: Eukaryota > Metazoa > Chordata > Myxini > Myxiniformes > Myxinidae > Eptatretus > Eptatretus atami. Next base: position 58,686,774 of record CM068962.1, read on the forward strand.
AGCCCATGCATTGTAAAAGGAAGCAGTGATATCACAATATGCATCAGTTAGAGCACGTTGGACGTCATATCAAAATCAATCAGACTTCAAGATGGCTACCGTGGCGGCTAGTGAAAATAGCAGCGTGCCCATTTTCGAAAGGAACCTTCCTCTACTCAACTCAACACACACACTGCAAAAATGCATTTAATCGGACAAGCCAAGCCGTTCTGAAATGACGAAAACCAATTCAGACGACTGCCGTGCGCCCACACTGAAAATCGCAGCACGCCCATTTTCGAAAGAATCTTCCTCTACTCACCCCAACACACCCTGCAAAAATGGATTTAATCGGACAAGGCTTCTCCTCCAAATTGACGGAAACCAAAAAGTTGACGGACGCGCCGAACACCGAAGTATTAACTTTGACCTCTGTGACCTTGAAAAGTAGTCAAATCAAAAACCCGGGTTATATATCATGTATCCTCATCAGATATACCTGTGATAAAAATTTGGCGATGATCCAGCCATTCATTCAGGAGAAATAGCTATTTCTAGGTTCCACTGCAAACATGGATTTAATCGGACAAGGCGTTCTCCTCGAAATCGACGGAAACCAATTTCAAGATGGCTGCCATGGAGGCCACATTGAAAATCGCAACGCGCCCATTTTCTAAAGGAACCTTCCTCTTCTAAACCCCAACACACTCTGCAAAAATGGATTTAATCGGACAAGGCGTTCTCCTCGAAATAGACGGAAACCAA
>CM068962.1:58707438-58731913 GCA_035128595.1 Eptatretus atami
TCTACAAACAGTGAAAAACAACCAACCAAAAAACAACACAACCAAACAACCCAAACATCAAACTGACCAACAAATAATAAATGAACCAACGAAAAAAACAACAAAACCAAACAACCCAACCATCAAACTGACCAACAAATTAGACTCTACAACCAGTGAAACACAACCAAACAGCCCAACCATTAAACCGACCAACAAATAATACATCTACAAACATTAACACAACAACCAAAAACGAAACACAACCAACAAGCCCAACCACAAACTGACCAACAATAATACATCTACAACAGTGAAACACAACCAAAAACCCAACCATAACAACTTAACCAACAAATAATACCATCACAACAGTGAAACACAACAAACAACCAAACACCCAACATAAAATCCGACCAACAAATAATACATCTACAAACGTCAAACACAACCAAACAACCAACCATAAAATCGCACAACAAATATAACATCTCAAACAGTGACAAACACAACACAAAAAAAAACACACAACCAAGCAACCCAACCATCAACTGACCACAAAATTACCTAAACAGTGAACACACCAACCAAAAAAACAACAAACCAGAACCCAACCATCAAAACTCAACAAATAATACATCTACAAACAGTGAACACAACCAACCAAAAACAACACAACCAAACAACCCAACCATCAAACTGACAAACAAAATATAAATGAACCACGAAAAAACAACAACCAAACAACCACCATAAAAACTGACCAACAAATAATACATCGACAAACAGTGAAACAACCAACCAACCAACAAAACTGACAAATATACATCTACAAACAGTGAAAAACAAACCAACAACCCAACATAAACTGACCAACAAATTAATACATCTACAAACAGTGAAAACAACCAACACAAACACAACAAACCCAACCATCAACTGACCAACATAATAATATTGAAAACAACCAACCAAAAAAACAACAACAACAACCATAAACTGACCAAAATAATAATCGAAACCACATAAAAAACAACATAACCAAAAACCAACCATCCACAACTGACCAACAAATACATACCACTGGTGAACACAACCAAACAACCCAACCAATCCAAACTGACCAACAATAATACATCGACAAACGTGAGAACCACACCAAACAAAACCCAACCATTAACGACACAAAATAATACATCTACAAACAGTGAAAAACAACCAACAAAAAAACAACAAACCCAAAACACCAACCACAACTGCCAACTTAAATGAACAATGTAAAAAACAAGCAACCAAACCCAACCAAAAAAACTGACCAACAATAATACATCTACATCACGAACAAACAACCAAAAAAAACACAACCAAACAAACCATCAAACTGACCAACAACATAATAAATGAACACAACATAAAAACAACATAACCAAACACCCAACCATCAAATGACCAACAATATATAATCTACAAACAGTTGAATCACAACAAACACCAATCAATGAATTTTTGATCGACAACACAGTGAACACAACCACAACACACCAACAAAACCGACCAACATAATACATCTACAACAGTGAAAAACAACCAACCAAAAAAAACAACAAACCAAACAACCCAACCATCAAACTCTGACCAACAATAATATATGAACCAATGTAAAAACAAAAACCAAACAACCAACCATAAAACGACCAACAAATAATACATCTACAAACAGTGAAAACACAACCAACAACCCAGAGCATAAACACGACCAACAAATGAATACATCTACAACAGTGAAAAAACCAACCAAAAAACCAACCAACAACCCAACCATCAAACTGACAAAATAATTATATGCAACACTCGTAAAAAAACAACAACAACAACCCAACATCAACTGACAACAATAATACATCGACAAACAGTGAAACACAACCAACAACCCAACACATAAAACCGACCAACAATAATACATCTACAAACAGTACAAACAAACCAACCAAACACTAAATCAGACCAACCAAAAACCAACAACCCTGCAAACACAACAAAAAAACAAACATCTACAGTCACACCAAACAACCCAACCATCAAACTGACACAATATACATCTAAACAGTGAAACACAACCCACAAAAAAAAACCCAACCAGCAACCAACATCAAAACTGACCAACAAATAATACATCTACAAACAGTGAAACAAACCAACCCAAAACAACAAACCAAGCAACCCAACCATCAAACTGACCATAAATACATCTACAAACAGTGAAACACAACAACCAAACAACACACCATCAACCCACCATAAAACCGACCAAAATAATACATCTCAAACAGTGAAAAACAACCAACGAAAACAACACAACCAAACAACACCAACCATCAAACTGACCAACAATATATTAAACAGTGAACAAAACCAAAAAACAACCACAACCACAACCCAACCATAAACTGACCAACAATACTACATCGACAACAGTGAAACACAACCAAACAACCCAACCATCAACTGACCACAAATAATACATCGACAAACAGTGAAACACAACCAACACCCAACCATAAAAAACGCCAACAAATAATATCTACAACAGTGAAAAACAACAACAAAAAAACAACACAACCAAACACCCAACCATCAAACTGACCAACAATAATAAATGACCAAGTAAAAAACAACACCACAACCCACATACATGACCAACAATATAATTCATACAAAACATGAAACAAACAAACAACCCAACCATCAAACTGACCAAACAAATAATACATCGACAACAGTTGAAACACAACCAAACAAAACCAACACATAAAACGACCAACAAATAATACATCACAACAGTGAACAAAAACCACAACCAAAAACAACACAAACCAAAACCCAACCATCAAACTGACCAACAAATAATACAATAACCACATAAACACAACAACATAACCAAACCAACCTAAACTGACCAACAAATAATACACACTACAACGTGATGAACACAACCAAACAACCCAACCATAAAACCGACCAACAAATAATACATCTACAAACAGTGAAAACAACCAACCAAAAAACAAACACCAAACAACCCACCATCAAACTGACCAACAAATAATAAATGAACCAACGTAAAAAATAACATAACCAAACAACCACCTCAGACCAACAATAATACATCTACAACAGTGAACACAACCCAAACAACCCAACCATCAAACTGACCAAATATACATCTAACAGTGAAACACAAACCAAAAAACCCAACCATAAAAACCGCACCAACTAATACATCTACAAACAGTGTAACCAACCAAACCAACAACCCAACCATAAATCGACCAAATAATACATCTACAAAATGAAAAAACAACCAAAAAAACACACAACCAAACAACCCAACAATCAAACTTACACAATATAAATGAACCAACGAAACAACATACCAAACAACCCAACCATCAAACTGACCAACAAATAATACTCAACAAACACGTGAAAAACCAACCAAAAAACACCAACCAAGCAACCACTAAACAAATAATACATCTACAAACAAGTGAAACAAAAAAAACAACCAACCAAACAACCCAACTCAAACTGACCAACAAATTATAAAACACCGTAAAAAACAACAAACAACCAACCATCAAACTGCCAACAATAATACATCTAAACAGTGAAAACAACCAACAAAAAAAAAAACAACCCAAAACCCAACCATAAACTGACCAAAAATAATACATCTACACACAGTGAAACACAACCAACCAAACAACACACACACCAACACCCAACCATCAAACTGACCAACAAATAATCATTCAACGTGAAACAAACCAACAACCCAACCATAAACCGACCAACAAATAATACATCTAACAAACAGTGAAAACAACCAACCAAAAAACACACAACCAACACACCAACCATCAAACTGCAAAAAATAAATAACCACGTACAAACCCGCACATTCCAACCCAACCATAAACGACCAACAATATAATAAATGAACCATGTAAACAACATACCACCAAACACCAACCATCAAACTGACCAACAAAATATACATCTACAATGAGTGAACACAACCAAACAACCCAACATAAACCCGACAAAATATAACATCTACAACAGTGAAACACAACCAAACAACCCAACCATAAAACCGACCAACAAATAATACACTCTACCAACAGTGAAAAACAACCAACAAAAACCAACAACCAAACACAACCAACCATCAAACTGACCAACAAATAATAATGAACCAACGTAAAAACAAAATAACCAAACAACCCAACCATCAAACTGACAACAAATACATCTACAAACAGTTGAACACACCAACAACCACCCCATCAAACTAACCAACAAATATACATCGACAACGTGAAACACAACCACACCAACCATCAAACTGACCAACAAATAATAATAACCAACGAGAAAACACATAAACAAACAACCCAACCATCAAACTGACCAACAATAATCATCTACAAACAGTGAAACACAACCAACCAAAAAACAACACAACCCAACACCAACCATCAAACTGACCAACAAATAATAAATGAACCAACGAAAAAACAAATAACAAACATAATGACTCACAAATAATACATCGACAAACAGTGAACACACCAACAACCAACCATAAATCGACAACAATATACATCTACAAACAGTGAAAAACAACCAAACACCCAACCATAAATGACCAACAATAATACATCGACACAGTGAAAACAACCAACAACCCATCCATAAAACGACCAACAATACATTACAAACAGTGAAAAACAACCAACGAAAAAACAACAATACAACAAACACCATCAAACTGACCAAATAATACATCTACAAACAGTGAAACACAACCAAACACCAACCATCAAAATGTCCAACAATTACATTCTCAATAGTGAAACAACCAACTAAAAAACAACCGCACCCAACCATCAAACTGACCAACAATAATACATCTACAACAGTGAAAAACAACCACAAAAAACAACACACCAAACAACCCAACCATAAAATGACCACCACAAATAATACATCTATAAACGTGACACAACAACAAACCAACCATAAACGACCAAAAAATACATCTACAAACAGTGAAAAACACCAACCAAACAACAAACCAAAAACCAACCATCACAACTGAACAACAACAAATATACATCTACCAACCAGTGAAACACAACCAAACAACCACAACCATAAACCGACCAACAATAATACATCTACAAACAGTCAAACACAACCAAACAACCAACCATAAATCGACACAAAAATTACATTACAAACATGAAAAACAACCAAGCAAAAAACAACACAACCAAACAACCCAACCATCAAACTGACCAACAAATAATAATGAACCCGAGAAAACAACATAACCAAACAAACACCAACCATCAAAACTGCCAACAAATAATACATCTACAAACAGTGAAACACACCAACCAAAAAAAACAACACAACAAGCAACCCACCATCAACTGACCAACAAATAATACATCTACAAACAGTGAAAACAATCAACCAAAAAAACACACACAAAACCCAACCATCAAACTGATCAACAAATAATAAATTAACCACGTAAAAAACAACATAACCAAACACCCAACCATCAAACTGACCACAATAATACATCTACAAACAGTGAAACACAACCAACCAAAAAACAACACAACCAAGCAACCCAACCATCAAACTGACCAACAAATAATACATCTACAAACAGTGAACACAACCAACCAAAAAACAACACAACCAAGCAACCAACCATCAAACTGACCAACAAATAATCTCTACAAACAGTGAAACACAACCAACCAAAAAAACACAACCAAACAACCCCAACCATCAACTGACCAACAAAATAATAAATGAACAACGAAAAAAACCACATAACCAAACACCCAACCATAAAACTGCAACAAAATAATACATCGACAAACAATGAACACACAACCAACCCAACCATATAATCCGACCAACAAATAATACATCTACAAACAGTGAAAAACAACCAAACACCAACCATAAACTGACCACAAATAATTACATCGAAACAGTGAACACACACCAACACATCCATAAAACCGACCAACAAATAATACATCTACAAACAGTGAAAAACACCAACGAAAAAAAAACCACAAACACCAACATAAAATCTACAAACAGGCACAACAACCAACAAAAAACAACACACCAAACAACCAACCATCAAACTGACCAACAAATAATACATCTACAAACAGTGAATACACAACCCAAACCCATCAAAACTGTCCAACAAATAATACATCTACAAATAGTGAAACACCCAACATAAAAAAAAAACAAAACCAGCAACCCAACCATCAAATGCAAACAAATAATACATCTACAACAGTGAAACACACACCAAAAAAACACAACCAACAACCCACCATAAAGTGGTCCAACAAATAATAGCTATCTTAAGAGTGACACAACCAAACAACCAACCCATAAAACCGCAAAAAAGTACTCTACAAACAGTGAAACACAACCAACCAAAAAAAACAACACAACCAAACAACCCAACCATCGAATTGACCAACAAATAGTAAATCAACCAACCAAAAAAACAACACAACCAAACAACCCAACCATCAAACTGACCAACAAATAATACATCCACAAACAGTTAAACACAACCAACCAACAAACAACACAACCATCCAACAAACGACACAACCAAGCACCCCAACCATCGAACTTACCAACAAATAATAAATCAACCAACAGAGAAAATCAACAAACCAACAACCAACACAACCAAGCATCCCATCCCAAAAACCGACCAACAAATAATACATCTACAAACAGTGAAACACAACCAACCAACAAACATCACAATCATCCAACAAACGACACAACCAAGCACCCCAACCATCGAACTTACTAACAAATAATAAATCAACCAACAGAGAAAATCAACAAACCACAACCAACACAACCTAGCATCCCAACCCAAAAACCGACAAACAAAATATATCGAGTGAATCAATGGAGAAAAATAACAAACAATACAATGAATCAACTCAAACTTTTAACTGACCAGGAAATAAACCAACCAACATAGAAAAATAACCAACTAATAACCAAGCAACCCAACCATGTAATAGACAAACAAATAATGAACCCACTAATGGAGAAAAATAACCAACCACCAACCAACGCAACACATCAACCCATCCATCGACGACGACGAACTTATAACAAGAGCGAAAATTGCTTTGCAATACATGTCCCTCCCGATGTGATATTTTCTAAGTCCACAAATGTCATAACTCTGTGAAAAATTGATGAAACGCCCTGAAACTCAAACTTTTTTCTGTAATTTGTCATAATAAAGCCATGTACCAAGTTCATTTCAAGATGGTAAAGTGTATAGGAAAAAAAAAAGAGTCAAAAACCACAGGTGGGATGGATGGATGGATGGACAGACAAATGGAAAGCAAACCTAAAGTTCCCTCCAGTGATACTGGTAGGGGGCTCATAAAAGAACCAACAGAGAAAAACAACCAAACAACATAACGCATCAATCCGTCCATCAAACCGACCAACAAGAATGATGTCATGCATAGCACGATACTTGCGAAATCCATGAAACAAATTTGACCTTTAAAATAAATCGTGGTAGAATTCAATGAAAAAATATGCAAATTTAAAATCAATCAGATGTAAATTGAGGATTTTAGAAATCTCACCTAAGTTGTTGACCTTTGGCCTATGTTGACCTCAAAATACTTGTTTACTGAATTCATTGACCTGATATGCAAATCCTCTTCAAATTTCAAGTCAATGGGATGAAAATTGAGGATTTTAGAAATACAACCTTAGTTGTTGACCTTAGGCCTATTTTGACATTTTGGTCGATGTTGACCTCAAAAATAATTGGCTGATTGAATTCAGTGACCTAAAATATAAATCTTCAAATTTCAAGTCAATCAGATGAAAATTGAGGTTCATTTCGGATGGGAGCATGTGCCAGAGCAGCACGTTGCTGCATCCACTTTCCATTGGTACTCCAGGGACGTCCCTCCGTCTGGCCATCCCCCAGGCAGATGCTTTGCCAATCACCATCTACTTGAGATGCAGAACAACCTGCTGCAACCAAGAGGCATGCAGTCATCCCATTGGCCTTCGCCACTCATGAGACTCCCTCGCTGAGAGAATCTGGTGAGAAGGATCAGCGTCAGGAAATCTAGCCACATTTCAAAACAGCCACAGCTGATGCTCACGGACTACACAGGTAACAAATCTCATTTGAGTCTCTCTCAGCAACCACTCATTGGACACAGTCTGAACAGCGATCGCAAAGGATTCTCCAAAAAGACCTGGTACCAAAGGAGTTAAGTCTTCTTAGATTCTTTGTCAGACTCCGTCTCACATCTGTAGAGCAAGACTGAAAGCATCAAGGACCTGAAGACTCAGACTTTCATCCTCCTGCATAGGAAATGACTGCCACACCCCATGATTCAGTGAATCCCTGACTCCCTAGGCATGACCCAAATGTCTGTTGACTTCTGGCTCACAACGTGTGGAGACAGGAATATCACTGCCAAGGTAAGTGAATCTCTCCGTGACCTCAACATACTCACCACAACCAGGTACAGACAACATTGCAGCATACAAGATGTCATTGAAAGCATGGATCTTTGTTTTGAACCAGGAAACCTGCAGTCCCAGCGGCCCTGATTTCTCATTCAGTGCCTCGAGAGCCCCTACAAGGACATGCAGTGTTTCTGCAAGGATGACTGCATAATCTGCGAAATCAAGGTCAGAGACCTTGACATGTCCAAGCGATACACGGCAGCTTGATCTCTCCGAAATCTTCCCCAGAATCCAGTCCATGCAAATGTTGAAGGTTGTGGGGGCTCAATGCACACCCCTGATGAACTCCAGTAACAACTCCAAATAAGTCGGAGATGGAACCACCACATTCCACTGCACTCTCTGTACCAGAGTATTGTTCAGAAATCAGATTGATCAACTTTCCTGACACCCTGTGAAGACCGATAATCTTCCAGAGGGCATCCCAATAATTTCCTAGCAAAGACCTTGCCTGGCACTGAGAGCAGCGCCACCCCTCGGTTGTTGTTGCTGTCCTGGCGATCACCCTTCCCTTTCCAGAGAGCGACAATGAGGCCCCTTTTCCTGTCAGTTGGGATGATGCCTGTGCTCCAAACACAGCACATAACTGCATGCATTGATACCAGTACAGCATTTCCACCGGCCTTGAGAAGTTCAGCACGGATGGCACAGATCCATGAGGCTTTAATCTCTTTCAACTGGTTCACCACAGCCAATGTTTCCACAAATGAAGGCAGTTCACAGTTGATTGGAGGGTCAGCAATGGGGATAAGTTATACTCTTGACATTCAACTCAACAGCCGGTGGGTCCGCCTGGTACAGCCGCTGAAAGTAACTGACCCAGCGGATCTACACCCGGATTCCTCTGTCAAGAGTCCACCACCCTCCGTCTCGAACAGCAGCACACTGAGCGATGGGCTTGGAGGAATGTAATGTATGAATTCCTCTCTAAGCAGGAAGAGAATTACTCATCCATAGGTGATGCTCTACCACTTCACAGATTCCTCACACATAGACCTCCTTGTCCGCCCTCAGCATATGTTCAGTTTTATGCCTCAGCTTCCTGAACAGCTCAGCTCTGCCATTAAGCCTTGCACTATGACTCTGTTCAATGCTATTCAGTGTTCCTTGGGAAACAAAGTTCCTCTTCGCCGGAAGGTAGATTCCATGACATCTGCCAGCAACATCAAGGATGGTAGTCTTGAAGGCACTCCACAACTCTTCAGGATTCCCTACAACATCCAGACCACCCAATTGCCCACTCAGCATGTTTGCAAACTCCTCAGCTACCCTCTTATCCCTGAACTTGTCAACATCCAGCCTAATCTGGGATGGTACCATTCTCCCAGATTTAAGCTGCAACTTCATAGATGCTACAACAAGCCTGTGGTCGGTATTGAGGAACTGGGCACTCCAGTAGACCCTGCAGTTCTGAATTATCCTCAAGTGACCATCAACGAGGACATGGTCAATCTCCTTTGCCACACCACCAGCGTTGGGATACCAAATCCAGTGATGAGGCTGTGGGCACTGAAACCATGAAGCAGCCACCCGAAGTCCACAACTTCTTGCAAAGTCAAGGAACTTAGTGCTATTCTGGTTTACAGTTCCAGACCCATGGGGACCGACACACGTCTCATAACCATCCCTATCAGTGCCAGTCGATGCATTGAAATCCTCCAAGACCAGAAGAGTATCTCTTCTGGGGCACTGAGCAACTACAGATTTAAGTTCGGCATAGAATGCCTCCTTCACAGTGAGATCATTCACCTCAGTCGGAGCTTATATAGAGACCAGGGAAATGACACCCTAGGAGTGATGAGTCGTCAGTTCCATGTTCCTAACATGTTCCAGTCGTAGGTGTAACCGCTTTTGAGGATTTCATTGAGGATTTTAGAAATCTCACCTAAGTTGTTGACATTTGGCCTATGTTCACCTTTTGGCCTATTTTGACCTGAAAAATAATTGATGGTTAAATTCAATGACAAAATACACAAATTCTCTTCAAATTTCAAGTCAAATCGATGAAAATTGACAATTTTAGAAATGACTATGTCAACTTTTTGGCCTATGTTCACCTTTTGATCTATGTTTACCTCAAAAACAATTGGTGGTTGAATTTAGTGACCTGATGTGCAAATCCTCTTCAAATTTCAAGCCAATGGGATGAAAATTGAGGATTTTAGCAATTCCAGTTAAGTTGTTGACCTTTAGCCTATGTTGACCTTTTGGTCTATGCTGACCTCAAAAATAAAAGGTCGTCCAATTGAGTGACCAATTATGCAACTACTCTTCAAATTTCGAGTCAATCGGACGAAAATTGACAAATTCGGCCGATGTTGACCTTTTGGTCGATGTTGACCTCAAATAATTGGTGGTTGAGTTTTGTAACCTAATGTGCAAATCCTCTTCAAATTTCAAGCGAATGGGAGGAAAATTGAAGATTTTAGAATTTCCTCCTTCGTTGTTGACCTTTGTCATATGTTTATGTTTTGACCTCAAAAACAATAGGCTTCTTACTTATGACAAATTCTACCATGTGTTGAAGCTTCATGAAGATCGGTTTAAAATTGTGACCTGTCGGCAATTGACATAAAAAAAAACAGACAAACAAACAAGAAAGATGTCATGCATAGCACAATACTTGCAAAATCCATAAAACCAATTTGACCTTAAAAAAAAATGGTGGTTGAATTCAATGACAAAATATGCAAATTCTCTTCAAATTTCAAGTCAACTGGATGAAAATTGACAATTATAGAAACTAGTACGTGCCCGTAAAAAATAAAAAATAAAATAAATAAATAAATAAATGAATATTCAAACCGCGAGCAACAAACAACAACCACACAGGCCGTTTCTTCACTCTCGCATGCCCGTATGTGCGTGGCCCAGAAGTTCGCATATTATTCGCAGTTACGATTATTCGCAATTTAGTTTTAATGCCCAAATATTCAATTAGCACCAACGTATTTTACCTTTTCGCAATGTCGTGGCAAGGAAAAACAAAAAGGGAAGAGAAGAGAGAGAAAATTTTTTTACTTCCTGGTTCGGAGCATACCAGCACTCTGATGTTACCAAAATTTATACACCGTCTAATATGAAAACGATCATAACTTGGGGCATTGTGTTTATCTATAAATGCGCATAAGAAATCGAGAAATTATTAGAATACACGAAGTCATCACTATCCGGAAGTCCGTACGTTGTAACCCGTAATGGCGAACGCGGCTGAGCTTCCCTTCCCCATCGGCCACGCCCACGCAACAACGTGTCTTGTCATTGGTTTGGTAAATAAATGGCCATAACTTGGGAAGCACTTGTCCGATTAATATCACACCTTGAAAAGGCACATACTCAGGTCCCCAGCAATATATCTGGCAAGTTTCAATTAGATCAGACCAGTGGTTGTCGAGAAACAGCGGTCACAGACACACACACAGACACACACACAGAAATTGCTGGAATTATAGATAGATGACTGTCGACTTTTTGGCCTATGTTGATCTCAAAAATAATTGGTGGTTGAATTCATTAACTTGATATGCAAATCCTCCTCAAATTTCCAGTCAATGGGATGAAAATTGAGGATTTTAGAAATACCACCTAAGTTGTTGACCTTGGGCCTATTTTGACATTTTGGTGTATGTTGATCTCAAAAATAATTGGCTGATTGAATTCAGTGACCTAAAATATAAATCTTCTTCAAATTTCAAGTCAATCGGTTGAAAATTGAGGATTTTAGAAATCTAACCTCAGTTGTTGACCTTTGGCCTATGTTCAACTTTTGGCCAATGTTGACCTCAAAAATAATTGGTAGTTGAATTCAGTAAGCTGATTTGAAAATCCTGTTCAAATTTCTAGTCAGATGATAATTGAGGATTTTCGAAATTTGACAAATATGTTGACCTTTTGACCTCAAACAGAAGGCTTCTTGCTTATGTTAAACTCCACCATGTGGTGAAGTTTCGTGAAGATCGGTTTTAAATTGTGACTTGTAGGCAATTGACAGACAAACAGACAGACAGACAGAATAACAAAATCGACTGACCAATATACTTGAAAAATCTTCTATTTTGCAAGTCAAAAGGGAGCTAATAAACCAAACGAACAAGCAAATAAGCAAACAAAACAACCACAAACCCAGGGGTTTCAAAGAACCACTAAAAAAGCAAAGCAAGCAATCACCCATTATCTCTCCCCTAAACTATGCTCATTCATTGTTACATTGAAAATCCATTGCTTTCTCGAGCGGTGTTCCGAGGACGGAGTGAACCATCCCGAGAAAACATGACCCGCTCCGCAAAAGCCCTTCTAAGGTCACATTCTCTCATTTTCACGGAGCACAACGACGGGGTCCGTGTGGGGAGACGTAGGGGGTTCGCAAGGTTATTGTTGATGTCCCTGCTCAGCGAAGGCAGCTGTAGACCGCGTGGACTTTGTGCACCCAATATGTGTTTGTTATTCGAGCAGAGCGGAGCCAGGCTGGGAAAATGAAAGCATTGCAGCCTGCCTTGACCCATAAAGTAAAAACGACTGGGGGGGGGGGGGGTTGGCGGGAGTGAGGGGGAGGGTGGAGCGAAGGGTCATACATCACGATGCAGGTTACCTGTGGTGTACTCAGTTACCAAGCAGCCAGCTAGTGCCGAGCCAGCCATTCCTATCAAAGGTTTGAAGGGAATGCTTTATTGAGTGCTTAAGCCACATAGCGAGGGCTCTACAAGAAAGTTGGTAACTGAACACACCTCTTAGTGTATCAATCTGTGTGTCACTCTTTGCAAGTGGAATGGAAGGGAAACATTACGTTCTCAAATCGATTGCACTTTACATCAAATACGGGTTCTGACGATACTAGAACGGGTCTGTGTGTTTTCAGAAACAAAACGGGTCAAACCTGTGAAATGCAGGTTTTCAGAAAAAAAAACCGGGTCAAACCCGTAAAATGCAGGTATTCAGGAACAAAACGGGTCAAACCCGTGAAATGCAGGTTTTCAGAAAAAAAACGGGTCAAACCCGTGAAATGCAGGTTTTCAAAAACAAAACGGGTCAAACATGTGAAATGCAGGTTTTCAAAAACAAAACGGATCAAACACATGAAATGCAGGTATTCAGGAACAAAACGGGTCAAACACATGAAATGCAGGTATTCAGGAACAAAACGGGTCAAACCCGAGAAATGCAGGTTTTCAGAAACAAAACGGGTCAAAGCCACAAAATGCGGGTTTTCAGAAACAAAACGGGTCAAACCCATAAAATGCAGGTATTCAGGAACAAAACGGGTCAAACCCGAGAAATGCGGGTTTTCAGAAACAAAACGGGTCAAACCCGAGAAATGCAGGTTTTCAAAAACAAAACGGGTCAAACCCGTGAAATGCACGTTTTCAAAAACAAAACGGGTCAAACCCGAGAAATGCAGGTATTCAGAAACAAAGCGGGTCAAACCCATAAAATGCAGGTTTTCAAAAACAAAACGGGTCAAACCCATAAAATGCAGGTATTCAGAAACAAACGGGTCAAACCCGTGAAATGCAGGTATTCAGAAACAAAGCGGGTCAAACCCGTGAAATGCAGGTATTCAGAAACAAAACGGGTCAAACCCGAGAAAGAATGCAGTATTCAGAAACAAAACGGTCAAACCCGAGAAATGCAGGTATTCAGAAACAAAACGGGTCAAACCCATGAAGTGCATGTATTCAGAAACAAAACGGGTCAAACCCGTGAAATGCAGGTATTCAGAAACAAAACGGGTCAAACCCGAGAAATGCAGGTATTCAGAAATAAAACGGGTCAAACCCGTGAAATGCAGGTATTCAGAAAACAAACAGGTCAATCCCGTGAAATGCAGGTTTTCAGGAACAAACGGGTCAAACTCGTGAAATGCAGGTATTCAAAACACAACGGGTCAAACCCGTGAAATGAGCGTTTCAGAAACAAAATGGGTCAAACCATGAAGTGCAGGTATTCAGAAACAAAGCAGGTCAAACCCGTGAAATGCAGGTATTCATAAACAAAACGTCAAACCCGTGAAATGCAGGTTTTCAGAAACAAAACGGGTCAAACCCGTGAAAAGCAGGTATTCAGAAAAAAAGGGGTGAAACCTGTGAAATGTGTGTTTTCAGAAACAAAATGGGTTAACCCGCGAAAAGCGGGTTTTCAGAAACAAAACAGGTCAAACCCGTGAATAGTGCATTTTCAGAAATAAAACTGGTCAAACCCGTAATATGCAAGTTTTCAGAAACAAAACTGGTCAAACCCATGAAATGCGCATTTTCAGAAACAAAGCAGGTCAAACCTGTGAAATGTGAGTTTTCAGAAACAAAATAGGTCAAACCCACGAAATGCAGGTTTTCAGAAACAAAACAGGTGAAACCCACGAAATGCACGTATTCAGAAACAAAATGGGTCAAACCCGTGAAATGCAAGTTTTCAGAAAAAAATCGGTCAAACCCGCGAAACACACGTTTTCAGAAACAAAACGGGCCAAACCCGTGAAATACAGGTTTTCAGAAACAAAATGGGTTAAACCCGTGAAATGTGGGTTTTCAGAAACAAAATGGGTCAAACCCGCGAAACACATGCTTTCAGAAACAAAACGGGCCAAACCCATGAAATGCAGGTTTTCAGAAACAAAATGGGTTAAACCCGCGAAATGTGGGTTTTCAGAAACAAAATGGGTCAAACCTGTGAAATGCGCGTTTTTAGAAACAAAATGGGTCAAAACCCGCGAAATGTGGGTTTTCAGAAACAAAACGGGTCAAACCCGCAAAATGTGGGTCACTTGCCATCTTTGATTAACTTATTTTAGTGTGTACTAGACGACCCATGAACCTGTTGGGTTCCGGTTGTGACAGCAGTTGATAAAAAAACATCATTTCAAAAAAAAAAAAAACAGAAAAAGATAGCTCCAGCGAACTATACCACTGAGGTTGTTTGCATTGATCAAATTCTCCCGATGAGTACTTAACTGAATCGGGAATTAATTTTTTAATATTTTTTTTCGTTGCCCGATTTGAACGAAACTTGATACTGCACACCGCAGGAGAATGGTGAGTAAGATGGCCCTAAAAATTTTGCGCTGTCGTGTACCGTTTTCGCTGTATTTCGGGAACATGCATACATACATACATACATTCATACATACATACATACATGTATAAAAGATGAGAGTTTAAGTAATATATAGATGTAATGTATTCAATAGTCAGAGACGAAGACTCTGAAGTGGGAACAACAGGTTTATTCCCGGGCATGGGCACAACACAGCACAGCACAGCACAGCATCGGGATATGGGCGGGTCACATGACTCCTCTTAACCATGCCCCGATGCACCCATGAATACATGCATTAGCATAAGTACTGATTCATCTCATATCCCACCCGTCCTTCATTTTATTTTATTGTTAGATCCTCGTGGAGGATCTCTAAGTCTTACTCACGTTGTTGTTCTTCATCTTCTTCTTGTGGACACCGAGAGGATCAATCAGAATGATTGAGGTTCATTTCGGATGGGAGCATGTGCCAGAGCAGCACGTTGCTGCATCCACTTTCCATTGGTACTCCAGGGACGTCCTCCGTCTGGCCATCCCCCAGGCAGATGCTGGCCAATCACCATCTACTTGAGATGCAGAACAACCTGCTGCAACCAAGAGGCATGCAGTCATCCCATTGGCCTTCGCCACTCATGAGACTCCCTCGCTGAGAGAATCTGGTGAGAAGGATCAGCGTCAGGAAATCTAGCCACATTTCAAAACAGCCACAGCTGATGCTCACGCTACACAGGTAACAAATCTCATTTGAGTCTCTCTCAGCAACCACTCATTGGACACAGTCTGAACAGCGATCGCAAAGGATTCTCCAAAAAGACCTGGTACCAAAGGAGTTAAGTCTTCTGATTCTTTGTCAGACTCGTCTCACATCTGTAGAGCAAGACTGAAAGCATCAAGGACCTGAAGACTCAGACTTTCATCCTCCTGCATAGGAAATGACTGCCACACCCCATGATTCAGTGAATCCCTGACTCCCTAGGCATGACCCAAATGTCTGTTGACTTCTGGCTCACAACGTGTGGAGACAGGAATATCACTGCCAAGGTAAGTGAATCTCTCCGTGACCTCAACATACTCACCACAACCAGGTACAGACAAACATTGCAGCATACAAGATGTCATTGAAAGCATGGATCTTTGTTTTGAACCAGGAAACCTCAGTCCCAGCGGCCTGATTTCTCATTCAGTGCCTCGAGAGCCCCTACAAGGACATGCAGTGTTTCTGCAAGGATGACTGCATAATCTGCGAAATCAAGGTCAGAGACCTTGACATGTCCAAGCGATACACGGCAGCTTGATCTCTCCGAAATCTTCCCAGAATCCAGTCCATGCAAATGTTGAAGGTTGTGGGGGCTCAATGCACACCCCTGATGAACTCCAGTAACAAACTCCAAATAAGTCGGAGATGGAACCACCACATTCCACTGCACTCTCTGTACCAGAGTATTGTTCAGAAATCAGATTGATCAACTTTCCTGACACCCTGTGAAGACCGATAATCTTCCAGAGGGCATCCCAATAATTTCCTAGCAAAGACCTTGCCTGGCACTGAGAGCAGCGCCACCCCTCGGTTGTTGTTGCTGTCCTGGCGATCACCCTTCCCTTTCCAGAGAGCGACAATGAGGCCCCTTTCCTGTCAGTTGGGATGATGCCTGTGCTCCAAACACAGCACATAACTGCATGCATTGATACCAGTACAGCATTTCCACCGGCCTTGAGAAGTTCAGCACGGATGGCACAGATCCATGAGGCTTTAATCTCTTTCACTGGTTCACACAGCCAATGTTTCCACAAATGAAGGCAGTTCACAGTTGATTGGAGGGTCAGCAATGGGATAAGTTATACTCTTGACATTCAACTCAACAGCCGGTGGTCCGCCTGGTACAGCCGCTGAAAGTAACTGACCCAGCGGATCTACACCCGGATTCCTCTGTCAAGAGTCCACCACCCTCCGTCTCGAACAGCAGCACACTGAGCGATGGGCTTGGAGGAATGTAATGTATGAATTCCTCTCTAAGCAGGAAGAGAATTACTCATCCATAGGTGATGCTCTACCACTTCACAGATTCCTCACACATAGACCTCCTTGTCCGCCCTCAGCATATGTTCAGTTTTATGCTCAGCTTCTGAACAGCTCAGCTCTGCCATTAAGCCTTGCACTATGACTCTGTTCAATGCTATTCAGTGTTCCCTTGGGAAACAAAGTTCCTCTTCGCCGGAAGGTAGATTCCATGACATCTGCCAGCAACATCAAGATGGTAGTCTTGAAGGCACTCCACAACTCTTCAGGATTCCCTACAACATCCAGACCACCCAATTGCCCACTCAGCATGTTTGCAAACTCCTCAGCTACCCTCTTATCCCTGAACTTGTCAACATCCAGCCTAATCTGGGATGGTACCATTCTCCCAGATTTAAGCTGCAACTTCATAGATGCTACAACAAGCCTGTGGTCGGTATTGAGGAACTGGGCACTCCAGTAGACCCTGCAGTTCTGAATTATCCTCAAGTGACCATCAACGAGGACATGGTCAATCTCCTTTGCCACACCACCAGCGTTGGGATACCAAATCCAGTGATGAGGCTGTGGCACTGAAACCATGAAGCAGCCCCCGAAGTCCACAACTTCTTGCAAAGTCAAGGAACTTAGTGCTATTCTGGTTTACAGTTCCAGACCCATGGGGACGACACACGTCTCATAACCATCCTATCAGTGCCAGTCGATGCATTGAAATCCTCCAAGACCAGAAGAGTATCTCTTCTGGGGCACTGAGCAACTACAGATTTAAGTTCGGCATAGAATGCCTCCTTCACAGTGAGATCATTCACCTCAGTCGGAGCTTATATAGAGACCAGGGAAATGACACCCTAGGAGTGATGAGTCGTCAGTTCCATGTTCCTAACATGTTCCAGTCGTAGGTGTAACCGCTTTTGAGGATTTCATTGAGGATTTTAGAAATCTCACCTAAGTTGTTGACATTTGGCCTATGTTCACCTTTTGGCCTATTTTGACTGAAAAATAATTGATGGTTAAATTCAATGACAAAATACACAAATTCTCTTCAAATTTCAAGTCAAATCGATGAAAATTGACAATTTTAGAAATGACTATGTCAACTTTTTGGCCTATGTTCACCTTTTGATCTATGTTTACCTCAAAAACAATTGGTGGTTGAATTTAGTGACCTGATGTGCAAATCCTCTTCAAATTTCAAGCCAATGGGATGAAAATTGAGGATTTTAGCAATTCCAGTTAAGTTGTTGACCCTTTAGCCTATGTTGATTTTGGTCTATGCTGACCTCAAAAATAAAAGGTCGTCCAATTGAGTGACCAATTATGCAACTACTCTTCAAATTTCGAGTCAATCGGACGAAAATTGACAAATTCGGCCGATGTTGACCTTTTGGTCGATGTTGACCTCAAATAATTGTGGTTTGAGTTTTGTAACCTAATGTGCAAATCCTCTTCAAATTTCAAGCGAATGGGAGGAAAATTGAAGATTTTAGAATTTCCTCCTTCGTTGTTGACCTTTGTCATATGTTTATGTTTTGACCTCAAAAACAATAGGCTTCTTACTTATGACAAATTCTACCATGTGTTGAAGCTTCATGAAGATCGGTTAAAATTGTGACCTGTCGGCAATTGACATAAAAAAAAACAGACAAACAAACAAGAAAGATGTCATGCATAGCACAATACTTGCAAAATCCATAAAACAATTTGACCTTAAAAAAAAATGGTGGTTGAATTCAATGACAAAATATGCAAATTCTCTTCAAATTTCAAGTCAACTGGATAAAATTGACAATTATAGAAACTAGTACGTGCCCGTAAAAAATAAAAAATAAAATAAATAAATAAATAAATGAATATTCAAACGCGCGAGCAACAAACCAAACCACACAGGCCGTTTCTTCACTCTCGCATGCCCGTATGTGCGTGGCCCAGAAGTTCGCATATTATTCGCAGTTACGATTATTCGCAATTTAGTTTTAATGCCCAAATATTCAATTAGCACCAACGTATTTTACCTTTTCGAATGTCGTGCAAGGAAAAACAAAAGGGGAAGAGAAGAGAGAGAAATTTTTTTACTTCCTGGTTCGGAGCATACCAGCACTCTGATGTTACCAAAATTTATACACCGTCTAATATGAAACGATCATAACTTGGGGCATTGTGTTTATCTATAAATGGCATAAGAAATCGAGAAATTATTAGAATACACGAAGTCATCACTATCCGGAAGTCCGTACGTTGTAACCCGTAATGGCGAACGCGGCTGAGCTTCCCTTCCCATCGGCCACGCCCACGCAACAACGTGTCTTGTCATTGGTTTGGTAAATAAATGGCCATAACTTGGGAAGCACTTGTCCGATTAATATCACACCTTGAAAAGGCACATACTCAGGTCCCCAGCAATATATCTGGCAAGTTTCAATTAGATCAGACCAGTGGTTGTCGAGAAACAGCGGTCACAGACACACACACAGACACACACACAGAAATTGCTGGAATTATAGATAGATGACTGTCGACTTTTTGGCCTATGTTGATCTCAAAAATAATTGGTGGTTGAATTCATTAACTTGATATGCAAATCCTCCTCAAATTCCAGTCAATGGGATGAAAATTGAGGATTTTAGAAATACCACCTAAGTTGTTGACCTTGGGCCTATTTTGACATTTTGGTGTATGTTGATCTCAAAAATAATTGGCTGATTGAATTCAGTGACCTAAAATATAAATCTTCTTCAAATTTCAAGTCAATCGGTTGAAAAATTGAGGATTTTAGAAATCTAACCTCAGTTGTTGACCTTTGGCCTATGTTCAACTTTTGGCCAATGTTGACCTCAAAAATAATTGGTAGTTGAATTCAGTAAGCTGATTTGAAAATCCTGTTCAAATTCTCAGTCAGATGATAATTGAGGATTTTCGAAATTTGACAAATAGTTGACCTTTTGACCTCAAACAGAAGGCTTCTTGCTTATGTTAAACTCCACCATGTGGTGAAGTTTCGTGAAGATCGGTTTTAAATTGTGACTTGTAGGCAATTGACAGACAACAGACAGACAGACAGAATAACAAAATCGACTGACCATTATCTTGAAAAATCTTCTATTTTGCAAGTCAAAAGGGAGCTAATAAACCAAACGAACAAGCAAATAAGCAAACAAAACAACCACAAACCCAGGGGTTTCAAAGAACCACTAAAAAAGCAAAGCAAGCAATCACCCATTATCTCTCCCTAAACTATGCTCATTCATTGTTACATTGAAAATCCATTGCTTTCTCGAGCGGTGTTCCGAGGACGGAGTGAACCATCCCGAGAAAACATGACCGCTCCGCAAAAGCCCTTCTAAGGTCACATTTCTCTCATTTTCACGGAGCACAACGACGGGGTCCGTGTGGGAGACGTAGGGGGTTCGCAAGGTTATTGTTGATGTCCCTGCTCAGCGAAGGCAGCTGTAGACCGCGTGGACTTTGTGCACCCAATATGTGTTTGTTATTCGAGCAGAGCGGAGCCAGGCTGGGAAAATGAAAGCATTGCAGCCTGCCTTGACCCATAAAGTAAAAACGACTGGGGGGGGGGGGGGTTGGGGGAGTGAGGGAGGGTGGAGCGAAGGGTCATACATCACGATGCAGGTTACCTGTGGTGTACTCAGTTACCAAGCAGCCAGCTAGTGCCGAGCCAGCCATTCCTATCAAAGGTTTGAAGGGAATGCTTTATTGAGTGCTTAAGCCACATAGCGAGGGCTCTACAAAAAGTTGTAACTGAACACACCTCTTAGTGTATCAATCTGTGTGTCACTCTTTGCAAGTGGAATGGAAGGGAAACATTACGTTCTCAAATCGATTGCACTTTACATCAAATACGGGTTCTGACGATATTAGAACGGGTCTGTGTGTTTTCAGAAACAAAACGGGTCAAACCTGTGAAATGCAGGTTTTCAGAAAAAAAAACCGGGTCAAACCCGTAAAATGCAGGTATTCAGGAACAAAACGGGTCAAACCCGTGAAATGCAGGTTTTCAGAAAAAAAACGGGTCAAACCCGTGAAATGCAGGTTTTCAAAAACAAAACGGGTCAAACATGTGAAATGCAGGTTTTCAAAAACAAAACGGATCAAACACATGAAATGCAGGTATTCAGGAACAAAACGGGTCAAACACATGAAATGCAGGTATTCAGGAACAAAACGGGTCAAACCCGAGAAATGCAGGTTTTCAGAACAAAACGGGTCAAAGCCACAAAATGCGGGTTTTCAGAAACAAAACGGGTCAAACCCATAAAATGCAGGTATTCAGGAACAAAACGGGTCAAACCCGAGAAATGCGGGTTTTCAGAAACAAAACGGGTCAAACCCGAGAAATGCAGGTTTTCAAAAACAAAACGGGTCAAACCCGTGAAATGCACGTTTTCAAAAACAAAACGGGTCAAACCCGAGAAATGCAGGTATTCAGAAACAAAGCGGGTCAAACCCATAAAATGCAGGTTTTCAAAAACAAAACGGGTCAAACCCATAAAATGCAGGTATTCAGAAACAAACGGGTCAAACCCGTGAAATGCAGGTATTCAGAAACAAAGCGGGTCAAACCCGTGAAATGCAGGTATTCAGAAACAAAACGGGTCAAACCGAGAAATGCAGGTATTCAGAAACAAAACGGGTCAAACCCGAGAAATGCAGGTATTCAGAAACAAAACGGGTCAAACCCGAGAAATGCAGGTATTCAGAAACAAAACGGGTCAAACCCATGAAGTGCATGTATTCAGAAACAAAACGGGTCAAACCCGTGAAATGCAGGTATTCAGAAACAAAACGGGTCAAACCCGAGAAATGCAGGTATCACAGAAATAAAACGGGTCAAACCCGTGAAATGCAGGTATTCAGAAACAAACAGGTCAATCCGTGAAATGCAGGTTTTCAGGAAACAAACGGGTCAAACTCGTGAAATGCAGGTATTCAAAAACACAACGGGTCAAACCCGTGAAATGAGCGTTTTCAGAAACAAAATGGGTCAAACCATGAAGTGCAGGTATTCAGAAACAAAGCAGGTCAAACCCGTGAAATGCAGGTATTCATAAACAAAACGGGTCAAACCCGTGAAATGCAGGTTTTCAGAAACAAAACGGGTCAAACCCGTGAAAAGCAGGTATTCAGAAAAAAAGGGGTGAAACCTGTGAAATGTGTGTTTTCAGAAACAAAATGGGTTAAACCCGCGAAATGCGGGTTTTCAGAAACAAACAGGTCAAACCCGTGAATAGTGCATTTTCAGAAATAAAACTGGTCAAACCCGTAATATGCAAGTTTTCAGAAACAAAACTGGTCAAACCCATGAAATGCGCATTTTCAGAAACAAAGCAGGTCAAACCTGTGAAATGTGAGTTTTCAGAAACAAAATAGGTCAAACCCACGAAATGCAGGTTTTCAGAAACAAAACAGGTGAAACCCACGAAATGCACGTATTCAGAAACAAAATGGGTCAAACCCGTGAAATGCAAGTTTTCAGAAAAAAATGGGTCAAACCCGCGAAACACACGTTTTCAGAAACAAAACGGGCCAAACCCGTGAAATACAGGTTTTCAGAAACAAAATGGGTTAAACCCGTGAAATGTGGGTTTTCAGAAACAAAATGGGTCAAACCCGCGAAACACATGCTTTCAGAAACAAAACGGGCCAAACCCATGAAATGCAGGTTTTCAGAAACAAAATGGGTTAAACCCGCGAAATGTGGGTTTTCAGAAACAAAATGGGTCAAACCTGTGAAATGCGCGTTTTTAGAAACAAAATGGGTCAAAACCCGCGAAATGTGGGTTTTCAGAAACAAACGGGTCAAACCGCAAAATGTGGGTCACTTGCCATCTTGATTACTTATTTTATGTTGTACTAGACGACCCATGAACCTGTTGGGTTCCGGTTGTGACAGCAGTTGATAAAAAACATCATTTCAAAAAAAAAAAAACAGAAAAAGATAGCTCCAGCGAACTATACCACTGAGGTTGTTTGCATTGATCAAATTCTCCCGATGAGTACTTAACTGAATCGGGAATTAATTTTTTAATATTTTTTTTCGTTGCCCGATTTGAACGAAACTTGATACTGCACACCGCAGGAGAATGGTGAGTAAGATGGCCCTAAAAATTTTGCGCTGTCGTGTACCGTTTTCGCTGTATTTCGGGAACATGCATACATACATACATGTATAAAAGATGAGAGTTTAAGTAAATATATAGATGTAATGTATTCATAGTCAGAGACGAAGACTCTGAAGTGGGAACAACAGGTTTATTCCCGGGCATGGGCACAACACAGCACAGCACAGCACAGCATCGGGATATGGGCGGTCACATGACTCCTCTTAACCATGCCCGATGCACCCATGAATACATGCATTAGCATAAGTACTGATTCATCTCATATCCCACCCGTCCTTCATTTTATTTTATTGTTAGATCCTCGTGGAGGATCTCTAAGTCTTACTCACGTTGTTGTTCTTCATCTTCTTCTTGTGGACTTTTTTGTTTCACAGCCTACAGTTTTCATCGAACACTTCTGAAACTTGGTGTATATATGTAAAAATACCCCGCGCAGACAGTAACCATCTCCGAGTTTGAAAATTCCTCCTAGAAAAAAGTTTTGACGTCAAAATATCTCCGCTAATGGAAATCGCCTAAAAAATTATCCCCGAAACTAGGTAAGCTTTTTGAATTCTGTTTGCGGGAATCGAACAGGGCATTAGCAGAGATGAATTACCGCACATATGATACATCACTATGACGTCATATCAATTTTTATGACGTCATTCCTATTTTTTGA
>CM068962.1:58751983-58768020 GCA_035128595.1 Eptatretus atami
TTCTAAGATGTAAAATTCTGTGCCTCTGAGTGCTAGATTATAATCATGATAATGAATGTCATAAAAGATGAAAGGTCATTAAAGAGTTTTCTAAGTTATAAAAATTACTAATATTCGTTGTCTCTGTATATCTTTGAAAAATATCTATCTCTAGAGACCTTGAAATTTGCCCTAAAAATGCAAATGTGAAAAAACGCATTTTTTTTCCAACTTCAGTGGCTTATAATTTTTAATGGACTCCTCTAGAAAGCTAATATTGCAAACATTTACTAATTGGCATCCAAATTTTTCAATTATGGCATCCATAGCTTCTGGGATGCATATTTCTCACTCTATAGGAGCTAAAAATGGCTTTTTTTGGCCAAAACGAGCTAAATAAGGTGAAACTATAGGAGCCCTCCTGAAAATATGGAACAACTTAGAATTTTTCCTCATAACACAGTGATTATAGGGGGTCACTATCTTATCCATAGATACATTTTTACTGGATAATACAGTTAGGTGATGAATTATAAAAGTTTTAACATAAGCCCTTGCCTCCGAGGGCTCTAAATGGACCAATTTTGTCCCCTGGTTTGACCATGTGGCTAGGCTAGGGGTTTAGGATCTTCATTTTTTTTTTCTAAAAATTGCCTCATATAAGATGTGTCTACTGACGCAATAATTTTATCTAATGCTCATGGCTTTCATAGTAAAATAAATTTTTATTTACATGCACGTTTTTTTTTTAATATATTCACTTTTTTCATATTCAGAAGTTTATAAATCTTAAATGGAACTATCCAGGAAAGAGTTACTGGCAGAATTTTATAAACTGGTATACAAAATTTTAATTGTGGCATCAGATTGTCTCTAGAAAGCACATACTCCTAGTTTTAGGAAGCCAAATATGGCAATTTGGCCACTTGGTACAAACAAGGTGAACTTGCAGGGGGTGCGCATGAGGCTAAATTATGCTTTTAATTAGACATTAGTGATAAGGATGTTATTTATTCATAAATACATGCTAATGATTACTTTCGTAAGTGATTGCAAATTATAAATTAGAACAAATTTGATTAGTTGAGTAGCAGCTTTTTTATTTGCAGATATACAGAGACAACGAATATTAGTAATTTTTATAACTTAGAAAAACTCTTAATGACCTTTCATCTTTATGACATTCATTATCATGATTATAATCTAGCACTCAGAGGCACAGAATTTACATCTTAGAAAACAGGTCTTGAAACATGCTTAAAGTCATGCTGTGACAGTTGGTACTGACGTCCACCAGATTTTATGTCAGGGGCCTCAACCACACAAAGAATGTCGAGTAATGGCACCCAGCATTGATCTTTCTTTTTTTCCGGAGGCCATGAGAATATTCACCATTTTTGGTCAAAGTGGCATTTTCAACTTCCTACAGATAGAAACATATGCATTTATCAGGCATTCTGATAACAGATCCTTAAATTTCATATGCCAGTTTATAAATATCTGCAGTATCACTTGCTGCGAGTGTTCAGTTTCAGGTTTATAAGCTCATGAATATGAAAAAAGTGAATAATTATAAAAAACGTGGATGTAAATAAAAAATTTATTTTAATATGAAGCCATGGCGTTAGATAAATTATTCGGTCAGTAGACACATCTTATATGAGGCAATCTTTAGAAAAAAATGAAGATCCTAAACCCCGAGCCACATGGTCAAACTAGGGACAAAATTGGTCCATTTTAGAGCCTCGGAGGCAAGGGCTATGGTAAAACTTTTATAATTCATCACCTAACTGTATTATCCCAACAAAAATGTATCTATGGATAGATAATGACCCTATAATCACTGTGTTATGAGGAAAAATTCTAATTTGTTCCATATTTTCAGGAGGGCTACTATAGTTTCACCTTATTTTAGCTCGTTTTGGCCCAAAAGCAATTTTTAGCTTCCTATAGAGTGAGAAATATGCATCCCAGAGGCTATCTGATGCCATAATTGAAAGATTTGGATGCCAATTGGTAAATTTTGCAATATTAACTTTCTAGAGGAGTCCATTATAAAATTATAAAGCCCCTGAAGTTGAAAAAAAAATGCGTTTTTCACATTTAGCATTTTTAGGGCCAAATTTCAAAGGTCTCTAGAGATAGATATTTTTTAAACTATGAGGAATTGAAAGCTAATCTTTTGCATGGTGGGTAGAGCCATATAGATCTACATTTAAAAATTTTCCAGCAAATCTGAGGAGGTGACCTGGGGAGGTTTTTGAAATTTAGGTGAGTTGCATGGAATGACCCAACACTCTGCAGAGTTGGTTCAACCGAAGCAGCTTCTTGGCCTGTGGTCATGCTGGGCGGTTGTGCACATCCTTCTCTCAAAGGAGTTAGGGTAGCCATTTGGAATTTGTTCAGGTGCCGGCGATAGCTCGCCGACTCTTGGGATCTTTAATGTCCACTGACCTGTTTGAATTCACCGACCTGATGTCAAATTTCAACTCGGTAGGATGAAAAATAATTTCAGAAGGACACAGTGAGATCTTTATCATCCACCGACTAATGTGAGCAGACGGACGCCCAGTGTAACGTTCATCCAAGTGACAGCACACCCATTGATGAATCACCCTACCTGCGAAACACCGGGATTACAGTTTCTAGCTGTTGGGGTTTCAAACAGTCTGGACAGATTCGAGACGAGTGTGCGTACCTACCTCTAGGCCAAACCTGTCAGCCCCTGCAGTTAACTATGAACTTGGAAACTTTTACATTATCAGTGAAACATAAAAGCACAAACAATCCTGATCAATACTGTACACTTAAATTACCTGACTCGACGAAGTATGTGATAAAAAAAACTATCTGGTGTTTCTGAGTGTAAATAACAGGAAAGTCATTGGTAAAAGTGGTTTGCAGTTCTTTCCTCTTTGAATCAACATGTGTTTATTTTGTTTCAATGCAAGAGGCAAAACTGGCAACAATAGTGTGAGGGACCAAAACCAGCTCACCCCCACGCCACCCCTTCATACCCTCCTCCCTCTTCTACCCTCACGATGCATTGCTTACCAACTGCTTCAAACACCAAACAGAGAAATTCGTTTTGTTATTAACGACAAGACGGACGCTCAAGCGAGCAAGTGGGGTTCGAAAACAGAGAAAGCATTCTGCAGATTTTTGTGTGAGTGGGAATCACCCTCCCCTCCTCCCCCCCCCACCTCCCCCAACATGGTCTACTATGCCTCCGTGGGTGGCACTTGGTGTTGTTTCTTTTCTTCTTCACTCTCTGCCGAAACCGAGGGGGCAAATTACACAAGCTGCTCGGCTGCATAAATTGAAAGAGTGAAACGTTCCAGACTTGGCATTATTAAACACTCAAGGTTTTGGTTTTTTTTTCAACACAACCCTTGCCATCATCCGAGTGTTTTATATATCCTGTTCTGATCCTGTTCTCATGATGTAATTGGAAATCACCAATTAAATGACATTGGAAATGTACTTTACGCTGATCATTGAGCACAGTCATCGAAGAAGTGAAAAAATTGTGAATCAAATATTATTTTTAGTTGCTTTAGTTTATTTATCTAATGTCCCTAAAACGAGTATTTTCACTTTTCGAGCAGTTCCAATCCTCTGACTCTTAACCCCCTGAACCCTAAGACCGACTTGTCAAAATGCAGTCGGTCTCACCCAACGTGCTCCTTGACCAGACCAATGACACCATGACTCTGAACCCACTGTCACTTCCATCCCGTATCAACCACCCCGCCCTCACGTTCCCGCCTTTCTCCTTTGCTTTGACGAAGGGTTAACGCCCGAAACGTCAGCTTCATCTTGCTTCCATGACAGTAAAAGCATCCCGAAGCCTGGTGTTGGTTTAGCGGCTCGGGTGGCTGGCTTGGGATCTTAGGGTTCTGAGTTCGAGCCCCAGGGGCCGCTGAATTAACACCAGTGGGGTTGACTAGCCTATCATCCTTCCGATGTTGGCGAAATGAGTACTAGTGTACTGGCAGAGGGCACAGCATCAGCGGCACAGCTGCCTCAACAACATGATAGCTACCCGGCAGCCAAGTTGCTATACGCAAGAAGAAGAGAGCATCCCTCGATCAACATGCTCTTGATTTCATCCGTATGTGAGACATTGCTTCTTTACATCATTGGATGAATGCACTATACTATCCCACAAATCGTTTCCTTATAGTGGGGCAACTTAGCATAACAATTGTGCATTTTGTGAGGAAAGCACCAAATTTGGCACACTAGTAGCCTAACATATTATGAACAGATTTGGAATATGAGCCATCTAAAAATTTGATGGCAGTGGAAATGGCTGCCACAGCCATCAGCGGCTGAATTTGAGATGGCCCAATATCCAAATCTGTTCATGATATGTCTAGGCTACTTGTGTGCCAAATTTGGTGCTTCCTCACAAAATGCCCAATTGTTATGCTATATTTAGCTAAGTTGCCCCAAATTATTACAGATTGGTAAATAATATTATTTATACACCGAAATAACCGGCTCAGAGGCATGGACTGACATCATATGACAGCACTCATCCAGTAACGGCTCACACGTGGTGGCAGCTTGTTCTGCTTTATAGAAGCGCTGTGGATGCCATCTGTCGATGCTTATTGACCTGATGTTATCAACGTCACAGCTCGCCTCTAAGCTGCTAGCCTGGGTTAGAATCCCGACCCAGCCTGGCACCTTTTCACAAGTAGGGTGTGTGTACCATTCCTCGGATGGTAGTTAACTGGGTTCCCATCTCCCGGCATTAGATGGTGGACGTTAAAGATCCCACGTATACTTCAAGAAGAATCGGCGAGCTATCTCCGACACCCTGAACAAATACATTCTGCTAATCCATGAAGCACTGGATCACGGCATAGCCATGCCCTCAGCTGAATATGCCACACACAGCCTTGTGCTGCACTGAGATGTATCAGTAGTTATGCTAATGCAGTGCATACATGGGTGCAACCGGGGCATGGTTAAGAGGAGTCACGTAACGCCACCATGTCCGGATGCTGTGGTGGTGGGTGGTCGTGATGGCAGCTTAGCTGCCGGGGTAGCTATCACTTTCTTGAAGCGCGACTGTGTCGCTGATGCGTGCTTACTCTACGAGTACACAAACTGGAGACTGGTACTCATTTTGGCGACCTCGAAGGATCAGGCCAGCTGAGTCAACCTCCTGGTGTATTAATTCAGCGGCGCGACGGGGCTTGAACTCAGGACCCGAGGATCCAAAGCCGCCACCGCTAACCACTGAGCCAACACAGGCTTCACGGAATGCTGTGCTGTGCTGTGTTATGCCCGTGGCTGGGAATAAACCTGTTTTTCCCACTTCAGAGTCTTCGTATCTGACGTTGAATACATTGCAGTGGCGACGAGGATGTCTTCGTGCATCGGCATATTGGCAAGAATACACAGTGGGGAGATGTGGAAGACGACACGCGATCGTCCTGAAACAGAAATCGTGCCAAACAAAAATGGACACCGATGAGAGACCTGAAACGCGGTGAGATGTATTACTGACCGTGGTGCCGCGCCCCGACGTACAGCCTCATCAAAGATCTTCTTGCGCCAGCCAAACCTTCTGACAAGCTCTACGAAGAGGCTCGTCAATCTTGTGAAAATAAATTATCACCCGAAACCCGGTAAGATCGTCTCGAGATATAGATTTTTAACACCACCATGCATCAAGATGGTCAGTCAGCATCTGAGTTCATGGCTGATTTATGCCGACTCGGTAGCATCATTGGTTGGGCCGCGGCAATGCCGCTGATGCAGTGTCCCCCTTACCAGGCCACTGGTACTCATTTTGCCGACCTCGGAAGGATGACAGCTGAGTCAACCTCCTGGTGTATTAATTCAGCGGCCGACGGGGCTTGAACTCAGGACCCGAGGATCCAAAGCCACCACCCTAACCACTAAGCCAACACCAGACTTACAGGCATCAATGACAACTCAATTCTGCGAAACTCCTGACTGAATCTGACCCCAATTTGGCTAAAGTCATGGAAATAGCCGCTACGTGTAGGCAAACTGCCAGAGGCCTACGTGTGATCTCTAACAAGTCAAAAGTTATTTCAGCAGGACCATGGGTTAACAAGGTAACCTTTGCTACAAGCAAAAGTGTTTTAGCAGCCACCAATTCACCTCACATTCTGACATTTTCTGAATCCACCTGGAAGGTTAGGGTGACTTGTTGGTGTTGTGTGTGTGGTATACAAGCTTTCCAATGTTGATACAGGAATTATACTGTGACAACTGATGAGAGAGACACTTGAAGTGTCGTCGTCTCGATCCAAAGTCAAAGAACTTGTCTCCTGCATATCACATGGGGTGAACCTGATGCAGCGGACGACAGGTCACGAGCACAGCCTGCAGCCGAGAGTCAACTGAGGAACTTCGTGAGTTTTCTCTGGTGGAAAAGAGCTCCGATGCTCCAGTTATAGTTGATGTAACAATCGATAAGATCCAGGTGAGGATGGAGTTGATACCCATGCTTCCAGGTCAATATGAGTGAGAGCAAGTTCACTTCCTTCTCCCTCCAAGAAAGGTCCTGCACTCGCGCCTATTTCTACTGACTTGAGAACATACTCCAAGGAGAGTGGTTCCTGTAGTTGGCTCGCTAATGTGAATGGAAGATACGAAAACAGCACTCATGTACTACATGACTGATAGTGAATGGTAGAAGGACCAACCCTTTTTCGGCCGAGATGGTTATGAATAATCAGACACTATATGCAGTTGACGTAAAAAGAGTCCTCCAACTCTGATGCAGATATGATGCCGTGCTCAACAAGTCGCTGGCCTGTTTCAGCGATGGTGTTTAGGCACCTTTGTGAGGGCCCAAGGTGAGATTTCATGTTTCTGAGATGCTCAGTCATGTGTCCATATGGTTGACCTGTGCCCTACATGATGCGATCAATGATTAAAAATGAGGCTGACCGCTTGCAGAGTGAGGGCATTTCTCACCGTCGAGTTACTACGACTTGGCGACCGCACCTAATCTTCAATATTCATAAAGGCAGATGGAACAGTGCGCATTTTGGGGACTAGTAAATGAAGGATCACCACTAATTCAATCTAGCTGGATGGCTACCCCTTAAATGCCAAAGAGAGAGGATCTGTTCACAACTCTTCATGAGTGGGCCAGACATTCACTTAAGCTTGACTTTACCAATGCTTATGCTCAATGCGAACCTGATGGTGATTCCAAGCATATCATGCATCAAACTCATGCGAGGATCTACAGGAATAACAGATGCCATTTGCATACACTCTGCTGCATCATATCTGTCCAATGCAGGATGGAGGCATTATTGAAAACTATAACCACAGATCATCGTATTTTCAGGACAACATTACTCGTGACTGGAAAGGACCAACAAGCAGGACATCCTCGAGAACCTAAACAAAGTCCCTGAACGGCTGTCACAAGCTGGGTTATTGGCACTAAGGAATGAAAGTGTACTTTATTGGCACGTTTCAAGTTGATATCTGTGTCATCAAATTCTTCCTGTCAAGGCGCATTTTGCCCTCTCCGAGCAAAGTTGAATCCACATCGCGAATGCCACCGAATGCCACAAATATTTGTCAGGAACTTTGTGCATTCCTGGGTATTGTTGACCTCCTATATGTAAATTTCCCTGCCTCAACCTAAGGCACAACCGTTGAGCCATTGCATCTTCTCCTCGGAAACGATATGGTCTGGAAATGGCGAAGCTGCCCAAAAAAAATCTTCAAGGCGCCTAAAACCATGCTGTCCTCCGTCGCATTACTTTGCCATTAGGAAAATTGCAAGGAAGTTTTCCTCAGTTTGTTTAGTCTTCATAAGGCTATGGTATGTATGCAAGTTGGTTGCAAACAAATGGAACCGGTTAATCTCCAGCCTTGCGTTACTGCATCACGAACCCTATCTGACATGAACGTTGCTATGCTCAAGTAGAACGAGAGGCGTTGAGCGTGTGTCTGGGCACCTTTAAGATGCACCAAAATATATCTTTGGGATATATTGTTGTGGTGCCCTGGGGTCGAAGTTGGCGCGGCCGAACCGCTAGATGAAGCAGTTGGGCCATCTCCCACCGAACACATCAGAATTGAAGGTCGTTAACCTGGCATAACTCGAAGGTCACGGGTCCCTTAGTGGACCTGTGGACGCCATATTTCACGGCGTGGGTGTTAGGTTTAATTGATCTAATCCAATTTTACCTAAGTACCCACGCCATTAACTACCCGGGGAAGCCACGCCCTTCCGGCCGACTTTGTCCGAACCGGGTCGCTGTTACCGACTCGGATCCGGCAATACCGAAGCAGGGATTTAGATTACCAAAGCCTGCCGGACAAATGCAATTACGGGCCACGAACAGTCCTCCTTATTCTCAAGCCCACACTGTGCTGGTGTCAAATGATAGAAACAAACAGGTAACGAGCATGGTTACATTTTAACACGGGGTTTTTTTATAATGGGGAAGAGGTGAGACAATAGAGCAGAGTTACAAACTGAATATAATCAAATGACAATGATGCAAGGCACTTATACCGTTTATACTTAAAGACTGGGCCCACAACAACACACACCATCAAAAAGAATGGGACCCCACCGGGTCTTTATTCGATCCGACAGCCGAGGAGATAGTTTCAGCTGGGGGGACAGAGGTTCGATTGGTGTGACATGGCCACGTATGTGGCTTTGCCAAGACCTGCCCCTTGCGAGCCCGGGTCTTGCGGGGAAGTCGGACACTCGACCACCAGCCCGCATCGCTCCAACATCAAACCACCAGGTGGACCGAACACCGCTATGGCGCTTCGCCACCAAGCGCTGAGGAGTAAGACAGGGACGAAGACCACGACCACGACAAGGAGCGCCCAGCAGGCTTAGAACACAGGCGGGGATGTCCGACAACAACTTTTCCCGCACTCGATTCCCTCTTATCCCTCCCCACGCACGGGGTGGGGGGGGGGGGAATCCGGCTCTCTTGGAAACTTCGCCTCCGGATTGGACAGGGCGTTCGGGTCTCAATGGTGCCCAGCCATGTTTGGAGGGAGGGTCACAGTAAGGTGGGGAAAAACCGCCCCTTCTGGCGAGTCTCTGTGGCTGTTTTTGGTGCTTTCCTCTTTGTCGGCTGAGTCGAGCATTCTTCTTTCACTGGCGTTCTGGCTTCCCATTGGCTGGGCGCGCGTGCGATGCTTCTACCCTCAGCTCATTGGGCAGAGAAACACTCCCATGCCCTTTTTTTGGAGCGGGCTTCCGATCTGAGGCGATGAAGCCACCGCCCACGTCTGTCTCAGGCATGCCATGCGCGTGAGGAAGGCCTGATAGTGGCAGGAGCGAAGGAGGATGTTGTGTTGTTGTTGTTGTTGATATTAATTCTAACTAAACAATAACCGCAGCACACTTACATTAATACCCATTAAAACATAGGGACGGACCCTAACTATAAACACTACTTATCGAAATAACTGACTGCGGGGACTGCTGGCTGTTGTGTCAAATGGCTGCCCAGATCGTGAACAATATTGTACCATTGTGAGGTTTCTGATCACAAACCCTTCTTTGGCTCTGCGTTCTCCAGGAGACCCTTTTGTCCATATCATCAGGTCATGTACAACGTTGGGACGATGACCCTTGCCGGTTATGACTATTCATTGGTTTTACGCCCGCGTAAGGGAAATGTAATCGTGCTGACTGCTCAGTCGCCTGCCACTTTCCCGTAACCATCCCGCAACTCCCAATGCTCATGCCAGGCATCGTCACCATGAAGGCTACTGCCCGAGCCATGTTTGGTGCCTGGTTTGGACAGTGACATTGAGTCCAGTGTATGCCATTGTTACTCTTATCAACCCATCGCAAGACACTGCACAGTCTCCATTGGCCATGTGGTATTTGACCATTCAAAGCCATGGTCCAGACCACAC
Organism: Eptatretus atami; assembly: GCA_035128595.1. Taxonomy (NCBI): domain Eukaryota; kingdom Metazoa; phylum Chordata; class Myxini; order Myxiniformes; family Myxinidae; genus Eptatretus; species Eptatretus atami. Next base: position 58,761,875 of record CM068962.1, read on the forward strand.
ATCGACCATCCATCCATCCATTGGACCATACCTCTGTGGCAGCAGCGCATGGTGCTGCTCTAAGCAGTCTCCTTGATATTGGGTTTACAATCCGGATGGGCGCCACTCACACAGGATACCAGCAAAGCTGACACTCATTTGCCGACCTCAGAAGGGTTGACAGGGCAGAGTTTCAACCCAGCCTGCGTATTAATTCAACAGCTGAGTGTGATTTGAACTCACGGATCCTATGGATCCCAAGCCCACCACCCTAAAACATTAAGCCAACACCGGCATACATCGACCATGGCTGGTCCATTTCAAGGGAAGCTTTTCCTTATCGCAAGTGATGCCCACATGCAAATGATGAAGCTCTCGTGGTGCCATCTCATCCTCTTGCTTGTATATTTGAAGCTCTACTTTCCTATGTTCGCACAACATGGTATTTCCAAATCCCATTGTATCAGATAATGGCTCATCATTTACGAGTTTTAGGAGTTTCAGAATTTTGTAAAATGAATGGCATTAGCAATTTACACATCTGCCCCCTACAACCCTGCCAGCAATGGTCAAGTAGAACTCTGTTAAGATATCAAGAATGGTCTTAACCACGTCCAAAAGGGAAAGGCCAAATTCCCAATCTTCGTCAGCTTGTCTTGCCAAACTACCCGCACCCAGACCACATGCAAACCACTGGTCGCCTACCTGCCAAGCTTTGGCTTTACTTTCTCCCAGGAGACCTTTCTGCCACATCAGTCTAGGTCTGACAACGTGGGGCATGACCCTCTGCGGTTTAAGATGACTAATTCATTGGTTTACCGCCCGGGTAACGGAAATGTATGTGCTGAATGCTCTGTTTGCTTGCTACTTCCATAACACATCCCAGAAACGCTCCACAATTCTTATCCAGCATTGTCATCATGAGGCGACTGCCGGAACCCATGTATTGGTGGCTCCTAGTTTGGACAGTGACATTGAGCTTCCAGTGATATGCATTGTTACTCTTGTCAACCCAGCCAAGATGGGTCATGAATTACAACACGGTTATCATAGTGCACCCGGACTTAATGGTCGAGGTCCGAGAATAACAAGTATCAACAGAAAACGTAATCACGACCAACGTCTGCATTTACCGCAATTTCCGAGAGCAATGATCCTGTGTACGTGTTGAACGCCGGATGTGGAACAAGTGGTTATAACTGGCATCATTATCAACTAACATTGGTGATAGGGGGGGGGGGGTGATGTTTCTTGTGAAGTTGTGTGAATGGTAGATGCATGGAGTAACATGTTGACCAAACTCAGTTACGTCATGGGGAGCCAAACATTGAACCGGCTTCAAGTGCATTTGTCAACCCACTCCTGTATTAAACACCTGCGTTTGAACCTGAGGTGTTTCTCATGAAAGCTTTTCACCCATCAATGTACCGAACTCCTTCCCAACCGTGTACCCTTATGTGAGAACACCACAGCAGTCACAAGGACAACCTCTCACTAAGCCTTTAGAGACCAGCTCGTGTTGTAAGCCTTCCTATGCGTCCTGATTTGTAAACAAGACTCAAATGAGCTAAGATCCTCGCCTCTAAATATGACGTCATAAAAACGAATATGACGTCATTGTGATGCATCAGGTTTTGGATAAATTATCAGTGCTAATGGCCACGGCTTGATTCCGCAAAACTAAATTCAAACAGCTTGCCTAGTTTCGGAGATAAGGTATAGGCGATTCCATTTAGCGGCGATATTGATGACGTCAACTTTTTTTTCTAGGAGATTTCCAAAATCGGAGATGGTTACTGACTGCGCAGGGCTTTCTGCATAGACACTGGCAAGTTTCACGAAGATCCAATGAAAACTCTGGGTTGTTGAAACAAAAAAAATGTCAAAGAAAATAGGAATGACGCATAAAATGATATGACGTCATAGTGATGTATCATATGTGCTGGTAATTCATCTCTGCTATGCCCTGTTCGATTCCCGCAACAGGAATTCAAAAAAGCTTACCTAGTTTCGGGGATAATTTTTTTAAGGCGATTTCCATTAGCGGAGATTTTTGACGTCAAAACTTTTTTCTAGAGGGAATTTTCAAAAACTCGGGAGATGGTTACTGTCTGCGGGGGTATTTTACATATATTACATCCAAGTTTTCAGGAAGTTTCGATGAAACTGTAGCTGTGAAACAAAAAAGTCCACAAGAAGGAGAGATTGAAGAACAACAACGTGAGTAAGACTTAGAGATCCTCCACGAGGATCTAACAATTAAATAAAATTGAAGGACGCGGTGGATAATGAGAGAATCATACTTATGCTAATGCAGTGTTAATTCATGGGGTGATCGGGGCATTGGTTTAAGAGGAGTCATGTGACCGCCCATATCCCGATGCTGTGCTGTCTGTGCTGGTTGTCCCATGCACGGGAATAAACCTTGTTGTTCCCACTTCAGAGTCTCGTCTTGACTCATTGAAATACATTTACATCTATTATATTACTTAAATCTCTCATCTTTATACATGTAGTATGTATGCATGTTCCGAAATTACACGCGAAAACGGTACACGAAACAGCGCAAAATATTTTAGGGCATCTTACTCTACCATTCTCCCTGGGTGTGCAAGTATCAAGTTTCGTTCAAATCGGGCAACCGAAAATATAAATATTAAAATATAATTCCCGATTCAGTTAAGTCTCTCGGAGAATTTTTGATCAATTGCAACACACCTCAAGTGGCTATAGTTCGCTGGAGCTATCTCTTTCTGTTTTTTTTTTTTTTTAAATGATGTTTTTTATCAACTGCTGTCACAACACGGAACCCAAACGGTTCATGGTCGTCCTAGTACACACTAAAATAGAGTAATCAAGATGCAGTGACCCACATTTTGCGGTTTGACCGTTTTTTTTCTGAAAAACCACACTTCGCGGGTTTTTGACCCATTTTGTTTTCTAAAAACGCGCATTTCACAGGTTGACCCATTTTGTTTCTGAAACCCACATTTCGCGGGTTTAACCCATTTTGTTTCTGAAAACCTGCATTTTCCATGGGTTTGGCCCGTTTTTTTCGAAAGCATGTGTTTTTCGGGGTTTGACCCATTTTGGTTTCTGAAAATCCCACATTTCACGGGTTTAAACCATTTTGTTTCTGAACCTGTATTTACGGGTTTGGCCCGTTTGTTTTTGAAAACGTGTGTTTCCCGCGGGTTTGACCGCATTTTTTCTGAAACTTTGCATTTCACGGGTTGTGACACCCCATTTTTGTTTCTGAATACGTGCATTTTCCGTGGGTTCACCTGTTTTGTTTTGAAAACCTGCATTCGTGGTTTGACCTATTTTGTTTTCGAAAACTCACAATTCACAGGTTTTGACCTGCTTGTTTCTGAAAATAGCGCATTCTGGTTTGACCAGTTTGTTTTCTGAAAACTTGCATATTACGGTTGACCAGTTTTATTCTGAAAATGCACATATTCACAATAAATAAATTGGGTTTGACCTGTTTTGTTTCGAAACCCGCATTTCGCGGTTTAACCCATTTTGTTCTTAAAACGAACACATCACAGGTTTCCAACCCCTTTTTTTTTCTGAATACCTGTTTTCACGGGTTGCCCGTGTTTTGAAACCTGCATTCACGGGTTTGACCGCTTTTTTTAAGAATACCTGCATTCACGGTTGACCTGCTTTGTTCTGAATACCTGCATTCATGGGTTTGACCCATTTTGTTTCTGAAAAACGCTCAATTCAACGGGTTGCCCGTTGTGTTTTGAATAACCTGCTTCAACGAGTTTGACCCGTTTTTGTCCTGAAAACCTGCATTTCACGGGATTGACCTGTTATGTTTCTGATAAACTGCATTTCCAACGGGTTTGACCCGTTTTATTTCGAATACTCATTCTCGGGTTTGACCGTTTTGTTTCTGAATACCTGCATTTCACGGGTTTTTGACCCCGTTTTTGTTTCTGATATACATGCACTTCATGGGTTGACCTATTTGTTTTCTCGAATCCTGCATTTCTCGGGTTGCCCGTTTGTTCTGAATACCTGCATATTCTCGGTTTGACCGTTTTGTTTCTGAATACCTCATTTCGGGTATGACGTTTTGTTTTGATACCTGCATTTCACGGGTTTGACCCCTTTGTTTCTGAATTACCTGCATTCACGGGGTTTGACCCGTGTTCTGAATACCTGCATTTATGGGTTTGACCCGTTTTGTTTTTGAAAACCTGCATTTATGGGTTGACCCGCTTTGTTTCTGAATACCTGATTTCCGTGGTTGACCCGTTGTTTTTGATAAACGGCATTTCACGGGTTTGAACTCCGTTTATGTTTTGAAAACCTGCATTTCTCTGGGTTGACCCGTTTTGTTCTGAAAACCCGCATTTCTCGGTTAAGTGGACCCGTTTGTTCCTGAAACCTGCATTTTATGGTTTGACCCGTTTTGTTTCTGAAACCCGCATTTTTGGCTTTGACCCGTTTTGGTTTTGAAAACTGCATTTCTGGTTTTGCCCGTTTTGTTCCTGAATACTGCAGTTCATGTGTTGACCCGTTTTGAATTCCTAAATACCTGCATTTCATGTGTTTGATCCGTTTTGTTTTGAAACTGCATTCACAATGTTATGCCCGTTTTGTTTTGAAACCCTGCTTTCGACGGGTTGACCGTTTTTTTTTCTGAAAACACTGCATTTCACGGGTTTGACGCCGTTTTGTTCCTGAATACCTGCATTTTACGGGTTTGGAACCCGGTTTTTTTTTCTGAAAACCTGCATTTCACAGGTTTGACGCCCCGTTTTGTTTTGAACACACCAGTACCGTCTAATAAATCGTCAGAACCCGTAATGTTGATGTAAAGTGCAATTCGATTGAGAACGTAATGTTCCCTCCATTCCCACTTTGCAAAGAGTGACACACAGATGATAACAAGAGTGTGTTCAGTTACCAACTTTCTTGTAGAGCCCGTCGCTATGTGGCTTAAGCATACTCAATAAAGCAATTCCTCAAACCTTTGATAGAATGGGCTGGCTGGCACTAGCTGGCTGCTTGGTAACTGAGTAACACCACAGGTACTGCATCGTTGATGTATGACCCTTCGCTCACCCTCCACGCCACTCCGCAACCCCCCCCCCGTCGTTTAACTTTATGGAGTCAAGGCAGGCTGCATGCTTTCATTTTTCCCAGCCTGGCTCCGCTCTGCTCGAATAACAAACACAATATTGGGTCACAAAGTCACAGCGGTCACAGCTGCCTTCGCTGAGCAGGGATCATCAACAATAACCTTGCCGAACCCCTACGTCCTCCACACGACCCCGTCTTGGTGCTCCGTGAAAATGAGAAAATGTGACTTAGAAAGGCTTTGCGGAGCGGCGTCATGTTTCTCGGATGGTTCACTCCGTCCTCGGAACAGCCGCTCGAGAAAGGACAATGTTTTCAAATGTAACAATGAATGAAGCAATAGTTAGGGGAGAGATAGTGGGTGATTGCTTGCTTTGCTTTTTTAGTGGTGTCAAATTGAAACCCCCTGGGTTTGGTGGTTGTTTTGTCTTGCTTATTTGCTTGTTCGTTTGGTTTATTAGCCTCCCTTTTGACTTGCAAATAGAAGATTTTCAGTATATTGGTCAGTCGATTTTGTTATTCTGTCATGTCTGTTCTGTTTTGTCTGTCAATTGCATACAAGTCACAATTTAAAACGCTGAGATCTTCACGAAACTTCAACCACACATCGGTGAGTTACCTAGAAAAGAAGCTTCTGTTGAGGTACGGTAACAATATTTGTCAACATTTCGAAATCCTGCAATTATCATCTGACTTAGAATTTGAACAGGATTTTCAAATCAGACCTACTGAATTCGAACTAGACCAATTTTTGAGGTCAACATTGGCCAAAAGATTAACATAGGCCAAAGGTCAACAACTGAGGTTAGATTCAAATCCTCAATTTTCAACCGATTGACTTGAAATTTGAAGAGATTTAATATTTTAGGTCACTGAATTCATCAGCCGATTATTTTTGAGATCACATACAACAAAATGTAAAAATAGGCCCAGATCAACAACCTTAGGTGGTATTTCTAAATCTCAATTTTTCATTCCCCATTGACTGGAAATTTGAGGAGGTTTGCATATCATGTTAATGAATGTCAACAACAGAATTATTTTGAGATAAAAGGGCCAAAAATCGACAG
>CM068962.1:58768045-58788963 GCA_035128595.1 Eptatretus atami
ACTATGAGGAATTGAAAGCTAATCTTTTGTATGGTGGGTAGAGCCATATAGATCTACATTTAAGAATTTTTCTAGCAAAATCTGAGGAGGTGACTTGGGGACCCTTAGGTGAGTTGGCATGGAATAACCCTGTGGTACGTCGGATCAGAGTTAACTAAAAAGGTTGGTCTCCTCAATACAGTACCGTACTACACATGGATTACAATTTTTACAACTGTACAGGGTGGCCATAATGTCTTATCACCAATTGTAAAAATTGACATTGGCTTTTATCATATTAACTGACAACACTGAAGGGTTCTACAAGTTATACCACATACATTTGCAGGAATCTGACCTTATTACACATTTTACATCGTGTGGTACAAGCCTGCCCAGTGGTTCCGTTTGTGCTCCATCATTGTTTTTACAGAGAATAACTTTGCGCCATGTTCTGCGGGACATTTTCCGGATCATTTGTGGGGTGATACGATTAAAAGGAAGTTTTACTGCTTGTTTAAGGTCATCAGTGGTTTTGTAGGGCTGCTGTGCAACGATCTCTTTTATGAAACCCCAAAGGGATTTATCACATGTCGACAGGTCTGGGCATTGTGGACGTTCGTGAACCCAGACACTGATAACGATTCGTTGTTCAATGGTGAAATTGCTTGCATCACCCATGGTTACGTTTAGTCAATCTGAAAAAAAGGGAAAACGAGACGAATTAACACTCTGTACACAAAGACAATGTTACAATTTTTACAATCGGTGACAAGACATTGTGGCCATCCTGTACATTGGTGGCGTGTGAGAGGCGCTTCCTGGAGGTTTGTGAGACTAACAGGAGAATTTGAAGTCTAATTAACAAAATATTAAAACACAATTGAATAGCAGGTTTTCAGTTGTGCAGGGTGCTTGTGGCTGTAACTTACAATTTTCTTCAACACAACGAAACAAAAGGCAGCACGCATGCACATATTTACAATAGTGATGTACAGTAAATGTTTGGGGTTGGCGTGATCGTGCTCCATGTGAACCCTTGGCTCACCTGTCTTGGGATCTCAGAAGCTTGGTTCAAATATTTTTGGTTAAAAGCTCAAATACCCTACGCGTTTGTCTATTAAGTCCTTCGTTGGTAATATCCACCAAGGTCAGCCTCACCTTGTTTCCCATGGCGGTACGTATGCTTTCTCAACTCCTGTTTGAGAAAACCATTAAAAAAAAAAACTTTTTACTTCAGCCTGAAACGATATCATCTTGAAAACTTTTGAGATTTCAAGTTGAAAGATCAATTACGTGCATGAAATAAGTTATGAAAAACGATCACATTATCACTCCATTTCAAGTCAACATTGGTGTGATAATTTTCTATCTCAATTCACAGTCGTGGTGTGTGTGTGTGGTTGTGTGGTGTGTTGGTGTGTTGTTGTTGTGTCGACCCCCGTGACCCTCATTCCTGTTAACTTGAGCTAACATGCCCTTTACAGACGCAGAGAGAGAAGAAAGAGGAGAGAAGAGAGAAGAGGAAGAAGAGAGGGGAGAGAGAGAGAGAGAGAGAAGCGGAAAAAAGAGAGAGCGTGGAGAGAGAGAGTAAGAGGATGGAAGAGTAGATGAGAGGTGAGGAGAGAGAGAAGAAGAGAGAAATGAAGAGAGTAGAGAGAGAGAGAGAGAGAGGGAGAGAGGAGAGGAAGAGAGAGAGAGAGAAAGGAAGGAGAGGGTGGGAAATATAGAGAGGGTGAGAGAGAGACAGATGGAAAGAGGATGGAAGAATGTGGAGAGAGAGAGGGGTGGAGCAGAGAGAGAGGGCAGAGAGAAGAGAGAGAGAAGAGAAGGAGAGAATAAAGAGAAAGAGTGGAGCAGAGAAGAGGAGATGTGGAGAGAGAGAAGAGAAGTGGAAGATAGAGAGTGAGAGGAAGAAAGGAGAGAAGTGGAAGAGAGAATGGGAGAGAGAGAAGGTGGGAGACAGAGAGGGTGAGAGAGATGACGTAGGAAGGAGAGATGAAGTGGCGAAGAGGGAGACGGTTAAGAGGGAGGAAAGAGAGAGGGGCAGAGAAAGAAGAGAGAGAGAGAGAGAGAGAAGAAGGAGAACGAGAGAGAGAGAAGTGCGGAGAAAGAGGAGCTGAGGAAGAGAGAGGAGAGTGGTGAGAGAGAGAGAAGAGAGGAGATGGTGGAGACGAGAGAGGTGAGGAGAGAGAGAGAAGAGATGAGAGAGAGAGAGTGAGGAAGAGAGAGAAGAAGAGACAGATGAAGAGAGAGAGAGAGAAGAGCATAGAAGGTGGAGAGAAGTGAGAAAGAGAGAAAGGAAGGGTAAGAGAGGAGAGAAGACAGAGAGAGAGAGAAGAAGAGAAGAGAAATAGAAATGTGTGGAGAGGAGGGAGAGAGAAGAGAGAACAGAGATTGAGAGGTAAGTAGAGAGAGAGAGAGAAGAGAAGAGAAGAGAGAGAGAGAGAGAGAGAAATGGAGGGGTCAAATAGAATGGGATGGGAGAAGATAGAGAGAGGAGAGAGAGGAGATGGGAAGCAGAGAAGGTGACACAGGAGGGAGAGTGAGGATGGGGAGAGGGGAGGGAAAGAGGAGATGAGGGGATTCCAAGAGATGTGACAACCAGTTTAACATGCATTTGAGAAACAGCACACACATTGACGAAATATCCTACTTGTGAAACACCGGGATGACAGTTCATAGCTGGGTAGGGATTCCAAGCCAGGCAAGACAGCTTCGGGATTTGGATCTTCACCAAAATTTAATCAATTATTCCTTATAACACACCCAACATGTCCACCAAGTTTCATCTGAATCTATCTTAACACTTTTTGAGATATCGTGCTATATATCGTTTTTGGCCCTTTTCCTCAATGGTGAAAAATCACTTTAAAAATTCTCGTAATCGGATCCATATCTTTACCAAAATCTAACCACTTCGTTCGTGTCAAACACCCAACCTGACCACCAAATTTCATCCGGATCCGTCCACAACTTTTTGAGATATCCTGCACACAGACAGACAAACATAAAAACAGACAAACAAACAAACGTTATGGGAACACGCACGACACATACAAACAGACAAATAAACAAACGCATGCACGACACAAGATGGGTGAAAACATAACCTCCTTCACCTGCGGTGGTGGAGGTAATTAGTCTGTGAGAGTTGATCGTGTTTTCAAATCAAGGCCTGTTTGAATCTGCTCAAAAAAATTGTGAATTAAGACCCCAGCAAGCTGACAGAGGACTGACCAACGATGACACCTTGCTGAAGGATATTTAAATAAGGCCATTAATTATCTTCAAAAGGAGTGTTTAAATTAACCAAAACAATCAATTTTCACTCATGCACTTCGTTGGAGTTCCTTTCGTATGCATGAAAAGTTTGTCTGCTAGGTTTCATGGTTTTGGAGTTATGGAGGAGACACGCCGACACACACACACAAACACACGCACACAACACACACACACCCACACGATTATATTATATAATATATTTTATTATTTATATTTAATATATTATTATATATGTACAGTGTATAATAAAATATATATAGTCAATCAGATGAAAATCGACGATTTATGGGACCTAAACCTTTGACCTATTGACCTTAAAATCAATAGGTTTCTAACTTTTGACTGGCTCTATCAGTTGATTAAGTTCCATAAAGGATCAGTTTATAATTGCAACCTGTGAGCAACTGACAAACAAAGAGCCAAATATACTCGAGAAACGAATATACATTGCTGTACTTGCTAATCTTTTATTTTACAATTTATTTTCTTTTAAATATTTTTTGTTTTCAAAAATATTTTACAAAACGTACAAAAGCAAACTCCCTGCAATAACATGCATATTCACAATATGGCCTACGACCTCATAATGGGCAATGGGGCCCATGAGTGTCCTGTATTTGGTTATTCTCAGACCTGTTCACCCTGATGTGAGGGACGTGTACTTTATGTGATGCAGCGTCCGGTCTATGAAGCACCAATCTGAGAGTTTATATTCAGGTCAGGAACAACTCGAAGGTAAGTGTGCTTCCTCTGCTCAATTTTGACAGACTAGTAACAAAAGGTCACAATTATTTTCAAATAATTTCCAGCCAATATTTACCGCATGTACATTGATAAAGCTGTTGAATTTATTTTTTTTTAAGTGTGGTTTTAAACAAAATAAAGTATAATTGTATTTTTGTACACATTGTCGAGGCTCATGGAGGCCAATAGGTGTCTGAAGTTATTTTAAGCTCCAACTAATGGATTATCATGTTTGTAGAGTAATCAGTAAGCTTTCTAATGAGGTAAGATAATTAACTTGGTGAGGAACAGGTGAGGATATAAAGGCTGATGATACCATGTCGGGTGAAAGAGTTCCAATGTTGTGGTTTTCTTTCTTGCATCAGTCTTCTATATTTTCTACATTTTTTGGGGAGGGTTTCCTATCTTCCTCCTTTCTTTTGGCATCATTAATATGCCATCCCCATCCTCAATTAATTTGATGCTTGCCTGCTTGGCTAGTTTTTCTAACAAGTTGTCTCCCTTTCCATTGTAATCATGACCTGATGATCGTATCTGTATTTATCTGTGGGTTTCTCTCTCCTCAATGAATGGCTAGAAAAAGTCTATTTCCATTGATTTGCAAATATTTGACATTTTAGACAGCTTAATGTTCCATTGTTCAGCACAAATTATCAAACAAGCTGTGATTTGCTTTTCAGACTGTGAAAAGGTACAGGGTTGCCCACAAAACGATGACAGTTTTCCTTTCTTTGCAGATTGTACATTGCTTCATGAACAATTTCTGAATTGGATATTATGGAAATCAAGAGGTGATCTCTCATATTTTGGATAAGCATCCCAGAAATCCTCTTTGACATTTCAAGCACAGGTTTTGCTTTGTCTTTTGTTCAAAGACAGCTTAACTGCTCCAATTAATACAAACTATAAGCACTTTCACATCTCCTAGCTGTCATTTGAGGCAAGTTTGCCGAATCGTTTTCCACTGCCATTTGGAATATTCACCTGGCTTGGCCCCTCCAAAGATTGTTTGTGGATGTTCATCCCATCGTTGGCCAAAATAAAAAAATTAAGTCAAACAATAAGAAGGTGATTGAGAGAGGATCTGATAGAGATGTTTCAGATAATGAAGGTTATAGACAAAGTAAGTAGCTGCAGAAGAGTTTTTTTCAAAACAATGGACAGTGAGTCGTTGATGCATGGAATGGCCTCTCAGGAAAGGCAGTGGCAGCAGAAACAATATATAGGCTTAAATTGGAGGTAGATAGGTACCTTGAAGCATTGGAGATAGAGGGAAACATTGACATTGTCAGGAATGGTAAGTAGCTGATAGTATGGGCAAAATGGTCTCCTCCTGGATCAAAGTTCTTTGTGCAGGCAGCCATTCCCATGCAGCTTGTAGAGTGCTCGCCAAGTCGCTTAAGCACACAAGCAAGCACTCCAAGAAAACGGTTGATGAGGAACGGCCGGCTTGGCAGGCTACTAGTGATGTAAACAGCAAGATCAGGCATTCGATGATGAGCGCTTCATCATAATGATTTTCATTGCACTCGATGAAGTTACACTTTCGGCACATTCCTTAATCTTTTCTTCACTCAATATAATTCTAAAGAAACAGTAGAAAAAGTAAATTTTAATGATTTGGCAATTTGTAAATATGGAGAAGGAGTGATCATAGCCTTGCTTGCTTAAAGTTAATATGTAAGTATGATTAGTTGTAAGAATCGGTAATTACTTAAAACTTTCAGATTTCACTCCTGATTTTGACAGTTATGAAGTCCACCAGCTCCGATCGTCAGTGGATGAACAGGCCGCAACATAAGGAGGTGATCAAGGCATTGTTGAGCAGGCAAAAATAATAAAAAAATGGTGAAGTAACTCCAGCAAGGACAGCAAGGCGACCAAGGACAATTGATAAAAGAAATTAATAAGTCTGTTAATTATCTTCAAAAGGGGTGTTTTAATTAACCCACACACCCAATTTTCAGTCATGCACTTCCTTGGGGTTACTTTAGTATAGCATGCAAAGTTTCAGGCTGATAGGTTTCATGGTTTTGGAGTTATGGAGGACACACACACACACACACACACACACACACACACACTGACTGATTGACACACTGATGCACTGACATTTATTAGTGTAGATATACTTGTACATAAATGATCTCATTGATTTTCTGGGAAAACCTCTCTTCCTTTTTGTGGATGAATCCACATTATGCCATTTAGTACCAAATCACACTGACAAACAGGCAGATAGCAGTGGCTTCCCTTTCTGCTGACCTGGAAATGGTCAGATAATGGTCTAACACCTTGGTCTAATAATGGTCTAATAATGGTCTTTAAATTCGGGCGTCTTTGACGAAGCATCATCAAACTAACTTACCTATATTTTTCAACCATCAATTACGTGAAGAAATTCAGTATCTCCAACATCTGGGTTTCGACACCTGCTAAAATCTCTCCTGGAAAAATCATATATCAAAGCTGGCTTCCAAATACAGCTGCAGACTGGGCATCCTCTATCATGCCAAACCCTTCCTTTGTATGATACAAGGTTGACGCTCATGTAAGAGCTAGGACACAGATCAGAACAGAGCAGAAGAGAACTAAACTGTGAGAACACATCATAAAGTGGGTGGTTATACAAGCAGTGTGGAACAGGGACACAAATTGTGTTACAGGTGGAATAATTGGTGAGGAGTTGAATGCCAGATAAAAACTCAAGTTCAAGTAATGGACTGAAAGAGAAAACTGGGATTAAAAGATAAATGGAACAAATAAATGGAAAATTCTAGGAAGGAAAAGGAGAAAACACAATCATCTGAAGAGAAGAGGGTGGGTATGGGGAGGGTTATTGAGGGTAAAAAGATCATGATTATGGATGGGGAATTACCTGAAGAGTGTCAACACCAACATTGAATCCCTGGTGAGTGAAGAGTGAGATTCTTCTGTTCTTGCATATGTCAGCTTTGGCTTCCGGGTAGCTATCATTTCTTGGAGCACAGCTGTGCCACTGATGCTATGCCCCTTTACCAGTACACTGGTACTCATTTCACTGACCTCAGAAGGATGACAGGCTGACTCAACCCCACCTGGTGTTAATTCAGTGCCAATGGGGCTCAAACTCAGGACCCTAGGATCCCAAGCCAGCCACCCTAACCACTAAGCCAGCACCAGGCTTAAGAATGAGATTGCACAGACTGAGGATGTTATTTCCACAGTTGAGAGGAGAGGAACAAATGAGCGGAGATGAACAATGCACCTGGATTTTGGGAGTTTAACCAGAGTTGGGATACCGGCAGACTGTGTGCTCTGAAGAAACCTAGGGGAGAGACAGATCACAGAAATGTGCAGAGAGTGCAAGACCAAAAAGGAGGTGGTGGAAGATAGAGGCCACCAGCTTGTCTCTGATGGGGAGATACTGGGGGGGGGTTGGCAACAGGCCTAGAGATTGAGCTTCATTGCAGAAGATTCCAATGATTTTGAGGGCTTTGAACTCCATGGTAACAAGATGTGAAAGGTATGAAGCAGGGCTGCCAGCACAAAGGGGAGAGTAGTACTCCATCGAGCTGCAGATGAAGGCCTTACAGTTAGTTAGAAGTTTGGATTTGCCCAAGAAAGACCGCTTTAAGAAGGATGCTGAATTGGCAGGTTGATTTAGAAGCTAACTCTGACGTGTATTTATGCTTGCTCATCCTCTCCCTATCTATTTGCAGGGTTATATGTTTCCTTCCGTCATCTTTATCCCCCTCCTGTTCATCCATTCCATTGTCAAATCAACGATCAGGGCATTAGCAAACAATTTATATAACTTTTCTGTGTCATTTCTATAAGTGTAAACTTTGTGCTAAATTATTTTTAAATTTTATTCAGTGTGGTGGAAACAAATTAAGCAGAACATAAATGTATCTACTCGTAACCCAATATTAGCTGCACATTAAAGACCCTGAGCTCCCATCCCTGTCGTTTATCAATTTCGTCACTGAAAACGATTCGTTTCATAATCACAAATACTTTAACGAAAGGAATTCTGTGTTCTCATGACAAATTCAAAGGAACATAAAACATTTATATCATGGAAGGCCTCGCAAAGAAAAATAGAGAAATGAAATCCATCCTGTTAATGATTGGTTGAGTTGTTCGAAGCATTTGTGTGATGGCTCTTGTTTTCAGTTACATTCCCCCTCAATTAATCTTCTAGCGAAAAGATAAAACATCATTTTGTTTGTGGGCTGTTCATGAATTTGCTCATTGGAAAATAATTCACGATGACCAAAAGGAAAATGAAACAAAAAACAATCTTTGTTCTTCACATTGATGTATATTTCCAGATGGGTCATGAGATCAAATTATCGAGCAGCTCAACTGGAAAAAGATCCCTTTATAGGCAAAGTGACAGAAAGTAAGGATTTGAGCTTCCCTTTTGCAATGTGTTATTGTGAGCTTTGTATGTCCGTGAAACGACGTTTGGAACCAATATCGGTCAGCAATTAAGGGGAAAACAGGCATGTTTGAATTTTTTGATAACCGTAATGAATAAGTGAGAAACCAGATTACATCAGCGAAATGTTGAAGATTTGAGTGAAAGCTGGTGTATAACGTGTTCGAGCAGGATAAGAAAAAGATGGAATCCGCCATGTGAAACAGGTTGGTGTGTGAGCTCTTGAGAGGATGTTGAGAATGATACACTCAAGTAACTTGAGATTACATGGAGTTCATCCTTCAGGGCACTTTAGGAGGAGATAATAAAACACATTCCTGGAAGCGCATGTTTTGTAAGTCAATCTATATTTGGCCTGTGCGCTGGCAGAATTTGGCCAAGTTTATCAAAGGTACCAACAGATATTAAGTATCCACCGGGAAATGCTCGCAGATATGACATAGCTGGCTTAACTTCATTGTGATTGATGGCTACTTACTTTCTGGGTTCATCACCAGTTGAAGAAGAAAAGATTGACAAGAAGAGAAGAAGAATAAAATAAGGAGCAGATGAAGAGGAGGAAGAGCAGAGTTGGAATAAGAAGACTCACAAATGGAAAAAAAGAAAGATGATCAGAAAGAAGAAAATGAGGTATAACTTAGTGTAACAAACTGGAATATGAGTTCCCATATTACCATGTGTAAGATTAGTTTTTGGACAAAACATGTTGTCCTCATTAAGTAAAGATAAGTACTACTTACAAGGAATAAGCCTGGTGTTGGCTTAGTGGTTAGGGTGGCAGCTTGGGATCCTAGGGTCCTGAGTTCAAGCTCCGTTGGCTGCTGAATTAAAAATACACCAGGAGGTTGACTCAGCCTGTCATCCTTCCGAGGTCGGCAAAATGAGCACCAGCGTACTGGTAAAGGGGGACACTGCATCAGCGGCATAGTCACGTCCCAACCAATGATGCAACCAGCAGCCACAGGCTGCACGAGAGAGAGAGAGAGAGAGAGAGAGAGAGAGAGAGAGAGAGAGAGAGAGAGAGAGAGAGAGAGAGAGAGAGAGACTTACAAGGAATGACCAACTTTGGAAAGCTGTTGCCAACCTATGGTTGTTTGTTTGTTCATGCTCTAACCTTTTTAAATGCTGAGCATCAAGCAAGGAGGCAGCACATACCATTATTAACTCTGATATGACTTTGCTGCCATTTGAACCACTGACTTCCCAGATAGAGTGGATGGTCTTGTAGTGACTGTGTCGTGACTCATTCTTTTTTCTTTACATTTTGCAAAATATTTGTGACAAAGTAAATGTGTGAACACCAGTAGCCAATCAGGAGAGTCCTTCCAGAGAGCCAATACACATCGCGGCCCCCTGCAAGGACTTAACGGGAGCTCATCATCACGACACATTAGAAATACAGCTTCAGCACCATGGACGATGCAATCTGAATCTGGAGAATAATCACACATCAAAAGTCTTGGTGGGGAAGTCATATTAACCACCCCCACCCATTCCTCCCTCCACTGTCTGTTGGTTTCGTCCATGGTATATATGTATATATTTATATATATATATGTAGTATATATGTAATAATTATATATATATATATACACCCACAAATATAATTCCACTTGTTGTGGTGACATGATTTCATGCTTTCAACTGGCTAGGATCAATGGTACATCATCACTGCTACTGAGTATGGGGGCTCCACTGATGCTGTGCCCCTCTACCAGTACACTGGGACTCATTTTGCCGACCTCAGAAGGACAGGCTGAGTCAATCTCACCTGGTGTTAATTCAGCAGCCGACAGGGCTCAACTCAGGACCCTAACATCCCAAGCCTGCCACCCTAACCACTAAGCCATCACCAGGTGATTATATATAAATATATATATACACACATAATATATATATATAATATTATATATATATATATATATATATATAATTGTTGCGAATCGCGCCCGCCGGCGTGCGAACGGCCACGTGACTCGAATGGCGGCCGCCTCGCCCACCGGACGGACAATTCTGTCGTGACCCTCCGGGAACTATCGCCCGGAGCCAGTCACGGGTGGCCTTTCGACCTCACCACGATCGTACCAATCGGCCACCCGCGTGGGATAGGGTGTTTCGCCAAACTCGACCTACCTAAGTACCCACGCGAATGGTAAACTGGGCGATCGCACTCGCCGCAGGTCGACTCCGGACACGGGCCGCTTAAGCGGTCCGTCCGTGCTATCGGGATAACCGAGCGGTGTTATCGTCGGCCTCGACGGTTCCAATTAATTATCGGCGTATCACGCCACTACGAACCCTTTTACGTGAAGCAAGATGAAGATTCAATAAAAGAAAAGACGAAGCGAAACGGGCACAGTTCAACACAAAGCACATTTATTCCGCGACACACGGATAGCACACATATACAGCCATACAGTATTCAAAATGCACATAAAGCAAATAAAGAGTTAAAACCGAATACGCGTACACATGGCAACACTTATACAGTTCTACTTTACAGACGGCGCCAACACACAGTTACTCAAAAGCAGAGGAAATAAGCCACCCTCATAGACAAGGGGGCAGACGGGCCCGTGGGCAATATGTGCGCGTGACCTGAAGGAGCGGCCAGGCCCGCGAGACCGGGGGGGTCCTACCCGCGTCCTTGTGACGAGCCGCAAATGTCGCTGCGCAGCGGTGCCCAACTTCGTGCTCCTTCGCGGGTTTCGTTGGCACCGCTTGGAGGGGGTGGGAACGGGCCCCCTTTGTGCACTCTCTCAGCGCGGGGGAAAAAGGGGGGATTGTTGATGCCCTGGGGAGGAGAATGGCTGGCCGCTTGGGTCCCGCGAAGCGATCCCACGCGACCTCGTCGCCGACCGCCGTCTTCCCTGCCTCGGACCCGAGCTCCTTGCCTCTTCCCCCAATTCTCCTCAGCCGACTGCAGAAACCAATCGATGCCTTCCCACCCGACTCGACTCCGTTCTCCAACCCGACTTGATTTCGTTCTCCAACCCGACTTGATTCACTGCCACACTCGTCTCTTTATAGCCGGCAGGAGAAAACAATATGCAAATTCCGGATCAGGATCACCTCGGGGGCGGAGCCACGCTCGCCATTGGTCGGAGGAAAGGGGGGCGTGAACCTCCCCTGATCCTAGAATTTGCATATCTCGATTTCACACAGATGCGCCTGGAGGCGGGGCCAAGCCGCCAACGCTTCCTAATTGACGGATCAGAAGTGGGCGTGTAGCGTTCCTGATCCGAATCTCCCTCGGAAAGGCCCTATTTGCACTCGCGGCTCGGTGCGTATCGCTGAACGAGCCAAGACAGCCCGACGCTCAGTGTTCACAGGTGCTGCGGGAATGGCCGTAGAAGGAGAGAGGTGAGGGTGGTGGGAGGTTTTTGGTGGTGCTTTGATGGTCATGGTGCCGTTTGGGAATGGCATGATGCGATGATGTGGGAGCGAGTTGTGAAGGTAAAGGTCGTGGCTGTTGGCGTTGTTGTTGTTGTCTGAGGGTTGGAGCGTGGTTGCAGTTGGTGACGATGGCTGGGTGGTGGTTGCGGTGGTTGTTGTGTGATGGCAGTTGGGACGTGGTTGGTTCAAAATAAAGATAGAACAGAAAAACGGCTATCTCAAAGGTCGCAGCCCGAATGAATCACATAAATTCCCTCTAAAAACGGTTTTGGGCTAACTAACATGTACTTAAGAGATATCTCACCTACGGGTCCTGAATGGTGGTTTGCGAATTTCCACAGCCGTAACAATATATATAAATACATATATATATATATATATATATATGTATTGTTGCGGTTCTCCAAACTGCATGCCGCTAAGGCAATGGCATCCATTATACAGTGATCCCCAGACAGTTATTTAATTAATATATG
This sequence comes from Eptatretus atami, assembly GCA_035128595.1. NCBI lineage: Eukaryota > Metazoa > Chordata > Myxini > Myxiniformes > Myxinidae > Eptatretus > Eptatretus atami. The sequence goes on from CM068962.1 coordinate 58,780,352, forward strand.
TGCAGTCAGCCATTTCCCTCATGTCTAATGGGTAAACGGGACAAAGTGTGTTGTGTGGGTCTCATACTTAGGTCTGATTATATCTCTATCTTCATTCCAACTCTTTTCCTTTTATTCCTGAAATAAATCCAAGCAGGCACCGCACCCAGACGGCCGCTTATGAAAACCGCAGCAACACCCTCCACCTATGAAGGTCCTCGCGGAGACCAAAGGAAGCATAAACTACACGATGGAAAAATCCAACGCTGCAAGTTACGGTGTCAAAAGGAATAGTAGAAGCATACATTATATCCCAATGCCATACAGGACGCATACGGCGTGCTCTTTTCAACCCTAATTATATCCAATCCTTTCCTTCAATCCATCACACAGTACAGAACATGAATAGTGCACCACTTCATTCAGGTCTGCGTGCTGATTACAATGGCATATTACCATCGCGGAGTACAGGGCATGAATTGCACACCTCTATATTCAGGTCTGAATGCTGATTACAATGGCATATTACCATCGCACTGTACGGGGCACGAATGGCGCACCTCTTTGTTCGGGTCTGCGCGCTGGTTCACAACGGCGTCTTACCGTCGATTTTCGCATGCCACCATGGCCACCAATGTCTCCCGTGGATGGCAGACATCCTCCTGCACCTCCGCCTTGCAGAGGCAAAATGTACGGCCTGGATCGCTCGGGCCGCATGGTGTCCAGAGGAAACAAGCACATTGATCAGCGCCAACCACAGCATACTGGGGGTGCCTGAGCGGGCATTCGGGGCCGACGCGACCTTCGGCCAGTCGCCGGAGCACGGCCCGGGAGTTCGGTGCAAGGCGATTCATATCGCGGGGTTCGGAGCGAGACAATTCCACAGCTCGGCAAAGTCTAGCCAGATGTAAAATAAGGCTGCTTCCGGCCGTGGCGGCCGGGCCGTGCGGTGGCCAGGGCCCAATGGTAGCACCCGATTCGGGTGACGATGCATCGCTTTGGGGCGGCACCCCGCCCTGCATCACTGGGCAGTAGGGTGAATATACTGATTCTGGCTCACTTTTCCCCATGTAAGTGAATGGGGGATTTTTCAGCGATCATATTTTTTTTCACCCTAAAAAGTAAACCCCCTTTTTATCCCAAGCTATATTTATGTCTCCCTTTTAACCTAGGGGCACTCTATTAGATACAAATGTCAAGATAAAGATTTGTTCAAGTAGCAAGTATAATGTGATTTGTTAAGGTGATCTGAAGAATATCTGAAACATGTAAGGGGATGGACACTCTTTTTCAATAACCATGCATATTGTTTCTCACTCATTGAACCTATAAGATTTGTTATTCTCAATTTTCAATAGTTTTTTTCTTTGCACAATAATTCCCCATCTAAAATTTTTAAAATAAAACATTTGAATCTTTATATTTTTCAGATACCCCTTTTGTGTCATTATGAATGATTATACTTCTCTTAATGATCTCATCTGACCACCTCCTGAGTTGCATATCATTTTTTTTGCATAAACCACGCCATAAAACAAGTTTTGTTTTCAAATGTTTTCAGTGTCGTGCGTGAAAATGAGGAAGTGTTTTGCGACAACAGTCGCGGCCGTGAAAATGAGGAAGTGTTTTGGGACAGTCATGCCTGTGAAAAAAATAGGAAAGTATTCTGTGAGAGACAAGGCCTCGTGTTTATATTTAAATCAGAACACTAACAGGCTTTTAAACGTAAGTTTAATCAAAAATCATTGAAGCATTTTAATTTTGTTTTTAAAATCAGTCATGACTACTATTGAGAATGTATCGCCCACGCTATTCCCAAGCTGTCTCGCCCGAAGCGTCATTTCCTGTGGCCACACCCGATGATTAGGCAATTTCCTCATCGTTGCCTTATAAGTGATTCGCCAGACAAAGTTTCTGCAGACGGGATTTTCATTTTACCAACCTTGTACCAATGGTTTCAACTGAGAACATGAAACTCTTTCTTCTGACGAAGAAAACAGCTCACTATAAAGTTGGTAAGTTTGTGTATGGGTTCCTCTTTGAACGATGAAGCAATTGATTATAAATTAAATTGTGATAATGCTAAAAAAAATTTTTTTCCTGGCAGGTCCTTGGAAGAAGAGCAAGTTTACATATCAAACGATGAAGGTTCATGGAAATTAATGCTCTTATTGAAGTGGTCATCTATCTTAGAAGAGAATTGAAAACATTTTTAATGACTGGCACGAAGTCTTATCAGCCGCCTCTGATCTTTTTGCCATCTTGTAATGTTTACAACTGAGACATGGACTTCCTTCTTCTGACGAAGAAAACAGCTCACCACAAAGTTGGTAGTTTGTGTATGGGTTCCTCTTTGAACGTGAAGCAATTGATTTAAATTAAATCGTGTATGACATAAAATATAGTATTTTTTTTCCCTGGCAAGGGGCATTCTTGGAAGTAAGAGGCAGTTTTATTCAACCCCCGCCACCCCAACCCACACCCCGTCAAGCCCAGATCCAGCCAACCTCCCACACCTATCACCAAACACCAGCCTACGCCACCCCATCCCTGGCCCAACCCCAACAACACCCACACCGCAATTACCATACCTACCAACTACAAACCACCAAAAACCTCCCCCCCAACACCCACAACCCCAAACCCACCACCAACACAGAAGCCACAACGACCCACCACCCCCAACTTAACGCCAAAAGCCACCCACCTTCCAACCAACAAGACCCTCACCCAAACAACCCCCCACCCACACAAGGCCACAACCACACACCAACATACACACAACACCCTTAGACCCAACCCCACACCACCCCACCCACACACCCACCCACGGATTTTTTCTTACCGCCAACCAACCATACAACACCACCACAACACACACCCCCACCACCCAACACCCATACCAAACCCCCCGCACCCCTACCCAACGACCCCAAAAGGCTACCCACACACACCACCACACCCCCAACATACACCCCACCACCACCATTACCCCACCCACACTCCGAACCCATCAACCACCAACACCACAACATCACCCCCACCATCGCCCCCACCCCAGCGCACATACCACCACCCACCCCATCTACCACCCCTCGATTATCACCAAACCACCCTCCCAACAACATACACAACAACCACACACACTCACCTAACCAACACCTGAGACACCACACAACAACACACAAACCCCCCAACCCCAACCAACACTCACACTAAACAAACCCCCCCCCAACACTAACTTAACACAAGCCACACTACCTCCGAGACCCACCCACCCACCAACCCCCACCCACACCCACCCACACACCACCCCACACCCACACAGAAACCCCAACCACCCATTCCACACCAACTACCACACAGAACACCATAACCAACCACCCACATTACCCCGCCACACCAACCCCCCACAGCAGACCCACACCCACAACCAACCCACACCACCACCCCCACCACAATCAACCCCAACACACCACACACCAAACTACCCCCCCCCCAACCCACACCACAAACCCCACATCACCAAAACCCACACCCAACTCCATACCGCCAAACAAAGAAACAGCCCAGAAGACCATATATACACAGCACACACAAACCCCGCACCAGCCACACACACACCCACGCTCTCCCAATGAACCCCACCACACCATCACCCCACACAACCTATCAACACACCACCGACAACCCATCCCCACAACCCCCCATACACGAACACCCCATTACCACCACACCTACCCCCCACCACCCCATTCACCCATCTAAACACAAAAACAACCAACCCATTCCACAACGACAACCCCCCCACAACCGCCACAACACACCATCGCCACACCCACCCAACCAAGAACACACCCGACCCCCCCAACCCCCACACAACCAACCGCACCCCCACCCCATATCACCACACACACCAAACACCAACCACCCACCACACAACCCACACCACACCACCCTCCCACCCCACCCACTTACACACCACACCCAACCCACACTAACAAACCCAGCCCGCACCCACAGCCATACGCACCACACCACCAACCAAAACACCCAAACCCACACACACCCACCACATACCACCACAAACACCACCATGACACCCCCACAACAGCACCATCCCACCACCACACAAAGCACACACCAAACACACAAACACCCACCCACCCCACACATACCACACCGACGCGCAACCATACCACCACACACGCCACCCCCCCCAGCCCACTCAACCAAACCCCACCCCCACCCCCAAATAAACCCCTCCCCTTCAGCAACACACACCCACAACCCACACGCCAACCACAACAAACAAACCCACACCAAACCCATAACCCCACCAGCCACCACCGCACACCCCCACCACAATAAACCTCACACCCACCCCACACACAAAAACACACCCCACACAACCAACACCACCCCAATTTAACCAAGCATCCCCACCAACCCCCACCACCCCATCCCCACAACACCCCCCGTACAACACACCCACCACCCAACACCGGTGAGAGAACAACACACCCACCACAACGCACCCACCCCCACCAACCCTACCAAACCTACACACCCCACCACACCCCCCCCATACCACCACCATCAACCACCACAACCCCCAGACAACACCACCCCATACCCCCAACCCAGAAACACCACCACACAACCAAACAAATACCCAAGCGACACCACACCCACCACCCTCACTACCCAACAACACTGCAACCCCAACTCACACCAGACCCCACCACGGCGCCAATACCGTTACACCATTAAACCCCCACCACAACACTTAACCTCAACACCCGCCACACACACCAACCAACATACCCACACCCCCAGCCCCAAAACCAGCACACAACCCACACAACAACCCCCCACACAACAAAACACAACCCTCCCCCCGCAACATCCCACCACCACCACACACCCACCCACACCTCCCCAGACACATACCACACAAACCCACCACACCTACCACCAGCCACACCACAAAACCCCCCCAAACCACAAACCAACACCCAACCCCTCACATCGAACCCAGCCCCCACACCCACCTACAACAACCTCCACCCACACCACCCCTAAGCCCATCCTCCCACACACCAAATACCACCCCCCACCCCCACACAACCCCACCCATACCAGCCACCCAACACACAAACCCCAACAACACACCTTCCATCCACCACCCGAACCCCTACCAAGAACCTACACACCACACCAGCACTTTACCCAGAGCCAACACCACCCCAAGCCACAACACCCACACTCCAACAACACAACACGCCACCCAACAACACCACACACCCTCACACACCACCACCAACCACACACCTACAACCCACCAACACACACGACCAACACACCACCACACCCCATAACACACCACCACAGCACAGCGTACCCAAAGCCACAGCAACACCACCACCCACAAACACCCAACACCAAAACCATCCCCACCCCCAGCGCTCATACCACAGAATTTTTTTTTTTTCTTTCCACCCAACACACCCCAGCCCCCCCTATTACACCAGCCACACGGACACAAAGAGCAACACACAACACCCACCCCCCCACCCCATTAACCACCCACCACACACACACTACCCCCACAAACCTAACACCACACCCACACAACCCCACACCACCCCACCAGCCCACCCCAAACCAGTAACCGACCACAACCCATATCCACCAACGGAGGTGCATGAATTAATGCTCTTATTGAAGAGGTCAATCATCTTAGAGGAGAATTGAAAAACATTTTTAATGACTGGCACGAAGTCTTATCACGGCCTCTGATCTCGAGTGAATTAAACCAACGGTAGACACGTGTGTGTGTGTGTCTCTGTCCCTGTCTGTTTTGTCTCTCTCTCTATCTCCCCTGTCTGTCTCTTTGTTTCTCTCTCTCTGTTTGTCTCTCTGTCTGTCTTTCTACCTACCTCTCTCTGTCTGTCTCTCCATCTATACCCTTGACTCATTATTAATTTTTTTTTTCAGCTCGATCACAAACATAAGCTGTTGAAGCAATCTGGTACAACACATGATTTTCTGGAGGTAAATGTTTCTGAATTATTATTTAGTTATTTGTTTATTTATTCTTTTATTAATATCACTCTCTCTTTTGAATGTAGCCTTATGGTTGTTGGTTGCATCATTAGTTTGGACGCGGTTATGCCAGTACACTGGAATTCATTTTATTGGCCTCGAAGGATGACAGGCTGAGTCGGCCTCCTGGTGTGTTAATTCAGTGGTCAACGAGTGAACTTAGAACCAACACCAGGCTTATAATATTACCATGTAATTATCTTTATAAACCTAATTTATTATCCATCTTTTGTTTCAAAAAATGTAGTAATGGTCCGAGTTTCAAATCACAAGACATCTGAAGAAGATTGCTGGGAAAGATTATACATTCTCGCAAATGAATATTTAATATTTTCAATTTTGATTAATTATATTTGTTTTGTTTACAATTATTTGATTTTGAATTACAAAAGGAAATGAAGACATGAAGAGGAGAGGGAGGGAGGGAGGGGGGGTAGGTGCGCTCCCCAACGACCCATCACCCCTCATCCCACCCCCTCCCCTCCCTGTGTGTGTGTGGGGAAGGGTGGAGGTGGGATGAGGGAGGTGGTGGGTCAAAGGTGGGGGGGGGCGCACAGGGGGATGAGGGGGTGGGCTTGTGTGGGAGGGTTTGTGTGGGAGGGCTGTTTGTGGAGGGGTTTATGTGGGTGGGGCTTGGTGGGCGGGAGTGTGTGGGCGGGGTTTGTGTGGGAGGGGTTTATGTGGGGGGGCTTGTTGTGGCGGGGCTTTGGTGGGGTTTATGTGGCGGGGCTTCGGTGGAGTTTGTGTGGGCAGGATTTATGTGGGTGGGGGCTTCGGTGGGGTTTGTGTGGGCAGGGTTTATGTGGGTGGGCTTGTGTGGGCAGGGTTTATGTGGGAGGGGTTTATGTGGATGAGGCTTATGTGGATGAGGTTTGTGTGGATAAATGGATGGGTGGATAAGATGGGTGGATGGGTGGATGGGTGAGCTTGTGTGGATGGGTGGAGAATTTTTTAATTAAATAAACCAGTTGTGTGTGGGGAACTATTAACTAATTACTAATCACTAATTATGTGAATATGATGAATGTGGATGGAGCTTGTGTGGGGTTTGTGTGTGTGGACTTGTGTGGGGTGGATTTGTGTGTGGAGCTTGTGTGGGTTTGGTGGGAGCTTGTGTGGGGTGGGGTTTATGTGGGTGGGGTTTGTGTGGGCAGGGTTTATGTGGGTGGAGCTTGTGTCTGGAGCTTGTGTGGGTTTGTGTGGGGTGGGGTTTATGTGGAGCTTGTGTGGGGTGGGGTTTATGTGGAGCTTGTGTGGGGTGGGGTTTATGTGGGTGGGGTTGTGTGGGCAGGGGTTTATGTGGTGGAGCTTGTTTCTGGAGCTTGTGTGGGGCTTGTGTGGGTGGGTTTTGTGGAGCTTGTGTGGGGTGGGTTTAAGTGGGTGGGGTTTGTGTGGGCAGAGTCAAAAAGGGGCGGAGTCAAAAAAATTCAATTTACCTTTGTCTTTTGTAATTCCTGTGTAAAAATGAACCTAAAATCTCTTGCCCTTCTAAATCATATATCTTATAAGTCCAAGGAACCATATCTATTACATAAACAATTTTTAAAAGTTCGATCGTCCATCATTTAATATAACCTTTTAAAAATGAGATTTCCACCTATATATTCTTACGATATCACCAAATTTGAACTTAGGTTTTCTGACATTAATCTCTTTTTCATATTTAATTTGTAAATGTTTCTGATGGTTTCATATTTTGTTGACGTGTGAATAGTGTTATTATACTTATCCACAATATCCTGAATAAAAGATGACCATTGTTGTGAACCGAGTTGTGTGAATTTTTATATAGTCTCTCTTTTAAGGTACGATTAAAACTTTCACAACAAACAGCTTCCTCCTCATTAAAGGTACTGTATAATGTAATACTGTTATTTTTTAGAAAATTCATAAATATTTGTTATAATACTCTCTACCCTCATCAGTCCACAAATTTTTTAGGTTTTCTCTACTTTTATGAAAAATCTGTTGAAAGGCTAACATAAGAGTATTACCTGTTTTTTTTTAAAGGGACAACCCATGCGTATCTACTCCTCAAATCAATAAGGTTAAAGCATACTTGTACCCTTATCATTATTGAGTTCAATCAATCAGCGGACCAGATATAATATCAACTTCCTTGGAATAAACCTTCCTTCTCTGAAACTTTGTGATATTGGTTTATGTAATTCATCAGCTAATTGCTTCTTCAATCTTAATGACATCATTAGAGCTATAAGTTTGGAATTTCCAAGTCCAAGTTTCAATTTAGCACTGATCATCTTCTTCACATGAACACGATCAATTTTCTCTCAAGGTTGGATTTTGTATCAGAGACAAATTATACAACATTTCTCTATCGGCTTCATGCTTTTCTTCTAAAGTTGTGGTATTCCATAATCAATAATGCGTGCCTCATGCACACTTCATCAACCCTATTGATGGGTTTACTCCATGCTTTTGGATTATCTGTCTCATCTAATCTTTTATCCAAGTTTGTGCCTGGACCACAGAAAAATACCCTGGTAGATGTAATTCCCCTGGTA
>CM068962.1:58819641-58831218 GCA_035128595.1 Eptatretus atami
TACACGCACACCATAGAAATGTTGTAAAAATTCGACTTGAGAGACACATGAAAGGGCATGCAAATAGAAATTGAAATAAAAACGTGCTAACACATCAAAAAATTGGCTGGGTCCATTGGAACCTGTCTATGCATGCTATGGTAAAGGCAAAAGGCATTGTCCTCCTACCACACAATCAATGCCTGTAAATGAAAATGAACCTAGGTAACTACTTTAGTGCTGGGTACTGAGCGAGGTGAGAGATGATTTTCGATATGCTTTATGAGCACGTCTAGTGGGCAACTTCAAGTTAAAAACTAATTCTACAAATTTCAGAAAATTAATTAAAAATACAAAACTAGAATATCTTGATTGGATAGGTGTCCACCCCCTGATTTAATGCTTAGAGGAAACACCTTTGACAGCAATTACAGCTGTGAGTCTGTTGGGATAGGTCTCCACCAACTTTGCACACCTTGATTGGGCAATATTTGCCCATTCCTCTGCACAAAACTGTCCAAGTTCAGTCAAGCTGCCTGGGGAGCGTTAGACAGCAATCTTCAACTCATGCCACAATTTTTTGATAGGACTTGGGTCAGAGTTCTGACTGGGCCACTCAAGGACATTTATCTTTTTGTTCCTTAGCCATTCAAGTGTAGCTTTAGCTGTGTGTTTCGGGTAATTGTCATGCTGAGAGGTGAACTTCCATCCCAATTTCTGCTTTCTTGCAGAGGGCAGCGTGTTTTCCTCTCGGATTTTTCTGTATTTTGCTTCATACATTTTCATTTCTATCCTGACAAGTGCCCCAGTCCCTGCTGATGAGAAACATCCCCATAATATGATGCTGCCATCACCATGCTACACAGTCGGGATGGTGTTCTTTGGGTGATGTGCTGTGTTGGGTTTGCGCCAAACGTAACGTTTTGCATCAAGGCCAAAGAGTTCCATCTTGGTTTCGGCAGACCAAAAAGCCTTTTGCCACATGGCTGCCAAATCTCCGGAGTGGTTTTATGCATTCCTCAAATGGGACTCAAGGTGGTCTTTTTGAGTAATGGCTTCCTTCTCGCCACCCTACTATGCAGGCCGGACTTGTGGAGTGCTTGGGATATTGTTGTCACATGCACACAGTGACCAGTCTTTGCCATAAAGGTCTGTAGCTCTTTCAAAGTTGCCATTGACCTCTTGGTGGCCTCTCTGATTGATCAGTCTCCTCCTTGCTTGGTCATCCAGTTTGGAGGGACGGCCTGATCTAGGTAGAGTCTTGGTGGTACCATACGCCTTCCACTTCTTAATGATTGTCTCGACTGTGCCCCAAGGGATCTTCAAGACCTTTGAAATATTTGTATACCCATCCCCTGATCTGTGCCTTTCCACAACTTTATCCAGGAGGTCTTTTGAAAGCTCATGATTGAGTGTTTTCTGTGAAATGCACTGCCCAGCAAAGGAAACAGCCTGATTTTATTCTGAAATAATCAGAATCATGACAATTCAACACAGGTGAAGGCAATTAACTTGGCGTGTGATTATGAAGTTGATTGGTTACACCTGAGCACATTTACAATTGCTATTATAAGGGAGGGGGGGGGGTGGATACTTATCCAACCAAGATATTCTAGTTTTATATTTTTAATTAATTTTCTGAAATTTGTAGAATTAGTTTTTCATTTTGAAGTTGTGGGTTACGATATGTAAATAAAGGTGGAAAAAGTCTGATTTAATGAAATTTAATTCCAGGCTACAAGGCAACAAACGTGAAAAACTTGAAAGGGGGTGCAGACTTTCTATAGGCACTGTATATGTTGTTACAGTTCTGGGGATAGATGGAGGAATTTCATCGGAAAGATAGGATTAAATAGAGTTGTTTGGTCCGTGGATGTGAGAGACATCATCTCGATGTAATTATGTAGGGAAACTGTGAGTTTAAGTGTTATGTGTCAACACATGAGCCGTGGTGCGGTGTTATTTAGACAGGGATTAAGAATAATTTCCCCCAGTCTGTGACTGCCCCCTGTGACCTATTCCTACATTTTTGCATATACAAGCGAGCCAGGCATGCCAAGCAGGCAGAGGCCTCGCCTTACTGGGTTTCGTGCAAGCAAGCCACGCCCCAGAGGTGGAATGGTTGTTCGGTGTGACGTCAGGAGAGATCTGAAGCGAGGAGGTGGTGGCTTGGTTGGTTCAGCTCGGTGTAAGGTATGCACATAGTCAAGAGAGAACGTGGCGAGGAGATGGCCTGGAAGAACAGGGCTTTAAGGCTGGCTTTCCTTCGACGCATGAAGAAGACGGCAATATTCTCGTATTCGTGCTGAGGCGAATTGGCTCGTGTGCTGAGCAAGACGCTGGCCATTGGCTCTTGGTTTGGTCGTGAGGGATGGACCCCGAAGCCTCATGTATGTCTCTGAAGGGGATGGCGCCATTCTGAAAAGCAGCGTGTTGGTGAGGATGATCAAGGCATGAAGAAGCCGAACAGAGTCTCTGAGCCCTGGTGTTGAATAAAGCTAACGAATTGCCTGATGTACATTTTTCCCGCTGCGAGAGAGCGGCTTGGCACCATTTTTTGGGCGCGCTTACATATGCAGGACAAAGCACATCAATTCCAAGTTCGTTCCACAAAGACCATCTCTGGACCAAGCTAAGTGCCAGAATAAAGGAAGGATTTTCTTATATTTTGTTCCCCCTTGTCTGTATTTTTGTGTGTGTGTGGAGGCGCCTTGACTTTAGGATTTTTTTACTTTACGTTATCATCATTACCTTTTGAATTATCCTAGTAAATATTGATATTGTCATTAAATTCTGCAGATATTTTAAGTTGATGTGTCCATGTATTTGTCATGGGTTTTGAGTATAAACCCCCCTGTGCTGTGCTTCCCCGTACCTTGGTCGCTCCGCCAGTGCTGCGTCCTACCCCTCCCGCACAGTTATAATCTCCAGGATCAACAGGTCCACATCCGAAGGAGAACTGCTCTGCTCTTCGAGCTGGCAGTGTTAGTGTTAAACACCCGTCACCAAAATGCAATGCAAGGCACTTTAAACCTCAACTGCCAGGCCACATGATACTATTATAATATACATGTATATATATTTAATATCATTATAATATATATATAATATATATATATATATATATATATATATATACACGAGGTGTGTTCAAAAAGTAACAACCTTAATTTTTCGTGCGTAAACAAATGAAGCTAGGGAGGCGTGGTTTGATGCAGCGTATGTAGGCGATCCTAATTCGCTATGCGTGAAAATTTCCCGCTGCAGAAGCTGTCAATCGCCGACAGACCACCGATGAGTAGGAAGTGTAAGTGAGCGCCGTCGGATTTTCATTTTGACAAAATGACAAGAAAAACTTGAACAACGCTACTGCATCAAATTTTGTGTAAAGCTTGGGCGATTCCCAAGTGGAAACCGATCTCGCAACACTTCAACAGGCCTTCGGGAAGCAAGCAATGGGCACCACACAATAAAAGAGTGGTACAACCGCTTCAAGGTGGTCGCACATCAGTGGAAAGTGAAGCACGTTTCTGGTAGGCCTCAACACGATTCCGAAATGAGATCGTCATTGCCAAGTGAGGACCGTGCTGATGCAAAGATCGTCGAATCACGATCAGAGAACTTGCAGACTGAGGCGGGCGTCAGCATTGGATCCGTTCATCCATTGTGACTGAGGATTTGGGCTTAAGGAGAATCTCAGCGAAGTTCGTGCCAAAGCTGCTAACAGATCGACAGTAAGCAGACTCCGTTTTGACGATCGCACAGACATGCTGTAGACTGTGAACAGCGATCCGCAACTTCCTTCAACACAGTGATCACTGCGTGAGACCACATGATCCGTCATTTTGTCAAAAACGAAAATCCGACGGCGTCACTTCTAACTTCCTCAATCATCGGCGGTCTGTCGCGACTGACAGCTTCTGTAGGCGGGAAATATTCACGCATACGGATTAGGAATCGCTACATACGTTGCACCAAACCACGCCTCCTAGCTTCATTGTTTACGCACGAAAAATTAGTTTGTGAAAATATTCTTTATTTTTTTTTTTTGACAACCCTCGTATATGGATACAAACAAACACGACATAATAGTGACCGAAAGCTTTTCGTGCTGCACTCTTCAGGGTAAAATCGCCAGCAAGTGAAGAAGGAAGTGAAGGCGTCGTGCTTTATAATACAGTGCTCAATAAGGTAGACGCTGATTGGTTCACCCGTAATGACGTCAACGGTTAATCCGAACACCCATTGCGTCGGCTCATCATCTTCACCTCGAGCTCCCATTTGGCTGGAGCAGAGTTTCGCGGTGATTGATGTTTGAAACCACATCCTGGAAGAAGGGGGGATGGTTTCCTCTAAGGTCCATTCACCATTTGTTATCGTACTTCCTTGATCTTTCAATGCTGAAAGAGACACAGAGATTCGTACAATTCCTTTTGACGACATAATATTGGAATCGGTGGTAAAGGATGAAGTTGCTTCCAACATATGTAATGAAACGAGTTCCGACGTCGGCTCAATATCCTGACATATCTAGCATTGTACTGTTCTGACAGATAGGGTTGGCAAACAGGTGCTGTGCAATGGCAGATGAAGCAGGTACAGTGGCCGGTGGTTGCTGGATATTTCTACATGCTCACACTGGTTGTGTTCTAACCTCACAATCTTTCTTCAAATTTCCAAGGGGATGTTTGTTTGATCCGATCAGCCAATCTTAGTGTTGTGCGGCCCACGTACCGAGCTTCACATCGGCACTTAAACTCATAAATAAACATTGCTGGTTTGTGAGGTGGGTAGCAATCCTTGTTGACTTACATCAGTAAATGGGGAGAGGTAAAGATTACTCAGGGTTGCCACAGCCAGAAACGTTGGACAAAATATGTTGATTTGTACTTCAAACCTTCGTGATATTTGCCCTTTCCAGGGCATCCTGATATAGACTGGACATTTTGTCCGAACCAATCTTCCGTCTTTTGTCGTGTTTAGAAAACTTGTGTGTGTATCTCTTAACTATCTGCTCAGGCATAACCATTCTCACCGATTATATTCATGATTTTGTCAATTTCAGCAGGAAGATTACAAGGCGAACAATCCTCTGTGCTCTGTTAACCAGGATATTGATCAAGGATATTGAGCCGAGGTCGAGCTCGTTTCATTGACGTATGTTTGGAAAAACCTTCATCCTACCACCGATCCAACATTATGTCGTCTAAAAAGAATTTGTACGATCTCTGTGTCTCTTTCAACATGGAAAGATCAAGAGAAGTATGGTAACAAATGGTGAATGGACCTTCGGGAAACCCATCCTCCCTCTCTCCAGAGTGTGGCTGCAACATCAATCATCGACGAACTCTGCTCCAGCCAATGGGAGCTCGAGGTGAAGATAATGAGCCGACCAATGGGCATTCGGATTAACCATGATGTCATTACGGTTGAACCAATCAGCGTCTACCTTATTGAGACCTTCTTATAAAGCACGCGCCTTCACTTCCTCCTTCACTTGCTGCGATTTTTACCCTGAAGATGTCAGCACGAAAAGCTTCGGTCACTATTAGTTTGTGTTTGTTTGTATCCATATTAAAGTTCTGTAGTACAAACATATGTGTTATATATATATATATATATATATATATATATATATATATATATAGTATATATATATATATATTATTGGGCACAATTCTGGATGGGTCGGCCACTCCGACACAGGATACAAGCTAGCATTTTGCCGACTCATAAGGATTGCAGGCAGAGTTAGCCCTACCTGGTATTAATTCAACAGCCGGTGGGATTTGAACTCAGGATCCTAGGATCCCAGCCCACCACCCAAACCATTAAGCCAACACCAGGTCCAAACACACACACACACACACACACACACACACACACACACGACACACACACACACACACACACCACACACACAACACACAACACACCTCATATCGGCAGGTTGGAGTCAGTGTGATTCCCAATGACAGTACTTACTCTATACAACCCAGAAACCTTGATTAGCTTTTACCGTAAAACAATGTTACATTTATATTGACATTTCAGGGAGATGTTCACAAACATTATTCTTTATAAACAGCTGCATGTGACGGGTGGAAAAAAACTTGGCTCAGTAATTTAGTAAACATGTTTTTCTGGCAAACTTCTCAGAAATAGAGTGTTATAAAATGTATTTTGCTTTGAAACTCACAAAGAGAATCATATAACCTTTGAAAAGAAAATCCAATCACCAAATGCTTTAGAGACATGTGCGAGGACAAAGGAAAACCTGATAAATCCTCCATAGGATACGGGATGAAACTTTGCCACCACGGCACCCGTAACAGGCATGGCATGTCCACACACCCACAGAGAGTCCGTACAGATCCAAATATACCAATATGTACCACGTCCGTGTGTGCTGTATACATACCTCTGCCTTGTAACTGTCAACTACATCCAGATCAGGACACGAACTGCACTGTCGAGCTCTGTAAGTGGCTTAAGCACTCAAGCACTCCAACGGAACGCCTGGCTTGGAAAGCGATTACCAATTGCTGTCGATACTACTATGCACCCGGAAACGCCCATGCAATGTCCGAATTGGACAAATCAACACTTCTTTGTGGAGTCGGAACTGCTGATGCTTTCAAATCTGGAGCTTACATTTTGTAACTCTGGTTAGTTTAAGAGATTCTTTTGTTTATTCCTTCTGCACAAATGAAATAAAGCTATGAACACTGGCATCTCCAGGTGTTTATAAGCATTGCAATTTACCCAGCGATTCGTAGCTATGTTGAATAGGCATTCGATAATAATACGAGTGAGGAAAGTGGGAGGAAAAAACACAATCGTTAAGAAATCGATGCGACCTGTTCTAAGTCGAAGCATAGTTGAGCAGTCCAAAAACCATGGCAGCTTCAGACCCTAGCGAGTTTACCCTGGAAATGCCTAAAGACCCCAGACAGCGAGTGGCAATGATCGCCTGATGAAGGATATAATTAAATTAAGGCCGTTAATCATCTTCAAAAGGGGTGTTTTAATTAACCCAAACACCCAATTTTCATTCTTGCACTTCCATGGAGTTTTCTTAGTGTGCTTGCAAACGTATTTCCGTATTTCAGGCTGCGAGGTTTTATAGTTATGGGGGACACACACTGACACACACACACCACACACACACACACACACACCCACACACTGACACACACTGCACACACACACACACACTGACACACACTGACACACCACACACACCACAACACACACACACACACACACACACACACACACACACACTGACACACACACACTGCCTTTTATTTGTATAGAATATTTTGGAATTATTTTATTGAAGTTATATCTGCATGCTTTTTTAAAAGAATCTTTGCTCCTTGCTTTGCAGGAACACGATGTCTCACATTTGTAGCAACACAAGTGACCTTTCAAGGGAAAATATCAAACCTTCTTTTGGAAGTGAGTAAAGCAAATATATTCATTGACATTTATTTCCATCAGATGTTGACTTTCATCTTTATAATGTGTGACAATCCAGATAAACTTTCTGCTGCAGATAAGTTCGTTAAGATTGGAGTTGTGCATGAGAGACAAGATGTAATTATGGTACAGAAATAACAGCGAAACCTTCTTCCTCAAAGGCAGCATCTCCATGTGCATCTCGATAGTTTCCAGATGCTCTGCAGCTCTCACCGTCTTTATTAACTCTTGGTAGGGAAGGCTTCGGGGTATTACAAGAGAACTCGATGAATTCTCTTTTCTCACATCGTCCTCTGTGTAAATAAGCACAGAGGATGTTTTGTTACTGAGCAATAGAAAACAATTAGCTCCGTTCCTTTGTTTTGTTTTTAGAGACGTGCTCCATGTAAATTGCTCTCATTCAATGTGGCTTGTTCAAAATAATACCAATGAGAGACTCACATTTGGCCAAAAGAACTATAAAGAGCTGCTGTATACCTCAATAAATAATATACATTTCAAAATTTTCTTTCTAATTATATTATAAATATAGCATATGCTGAAATATAACTTTGGCGTGCTTTCGACTATTGTGAGAATTTTGAATGCTCCTCGTAAGTTGAAGTTGGAATTTTTGTCCTGGAACTTTAAAAGTTTGGTTGGCATCTCAGGGAATAAAAGAGAGATTAAGAGAAAATATATTTGAATTAAAAAAATCCAAGTAACAAATCGATGTATTTATTTATTTTTTAAAACACATTGATTCTGGTAATGTACATAGTATAAATAACAGCTCGTACACACCTTGATGTTGTCTCAAGTTGGTGTAGGTCCACATCATTTTGGTGCCTCCTAATGCCCTCAAGGCAGCTCCTGTTTGACACTAAAAATGCTACCAATGAATGGCAGTGCTGCCTAAATGTGTGCTTAAGTAAAGAGAAAAACTGTCACAAAGTTTAGAGGAAACCTTGTTAATTATCTTTTTGGTTGTTTAATGGTCCTCATTCAGTTGCTGTGACAGTACGTTAAATGTAAATGATTATTGGATCATGCATGCTCCATAGTGACATCAACAGACAGTGGCTTTTTTGTCTCCAAGTAAGAAGCTAAACTGTGTTTCAGTCTGAACACTTGTTTGATTATTTGAAACCAAAGGTTTGAAACCTGAGCACAACTCGCTTTTAAACATCAATAATACAACGATGGTTTCATCTCACACTTTAAACCTTTATTTGCAGTTTTGTATAGTGATTACGTCATTACTTACAAACCCATTCCAAACTAGAAGGGCACTCGGTAGAGTGCATACCTCCGCCACGTGATGCCTGATCCACGAGAACATATAGGGCCCACTACATTTTTGAAATATCATGCTCTATATCGTTTTTGGCCCTATTTCTCAATGGTGAAGAAACATTAAAAAAATTAAATAACTCACGTGTCCAGATCCGGATTTGGATCTTCACCAAAATCGAATCAATTTGTCGTGGTCACACACCCAACCTGTCCACAACCCTTTGAGATATCGTGCTATATATCAGTTTAGCCCTATCTCTCAATGGTGAAGAATCACTTTAAAAATTCTAGTAGTTGGATCTGGAACCGGATCTTCACCAAAATTGAATCAATTCTTCCGTCTCACACACTCATCCTGCCCGTCAAATTTCATCCCGATCCGTCTAAACTTTTTGAGATATCCTGCAGACAGACAGACAAACAGACGTGAAAACGTAACCCCCTTCACCTTTGGTGGAGGAGGTAATAATGGACATTTCACATTGATAGGGATTTAGATCTATTTAGGACTAGCAAATACAACATTTGCTAGTCTTTGCTAGAAGACGAAGAGAGGGGGAGGAGAGAAGGGAGGAGAGGAGAGGCGGAGGGAGAGAGAAGGAGAGGCGGGGAGGGAGAGGAGAAGAGAGCGGGGAGGAGAGGAGGAGGGGGAGGGTGGGGAGAGGAGGGTGGGGAGGAGAAGGAGGGTGAGAGGAAGGAGAGGTATGAGGGGTGACAGGGAGGGAGAGGGAGGAGGGTGAGAGGAGGAGAGGGAGGAGAGTGAGAGGGAGGGAGAGGGGAGAGAAGGGGGGAGGGAGAGAGAGGGGGAGAGGAAAGGAGAAGAGGGAGAAGGAGGAGAGAGGGGGAGAAGTGAGGGTAAAGGGAGGGTGGGAGAAGGAGGGAGAAGGGAGGGGAGAAGGAGGAGAAGAAGGGAGGTAGAAGGAGGGGAGGAGAGGAGAGAGGAAGAATGGAGGGAGGGAGAGGGAGAGGAGAGGCAGGAGGAGATGAGAGGTAGAGGCAGGGAGAGGGAAGGAGACGAGGAGGAGGGGAAGAGGGAGAAGGAGGAGGGAGATGGAGAAAGGAGGGGTGAAGAGGGAGGGGAGAGGGAGAGAGAAGAGGGGAGAGGGGAGAAGAGGGAGAGGAGGGAGAAGGAGGAAGAGAGAGAGATGAAATTATATATATATAAGCCTGGTGTTGGCAGTGGTTAGGGTGGCTTGGGATCCAAAGGTCCTGAGTTCAAGCCCCGTTGGCCACTGAATAATACACCAGGGGGTTGACTCAGCCTGTCATCCTTCCGAGGTCGGCGAAGTGAGTACCAGTGTACTGGGCCGGTGTATACCCCGGTTAAAATATGTTGTTACCATATCCCTGTGTGTCGTAAGAGGCGACCAGGGTTGCGTCAGGAAGGCTCCGGCGTAAAAACCTATGCCAAATCACTATGGATATACTCTGGATTTGATCCGCTGTGGCGACCCCTAACGGGAGCAGCCGAAAGAAGAAGAAGAAGAAGAGATATATTTATATTATATATATATGTATATATATATACATATATATTGTTGTGGGCTGGGTATCGGCTGTGAGCATGACCGCTAGGTGGAGCAGTAGGGTCACCTCCACCGACACCCGGAATGTAGATCGTCACCCTCGGATAATTCCGAGGGTACGGGTCCCTTACAGGACCATGAATCTTCAATAAATCAACCACGTGGTACAGGTTTATTTGCCAAACTTCAAAATACCTAGAGGCCCACGTGGCGAACTACCGAGTATTCACACCCTCAATGGAGCTCGAACGGGACGAGTCATTTCCGTGCTCGACCCATGCGTAACCCGAGCGGATGGTTACCGAGGTCCCGTCAGTACAAATGCACACAACTACGGCAACAATGGCCTTCTTTAATTCCCCAACACGCACCGTGTTAAACCAGTGAAGAAAACAAAGAAATGAGCTGATACATTCAACAAATGGATATTTATTTACAATAGGTGGGGAGGGAACACATAAAGGCAGAGTTATCCGACTATAAGAAATGCAGTATGTACAAGGCAAAAAGCACTTAACAGTTCCTACTTAAAGACGGGCCCACAGACAGACGCACACCCAAAAGAAACGAAAGGGACCTTCCCGCCTCGTGCGGTCTTCGACGAGATGAGCGAACCAGACCGGCGTCGATATGCGACCAGCCCAGCGCCAGCGAGATGCGACCAGCCCAACATCAACGAGATGCGACCAGCGCTCGAGCAGACCACGCGCTCAAGTTGACGGAGAACCAGACTCCAGCGACAGGACGAGATGAGAGCAGACGCCGGCGACAGGACGAGATGAGAGCAGACGCTGGCGACAGGACGAGATGAGAGCAGACGCCGGTGACAGGACGAGATGAGAGCAGACGCCGGTGACAGGACGAGATGAGAGCAGACGCCGGCGACAGGACGAGATGAATCTCCTCTGTTCGTCCAAAATCACCAACCTTCCTCTCTAGGAGGGAGGGTCCTCTTTCCTTGACCACTCGCCTCTTGATTGGCCGGAACCATCGCGCGATTCCCTGGCTGCCCTCCTTTGCACAGACGCACGGGAGGTGGGGCAACTCCTACCCTTCTGGGCGGAGTCCCGAGCGGAGGCGTTTGTGGCTCCGCCCACCTCCTCACCTCTGGCTTCGTGCTTAATGGCGATCATGTTGAGTCGGAAATGGGAGGGTGAGATGCCCACTCCTTGCCGATTGGATAAGGAGGGACGCCATGCCTACGTTAGACTCCGCCCACGCGCGCGCTTGCTGGTGAGCACGCGAAGAATGCTGCGAGCAGAGTGTTGTTGCTGTGAGAGCAAAGATGGTGTGGATGTAAAAATAAAAGAAA
>CM068962.1:58833341-58853149 GCA_035128595.1 Eptatretus atami
GATAGAGAGATATAGAAAGACATAGATATAGAGAGATAGAGAGATATAGAAAGACATAGATATAGAGAGAGATAGTACAAAAAGGGGAAAGGTGGTGTAAAATAAAATTGCACATTTTCAGTGAGCGAACCACTGCCCTACCCACCACGTGAGGCACTGCACAGCAAAATGCAGGTGAATGGGCCCTGAACTTTGTTCAAGTCACTCAATATATTCAGTGACGATGCTAATATTGTAGAGCTCTCGCCAAGTGGCACAAGCACTCAAGCAAACACTCTAACAAAACGTTTGATAAGGAACGGCTGGCTTGGCAAGCAATTAGCAATTGCTGATCAGTTATATATACACCATACACCCGGATTGTCAAGCGATATCCGAATTGGACAAAATAACACTTTTATTTAGCAGTCGGAACTACTGATGAAGTCGATAAAGAAGTTTTAAGTTTTGTAATTTGGCTGAGATTAAGAGATTCTGGAGCTAATGGCATTGCAGAAATGAAATTAAGCCACAAACGCTGTTGTCTCTGGGCGTTTATAAGCATTGCAATGTACCCAGCAATTTGTCAGTATGATGATCAAACATTCCATGATACAAGTGAGGAAAGTGAAAAAAAATTGTTTTCGGTAAGAAAAATGGACTGGTGGATGGATGGACACCCACTGACATTTATTATTACAGATAATTTTGGAAAAGCAAATGAAATGCTTGGACGATTCGATAGCATTTGGTCTGTTTGGTGTTCCTACCTGAGTATACAGGTCATGATAGGGGGACCCCTGATTAAAAGACCGTTTACGGTGTTGATATTGTCTCCATATATCCTGATATATTTACAAATTTCTCCATGAGCCTTCGATCACTGGGAAAGTGGATAAAACTAGAATTGCATACATTTGCAAACAAATGCAAATGTCTCTCCTAATTGACACTCATCAAGAAATATAATGAAAAATCAATAAGATGCAAGATCTATGTTCAAGCACCGCCCAATATTCTGATTCCTATGTTTTGACAGATTTTGACCTTTGACCGATGTAAAATCAAAACTGCCCTCTTGAAGGCTTATAAATCAGAATTGAAATAATATTTTGTGACTTTTTTTTCTTGCATTTGTGTCAATGCAAACAGTATTGGTGAGAGTGGCCACACATAACAGTTGGCCGCATAATCGAGGATATTGGACATTACAAAATATTACTGAATGCAAACCTGAATGCCAGAGTATTGTAGCCACATAAGATGAGTAGCCACCCAATCAAGTTTTACTAATTATCGAAATAGGTCAACGGTCTGATTAGACCATAAATACTCAGTGGTAACTAGACTCAGTTGTGTAATTGTTTGAGTGTTTGCTCCTCATCTTGGAATTTGGTGGTTCAAACCCTGGCCAAGACTACCAGACTTGAAAATGGTACGTGCTGCTTCCTTGCTCGATGCTCGTCATTTAAAATGATAAGATCATGGACAACCCCATAGGTTGACATCCATAGGGAGGAAGAAATTCCTCCTTCAGGAAATGCCCCACTGAGTGCAATGAGAAAGGCGACACCATTACTGTGACGTCGCCCACTGGTACATAGTACCCTGGGTAGTGACGGCACTTCCCTCAAGCTCAGTGGTTGTGCTTGTTTCATCTAACAGTTGGCTCATATATTTGTATGTATGATCAATCATGTGTGTGAGATGTGTGGTTGGTAGCTCCACCACCAGCCTTAGATTTTGTGTCGAATTTTGGCCTTTGACCAACTCTGGAATATAAATAGAAGCACCAAACTAATATCTGTCTAATTCAATAACTAGGCTTGTGGAAATGCGTCATTATGCCACATCTTGTATGATTGAAATACTGAGCCGTGGCAAGCCAAAAATCTTAATTTTGGAATAAATTTTGAAGTTTGACCTCTTTTATAATCCTGAGAACGACTCTAATCCGAAATTTTAATAAAAGTCCCTGTAGATGTTTGAAAGCACCTTTTTGCCAAATTCCATTCCTATTGACTCATACAAGGGACTGGAAAGGCAAAATGTGTTATTTTAAGTTTCACATTTGACCCCATAAAATCCAAACATGTTGCCCAAATCGGAGAGGGGGGGAGAGGAGGAGAGGGAGGGAGAGGGAGAAGGGAGGGAGGAGAGGGGGAGAGAAAGAAAAAAAGGTGTCTGGGTGTGTTGGACCAAGGTATCTTCATGTTAAATTTAAAGAATATTCACTCAGAAATGCAGCAAGAGTGTGTAATTGTAATTCGTTGAAAAGAAATAAAGGAGGAAAGAAGAAAGAATCTAGAACGGCACTTGGTGGAGTGCATACCTTTGCCAAGCTGAAGAGTTTTCGTTTTGTGTCCCTCAAGTACGCCATCTCCAGATCTGGATCTTCACCAAAATCGAATCAATTAGTCCTTGTCACACACCCAACCTGTCCCCCAAGTTTCATCCGAATCTGTCCAAAACTTTTTGAAACTTCGTGATATATATAGTTTTTGGCCCTATCTCTCAATGGTAACTCTCACATGACAAAACTTGGTGGTGATTTGGGTAGGTGACAAGAACAAGCTGAATGGTTAATGTCCAGATGCAGATCCAGCCTATCAGTGGGACACAAAACGTAAACTTCAGCCAGGTGGAGGTTTGCGCTTTACGGAGTGTCGTTCCTGTTACAGCGAAAAGCAGAATCCTCAGAATGAGAATGGATATTCTTCTGACGTTTATGTTTCATAAACCTTCTCATCTAAAAAAAAGATCTCGACTCTAGAATTATTGCACTCCGATTTACAGATGATTCACTGAATACGTTGCAACGTCCGTGTCATCTCTCTGTGTATGTTTGACATTTTCCTTTCTGTGGTTGTGCAAGTATTTTTTGCCAGATGGTTGATTGCAATATTTCGATTATGATTATAATATGCACTTTCTCCAATTTCTGAAGACATTGTCTATTGTATCATACTGACGTCAGTTAAAGCCGTGGTTTGTGTTTACTTTCAAGTGTTTTGAAAAGAGTGAAAGTGCCAGCCTTGCTTCGGTGAGTTGGCTACATCAGGTGAGTGTGAATGAAACATTGGATTGAGCTTTGTGCACTCTCACAAATCGTTTTCAAAACAAAGAGCGGTAATATTGAACACTCCTGAACAAGTGACCCTGATTACGAACGTAAACAATACATGCCATAATTGATAAGCTGCCTCTCTGAAACAAATCTCCTCCATTCTAGATTGCTCTGCTCTCTCAGCCCCTCAATCCCCCCCCCCCAGCAACTCTGGAATCCATGTGTTCTTCCAGTAACCCCCTCCTCGTTAAACTTCCCAAATTGAGGCTTATTACACACCAAAACTCTTGTTATTTGCGAAATTGAAGACTTTTCAAGAAATTGGTCAGTCTGTTTTGTTATTCTGTCTGTCTGTTTGTCAATCGCCTAGAGGTCACAATTATATGAACAAGAAATCGCCTACAGGTCACAATTTTAAACCGATCTTCACAAAACTTCACCACATTGTAGAGTTTGATATGAGAAGGAAGCTTATTTGTTTTGAAGTCAAAAGTCAACATAGGCCAAAGGTCAACAAATCAAGTGGGATTTCGAAAATCCTCAATTTTCATCCGATTGACTTGCAATTTGACTTTCATATCAGCTTATCGGCTTTCTGAATTTTCATATCAGCTTATTGAATTCAACCACCAATTATTTTTGACGTCAACATCGACCAAAAGGTCAACATAGGTCAAAGGTCAACAACTGAAACGTGGGCCAAATGAAAACGTGGGGACAGGAATACTGCACTGTAAATTGTGGGACTTGTAATGCCCTCTCCCACCTTGTTGCGGTGTTTCACGATACACATTTACATTGAGAATTTGCCTTTCCTCCCTTCCTCCCCAACACCACCGGCAAAGATAAAAACACCCCTAAACATTAAGATAATGCTGATCCTATGTTGCAAGCCTGGATGAAATCAGCCCAGAGCTGTAAGAGTAGCTCACAACAAACAAACAAACACACCGGTCTATGAATTATAGTAAGGATAATTCTCATGATACTTCCCCATCCTTACCTGCAATCTTTTGTACCCCCATTTACCCGATACCTAAATCAACCCTCTTACTTGCAGAATGCTGGGTTTCCTCCTCCCTTTCACTCTCCTGTTTTCCTATTCATTCATTCCTTTAATTATTGTGTTCCCACTGTTGCACCATTGCCCAACTGACAGTTAGTCTCTTTTTCACACTGTAGCTACACTATTCCAGGAGCCTCAATCTTCCGGGGTTAGTTTTAAAGTTAGATAGGGGGGATTAGGCACAATTTACCTACGGACATCGTCTGTGGTTATGGACATTTAGCATACGGACATGCCCCGCTGATTGTGAAAGTGGTTTTTTTTTACGGGGTGCCGAGATAATGGACTCGGCTGGGGGTGTGGCTTGTGGTTAGTGTTCTGATGAAACTGGGGGCTCGTGGCCAGGGCGAGCCTTTAGATAGGTCCAGTAGTGTGTTAGTGGTTTGCAGTTACACATAGGGAGGGGCCTGGCCCAACCAGTGTATGTGTTTTATTGTTAGTGTTCAATGTGGTCGGGTGCCCAGCAGGGGACCTGGGCACCAAAATCCATTGGGGCATCGATGGGGAGTGCCAGTGAAGCATTCCCCATGGTACATGAGTATGCAGGTTGGGCAGACACTGCAGTGGAGCACTAAATTGTGTGATGGACAGCGTATAGAAAATTTAGTGGGCAAAGCCCAAAAATTGAAAGAGCACCATCGTGTGGATGATGGGATTTGGGTTTTTAGATCCCAAAGAGTTTACAAGGTCTCTGGCAGGATAACCCCGAGAAAGTTTAAAGTATAACAATATTAGCGTAGTTTGGATTGATGAAGACCCTTTGCACCATCCACTGTCGGCGCTGGAATTGCCCTCCTGAATGACTTGAGAATGAAAAGTGTCACGATGTACAAAAAATATTGCATGTAGTTCTGCTCTTTTTCCTTTCCAGGGGAACCTTGGGGGGATTGGGTATGAATTGGCAATGGGGACAGTAGGATATAGGAGGTAAGTCGCAGCAACGAATTGTAAAAAGAGGGACCTAGGGGAGTGTATATAAGGGAAAAGACGTTTGTTGGATGCAGACGAGTAGGGCCAACCTCGAGCTCTCTCTACCAGTACCACTGCCACTGCCACTGCCCAGGTATGTACGCACCAGGGACCGGCTGACCATGTTGGTCGGACCTGGTGTTTGATGGCATTACCTGGTATACTTTTTCTTCCGTGCTGTTTGCTGTTTGCTTTGACGTTTTGCTTGTCTCGCCATCCCAGGACCATTATTGCATTACTCAACTTGCTGGATCACTTGCTCTGCTATCCAATGCATCACTCACCTTGCTGGATCACTTGCTCTGCGTCCAATGCATCACTCACCTTGCTGGATACTTGCTCTGCGTCAATGCATCACTCACCTCACTTCACATTTGCTCCGTGGCCTGTGTTTCACCCCATCTGTGTTTGTGGACTGCCACTCACTGCAGCCTCATACCCGGTGACACCGTTCCAATTATTATGGTGGTTTTGTTTTGTTTTCTTTTGTTTGAACTGCATTTACGGCAGCAGCATACCACCACAACTTATGGACTGCCCCCTTTGCTGCAGCCTCATACCAGCCTTAGGCCAGTCTTAATGCCACTCTTCTCCACTTGTGCCACGAATTACCCCACCATGAACTACACAAACGCAGCTCGGTGGAGGAAGTGGCTCAGTTCTTGTTGCTCTTTGTTCTGATCATTTTTGTTTAGAAGGCCACAACGTTTGTGGCCTGTATGCGGTCACTGGCCTACCGGTTTGTTTTTGTGAAGGGCACGAAGAGCATGAAGGTGGCAAGAAGTCAACAGGTGTCCCCCACCCCCCACCCCCATACACAATTTTCCTTTTTGAATTTTTGTAAGTCCTGGGTCAGAAATTGTATATAGTTGAATCGAGTTGTGTCGATTATTAAAGCCCCCGGTTATGTGTTTTAGTTGTTCAAAATTCTGGAAATTTCGGTGGAGCATAAGGTTGTTTGGTGTGAGTCAGTTAGGTCGTCCCAACACATCAGGTGGGGCATATCTAGTTTAAATTGTCGCACACCACTAAAGGGTAGAGTTAAAATGCACTAGTAGGGGGTAACTTCACCTGCATGTCACACGGTATTGGTAATATATAATGACAATGATGTAACTTTTAACCGATGTCTCTAGCTGTTGGACAACTTGGGACGAGTCTGGGAAAGGGGAAGGGTAGTGTTATGGATTTCAGATCGGATCTGACTAATGCACACAACATCCAGGTACTCAGACAGTTATTTGCATAAATGCATGCTCAGAATAGACCCATCCCCTTGTCTGGTGGGATTCTAACTCTTTGACGGTTGGAGGAGGGTATAGAATAGATTCCCTTTCCATCAGGAGGCATTGGTTTGGAAATAGATGATTTATTTATACTTTAGACTTCCAGGACATTTGATGAACATACCGCGGGCTTTCCTGAACAGTTATTCTGATGGTCAAACACAGCTGTGATCATTTACCTCAGGCACCCACCCTTCTTTCATTGACGTTTGACATCCACCTGTTTCCATTGATGCCCGACGTTCCCATTCCGCAGCTCCATGGATGCTAGCTGGCTAAAGCTCGTGTCGGGCTGAACGGGAGGCGATGGTGGCCATGACATTTTGTGACACCCCACGTTTTCACTCACCAATTCCAGAAATTGGCTCTCCTCTGGTGCCCATCCAATGCCCCGACCATGGCATCATAAGCCAGGGCCTGTGTTCATTGGAAGTTGCGTCTTGTTCGATGGTGGGGAAGGAATGATCGCGAGAATTGATGGTTGGAGGTCACGTGCAGCGATGCGCCAATAGGCAAGCTAGATTTTTCTGAAGTCTGCTTGAGGCTCCGCCCACACTGGTCGCCGAAAAAGGATAGCAGGACGCCTTGCTGACAGTTGCTGACAGCTCCTGACAGTTCCTTACAGCTCATGGCGGTTGGTGACGGTTCCTTACAGCTCCTGAACCTTTGTTACGGTTGGTGATAGCTCTTCACGGTTGCTAATAGCTCCTGATGGCTCCTTACAGCTCCTGACTGTTGGTTACAGTTGGTAACGGTTCCTTACAGCTCCTGACCATTTGTGACAGTTGGTGACAGATCCTGTCTGTTGCTTACAGCTCCTTACAGGTCCTTACAGCTGCCCATTGGTTACAGCTCCTGACCTTTGGTTACGGTTGGTGATAGCTCCTGACCATTTGGTTACAGTTGGTAACGGTCCTTATGGCTCCTGACTGTTTGTGACAGTTCCTGACCATTGCTTACAGCTCCTTGCAGGTCCTTACAGCTGGCCATTGCTTTACAGCTCCTGAATAGCTCCTGATGGTTGGGATGGTTGGACCGTTCTCTGGTTCTGCTTGGTACCTGGCTCTTGGCGTGCCTGATTCTTGGTGTCCCTGGTTCCTGGGGTGACAACGTACGTCGATTCACGTTCGAGCCTGCTTTGCGGGTGGGTGCACGCGCGGACAGGGCACTGGCAGCGGACGAAGGCATGCTCACACATTTTGGCACATTTTATTTTGATGCACGAAGACTTCTGCCTTGGTACGCCAACACTGGATTTCTTTTCCCCTGAATGATCTGCTGGGGTACCCATGTCTCGTGTTTAATTGTTAAGCAAGGCACAGTGATAAACATCTGCTCTTTTGTCTATTTTTCTATAACTATGCTTGTTGAATTCTTTATTTGTTTGAGATTATTTTGATTGATTTGAATACACCATTTACCCCACAAGGAAATATATAGTTCTTTCCGTTTATTTATTTTTCTTAATAAATTCCTTGACGTTTCAACCTGTCCTTGCTTGTCCTTTCCTTCCATTGATCCAGCATTGCCCAAACCTAGATAGACAGGGAGGTAATTCCCAAATTAATTAACCTGTCATAGTCGGCATGCACCAATGGTAAACGCTCGGGTCACGTTCCTTCAGATCTCATCAAGATAAGATTTGTGCATATGCCGAGGGTGCATTCCCTGGTCAGGAGGCCATGTGCCTGACCTCGAGTGAAACGGGCAAATTAGACGGTGGACACTGAAACTCATGGTTAACTGATTGGCGTTCGTGGTTGTTAAGCAACCCACCATACCACAAAGTTAATTGTGAGCATTGCCCAAGTCCGTTCTTCCGAGGAGAAATGAGGATTAACCCCCTCATAATACACTCAATACCCGTGGCCATAAAGTAGTACTTACAAAGGCGATGTATGCAGCGATTCGTAGCTTTGATGAACAGGGATTCGATAATATGAGTGAGGGAAAGTGAAAAAAAAACTTTATCGTAAGAAATCGTTCTGGCCTGTTCAAGTCATGGCATGGTTGAGCAGGCCAAAAACATGGCGGCTTCAGTCCCCAGTGAGGTTACCTTGGATACGCCTTTATGTCCCATAGGGAGTGACCGAGGATAGGCCTGATGAAGGTATAATTAAATAAGGCTGTTAATTATCTTCAAAAGGGATGTCATAATTAACCCAAACATCCAATTTTCACTCTTGCACTTCCTTGGAGTTTTTTTGGTATGCATGCAAAGTTGCAGGCTGCTAGGTTTCATGATTTTGGAGTTATGGAGGAGACATTACTGATACACTGACATTTATTAGATATAGATATACCCATTGAAGAAAACGTACACTATTCTGTAATATAGTATATACCAAGGGATAATGTTGTCTTTTATGGAGATACATTCAATTATGAACCGATTCTGTTTCATTTTCCTTTTTTCATGTTTTACAGTGTTGAGTATCTTTCCTAAGCAACCCTTCCCTCCGGCATCTTATCCGTAACATGCCCCATTTCAGCATGCTTAAGAACCCCCACACATTAATGCCCTGAGCTGCACAAAGCTATATCACACATCTTGTAAGCCATTGGTGCGTTCAGGAAGTCAAATCAGCCACCAGGGTCTCATGCGTGTCCTTTTCTTTTCATTTGCTACTTGTACACAGGAGCATTCATCTGAAGCATCCCCTTAGTCTTTGACTGCTGCTGTGCCGGCTACATCTGGTGTGCAAATTGGCTGCAGGAAACAGTGAGGTTCCACTGAATGCTCTGAGGTATTATGGAGTACTCTTTATTCAGCCTAACCAACAACATACTGAATCTACCATGTTCGACAGGTATGGTATACACAACTACATTGCGCCTTCCTTTGGGGATTGACATGGTTCAGTCTAGACGAGCCTGTGTGCTGGCAGTAATAATCTCTCTTTTCTTCCAGAGACTTCTGCCACACAGAACAAGACCAAAAAGATTGCCCGAGGGAAGGAATGCCATTCAGTGGGTGAACAGTGTCGCTATATCGGCACGGAACAAAAACCATGGATAAAGCTCAGTCTAACAGATGCTTTATGAATCATGCTGTCTCAAGTAAAAATTATATATCCCGATTGAAATGGAGACTCAGTTCTCAAGAATTTTACAACTGCACCACAAAATCATCGACACACTATAGCTGGCTGTTCTTGACAGATTGCCTGGGTTTCCCGTGGCACTGTGTGAGCTCTGTTGATAATTCGTTTCAAGAAGATGAATTATAAATTGGCATGTGAGACTTTGCTCATTCTTACCTATATTGGAATGATAATGGATAAAGCATACTACAGTGTTTCATGAAAAAGGGTATCATTGTTTGTGCTTTTACCTCCTATATGGTAACACATTTTTCATTGATGGAACTGCGGCAAATAACAAAATATATCTCCGATTTCAAAAGGCAATGTTTACTTTTGGTGTATTCGTCTCTGTATTTAATGATAATAATTTGGCACAAGGCCTTTAAGAGTATTGAAATCTCCATGATGAAGTTGAGGTCGATGGGCTTTCACTTCCCAATAGCAGACAGGTCGGTGGTCCTCTGTCTTCTACCGCCTCCTTTCTGGTCTTGCACCTTCTGCTCTTTCCATGTTTTGGTCCCCCCCACCCCCAAGGTTTCTACAGGGCTCGCAGTCCACCATCAACCCCTTTGGTTTGAAACCCCAAATCCAGAATCACTGCTCACCTCCACTCATTTGTTCCTATTTTTCCTCGCCTGTGAAACAACTACAATTCTTATTTCTTCCCTCCAGGTCTTCAAGATAGCTGTTCACTGCCAATCTCAGATCATCCCAATCCAAAATCATGATTGTTTCTTCCCTTTTTAACCACTCCTCCCATTCACACTACCCTGAACCCTTTCCAAATTTCCAGTTTCCTCTCCCAAGAGTTTAATTATGATCTATTTTGTCCATCTCCATGCATCCACTCCTGCCTCCCAACCCCAACCCCCCCCCCCACACCCCATTGTATGTCCAAGTCTGCTCCATTTTGCTTACAACTCTACTGTTGATTATTCACGCCCCTCCTCTCTCTCTCTACTGCTTATTTTATTTTGTCCTGTTGTGTCACCTCCGACCCGGAGGTATTGGCCCGGCCACTCATGTCAAAAAATACATTTTATTATCATAATTGGTTAAACATCAAACGGAGCTGCCAATTCAGATTTTGGGCTTATTTACCCTCGGTTTTACTACATGAGACATAATCTGTGGCTGATGCTCAACCCTGATCCCGCATCGTCTCAGGTCGCTCACCTGCAGTATTATTATTTATTTTTATTTAACATTTATATTATTTTCACTTCGATACTTTACAAGGGTTCTGTGATCTTTACTGCTGTATCATCTTCAATGACCGTCAGCATGCAAAATCACTGTGCTTCCCCATTATCTTGGTCATCACCTGCATTTTTTTTTCATTTACAGATGATTTCTGATGGTTCTGCGATTTTACCGGTGTATGGACTTTGATGTCATTTGGCACGCAAAATTTCAGCTTTCTACATCACCAGGAAGGTACCAAATATTAATATCAGTCAGTGATTAAAATGAGTTTTACATGTTGATGATGGTGTGAGTCATATGTATAATAATATATATATATATATATATATATATATATATATATATATTATATATATATATATATATATATACACCACCGGTCAAAAGTTTTACAGCACCCCCATTTTTCTAGTTTTTACTGAAAGTTTAAGCAGTTCAAGTCCAGTGAATAACCTGAAAATGGTACAAAGCAAAGAGCTAAACTGCCAAGAGTTAGAAAAAAAGTTTAGGTTACCAAAAAATGAAAAAATAGTAAAATTCAGAGTTGTTAAAAAAGACCCTTTTCAGGGAACAAGTAATGGGTTAGCAACTGCAGCTGTTCTGCAGCAATGGAAGTAAATTTAGCCTTGAAAGTTGATGCAAAACAATTCCTACACGTGCCCCAACTTTTGTTGATTAGTTACAAACCCTCTGTCTGTATAAAAGCAGTGTTGAACAGACTGTGTTACTACACCCTCTGAAGCATTATTTGGACAAATATTGCACTGCAGAAGTAGTATATTGCTGTCATAATGGTGAGAAAATGACAATTAACAAAGGAAGACAGACAGACCATAATAACCATGAAAAGTGTAAGTCTTTCCTTCAGAGAAATTGAAAAAGAAGCCAAGGGGTCAGTGAGTACAGTTTCCTACACCATCAAAAGGCACTTGGAAACTGGAGGAAACACTGACAGGAAGACGTCTGGCAGACCCAAAGCCACCACACAATCAGAAGACAAGTTTCAGAGAGTCAACAGCTTGCGTGATAGGCGGCTCACAGGACAGCAGCTTCAAGCACAGCTTAACACTGGTCAAAGTAAGGAAGTCTCAGTTTCAACTGTGAAGAGAAGACTTCGAGCTGCAGATTTGACAGGTCGAGTGGCAGTACGAAAGCCATTGCGAAGATGGCAAAAATAAGAAAAAAAGGCTTGCCTGGGCCATGAAGCACCGCGAGTGGACTACTGAAAACTGGAAGAAGGTCTTATGGACAGATGAATCAAAATTTGAAATCTTTGGTTCATCACACAGGGTTTTTGTACGCTGTCGAGGAGGCGAAAGGATGGTTCCTCAGTGTGTGACACCAACTGTCAACATGAGAGAAGCGTGATGATCTGGGGCTCTTCAGCTGGATCTTAGAGTCGGAGACTTGCAGAGTGACTGGCACCCAGAACCAAAAGGGCTGCCACAGTAATTTGCAGTGCCATGCAATACCCTCTGATCTATGCTGAGTTGGTCAGG
Organism: Eptatretus atami; assembly: GCA_035128595.1. Classification (NCBI taxonomy): domain Eukaryota; kingdom Metazoa; phylum Chordata; class Myxini; order Myxiniformes; family Myxinidae; genus Eptatretus; species Eptatretus atami. The sequence continues at coordinate 58,845,500 of CM068962.1, forward strand.
GGTTCATCCCACAGCAAGATAACGACTCAAAACATACCTCCAGGCTATGTCGGAACAACCTTAGAAGAAAAGAACAAGACAGAAGGCTTCAAATCATGGAATGGCCAGCACAGTTTCCAGACGCAAACCCCATCGAGCTGGTTTGGGATGAACTGGACAGAAGGTGAAAGCAAAGCAACCTACAAGTGCAACACATTGTGTGGGAACTTCTGCAACAGTGGTGGAAGAACTTTCCGAACAATAATTGATTTCCATTGCAGAAAGAATGCCACGAGTATGTTCGGCTGTTTATATCTGCCAAAGTTGGCTACTTTGATAAGTCAAAAATTTCGATGAAATTTTGTTCAACAAAACGATTCCAAGAGTACATTGAAACATTAAACTGCAGAAATTTCAGTTAAAATTGGAAAAATGGGGTTGTTCTAAAACTTTTGACCGGTTTGTGCACATATATATATATATATATATATATATATGATATATATATATATATAATATATGTATGTATATATGTATGTATATATAATATATATGTATATTATGTATATATATATGTAATATATATGTATATATTAAACACCATGAACAAACTTTGTACATACACAGTGCATATATATATATATATATATATATATATATATATATATTATATATATATATATATACATTATATATATATATATATATATATATATATATATATATAACACCGCACACACACACACATATATGCACACACACACATATATATATATGAAATGGTACCTGTGTTTGCCAGGCAATGCCGGTTCCTCCTCCCACCCTTTCCCTCCTTCATCCCACCACCTCCCCTGCCTCCTCCCATCCACCCACATCCTCTACTCCCAGCCCCACCCACCACACCCTCTTCTCTCCAGACTCCCACCCCATGCCTTCCTTGGGAACTCTCCAAGGCTGTAATAAGTTACCTAATTAAATGAAGTTATTAAATAAAGGCACATTTTCGTTTATGTTGTATTTGAAATAAAGCTATATTCTATGGCACTGCTTTCCTTTCCCCTCCCCTCACACTTACCTCCTTCCAAATCATCTTCCCCTTTTTCAACTCTCCAGGCGCCTCCACACAGTGTTTGTTTACATATTGTTCGGCCACAGATACCGAGACACCAGCTTGTCACTCAGGGGGATTAATCCCCGGTTGTCCTCGGTGGAGCAGGCCTGGGGCCACCGCTCACAATTAACGTTATGGTACGGTGGGTTGTTTTAAAACCACAAACGCCACCCAGTCAACCACGAGTTCCAGTGTCCGCCATCTAATTATTCCGTTTAACTATAGGTCACGTGCTTACCTGAGCGGGGAGCGCCCTCGGCAAAGCACCAATGTTTATCTCGATTAGATTTTAATAGGGCAGCCGAGTGTTTAGCCGCTGGTGCGTGCCGACGATTTTTTTGGTCAAATCTGTGGTAATTGCCTTCCCAGTCTATCTCGATTCGAACAATGCTTGACCAATAGAAGGAAAGGACAAACACGGACAGGTTGGAAATCGACAAATAATTTAATAATGATAAATAAATAAATAAATAAAAGAACTTTATATTTGCTGACGTAAAATAAAGAATTTCAAAGCAAAATCAAATCAAAATGCCAGGAAAGAGACAAAGAGCAGATGCTTATCGGGGGTTGAATTCATTACAGCTAAACACATACAAGGGTACCCAGCAGATCATTCAGGGGAGAGGGGGGGGGGAGAATCATTTCGCTCACCAGAATGTCGTCCTGGAGCGAAAACGTCCTGAAAATGCTGTGCTGCGTGTCACGCCGTCGCCAGCACCCAGCTTTGCCGTGCACCTCTCGCAAGGCAGCCTTGAATGCCAGTCGACGTCTGGAGGGTACCGAGACGTCCGTCGCGGGTTTAGACCCTGGTGTTGTTGGTGATCGACCTGTGCCTCACTTGTTGGCGGCACTGCTCACACCCACACGCGCACCACACGCTCGCTTGCCGAAGCACTTGAAGGGCGAATTGTCTCTTCGTCGCTGGTCAGACACCCGCTTCTTGGTCGCATCTCTCGCCCTTGCTTTTTTCCTCTCTCCTTGCTTTTCCTCTCCTCAATGAACGTCCCTCTCGCTCGTTTTTTTATATCTCAGAACGTCTCTCCTCACAGAACGTCCCTCTCCTCTCAGAACGTTCTTCCTTACAGAACGTATCTCCTCACAGAACGCCTCTCCTCTCAGAACGTCTCTCCGCACAGAACGTCTCTCCTTACAGAACGTCTCTCCTACAGAATGTCTTCCTCACAGAATGTCTCCTCTCAGAACGTCTCTCCTCTCAGAACGTCTCTCCTCACAGAACGCTCTCCTCACAAAACACACCTCATGCTTTCTCTCGCTCGTTTTTGTATCCCCGGGCCCTCTCCGCGGGGTGCCGTCTGCCCCAAGCTCACCCCGCCCCACCGGGGCACGGTACCATGACGACCCTTGCCCCTCAAAAAGGCGGGCATCGGAGCTCACGAAAGATGCTGCTGAGGAAAAATGAGGCGGGCTCAGAGCTCATGAAAGAAATGTTGCTGAGGAAAAATGTGGGCAGGCTTCAGAGCTCGTGAAAGAATGTGTGTGAACGTGTCTGTCGTAAAGAAAAAAAGCTTCCCAGAAGAGAGGGATCTATCTTTACCCTTCTCAACACATCACATTTAAGATCCATTAGACATGGGATGGGGCTAATCTGAACATGCATTTAAGGAAATAACTGTCTGAGGACCTGGATGTGTGGATGCATTCATTAGATCGGATTCTGAAAATCCGTAACAATATTTAATACAGGCAAAATGCGATAAGCTCTAAAATCTCTTAACCAGAGCTGAATTTCAAAATGTAAACTGCAGAATTGAGTTTAGCAGTAGTTCAGACTGATTAAAAAGTGTTCATTTGCTTACAAAAAAAAAGTGTCTGCAAAAGTCTCCATCCCTACAGTGCTTCGTTGACCGGGCACATCTTAAGCGCCATTTAAGCAACATTTTCTTTAAAAAAAACATAGATGATACAAATGCAGCACTTACCTCAATCTTCTCAGGAAACACTCACCTCCCCAACTGACAGGAAAACAGTCCAAACCCAGCTCACTTTCCCCATTAGTGGGCCAACAATCAAATTGCTTGGCAAATTGGTAACCCCTTAAAATTTTCAGATGTCAGCACTTATTTAGGCAACAAGATCCAATTCTGTAACCTGAAATTATATTTTGATTATACACTTTCATTAGTCCATAAGAGTATATCGTGTTTCCAAGGCAAGGCATTTTTAGTAGGCCTAATCAAATGGTGGCTAAGACCCCTGTGAGGTGAAGTTGGGCTAACCAAGGTCAGCCTTTATTGAAGGTAAAATCATAAATTATCTTCAAAAAGGTGTTTACATTTACCCAAACACCCAGTTTTCGTTCATACACTCCCTTAGAGTTCCCTTTGTATGCATGCAGAGTTTGGGGCTGCTAGGTTTCATGGTTTGGAATTATTAGAAGACACACACCAACTGACTGACTGACTGGCTGACCACACACTGACATTGTCATATATTATATACTGTATAGCCTCGCAAATGCCACCTGTCATTTCGCTGATGGAATACAAAGGGGGGGGGGGCGGAGGGCACAGAAAAGAGGGAGAGAGGTGTGGGGGAGGGGCAGAGAAAGAGGGGAGAGAAGTGAGAAAGAGACTTTGACTTTTGTATACCTATATTAATACAAGTTTAGAAAATCAGTTACACAATATTCGAAACAAGTCATAAAAAGAAGGTAAAGGATTAAAGATAATTAATACAAGTTCAAAATGAAAATGAAAGAATGAGATCATTTTGGTCTACTTTACACAATGTATTCCTGTAACATCATTTCTGCTTAAACAGTTCTAGATTACTTAAGTTTTGATGAAAATAAAATTCTGCACATAGTCCTGGCCACGGTTGGATGTTTTCATCTTTTGCTCAGTAACATCTTTTGATGACCGTAAACATCTTTTGAAGTTTTCAATAGATTAGGCCCTTGTGTGGTGTTATCCAGACCAAATTAAAATTAATGTCATAACCTACTCACCTTGCTTTGGAGTCCACCTGTCTATGGGTTGTGCTTCAGCCATGGAAATTTTTAAGAGCTGTCATGGCCATCCTACTAGTTCCATGAATGAATAAGGACCTTGGAGTGTCTAATGAAAATATTTCCTTAATTCTATCATAGCAAAATCTCCTCTTCCCTGCAACTTTACATTTTAGGGAGAAGGTGTGACTTCAATAGAGTGGTAAGCAAATTGTTATAATGTCAGTTGGTTTGAGTAATGAGTCAGCTATTCCATTGCATTTAGAAATATTATGGTGGCATTTTTATGAAACATGTAGAGATGTGAAAATTAAAACAAAATGCAAAAAGGAAAGATCAGTTTCAGGCAAATTGCACCATTGACAGTAACTTCACTTTGTTCTCACTAAGATTTTAGAAAGGTAATACAGATGATAAGTAAAATAAATCACTCAATCTTCTCTTCCGTTTCATTACGATCTCGTTCTTTGCCATCCTTTAGTCACATATTGCAAATCTGATGCAAGGGCTGCATTTAATTTGACAACATATCCTTCCTGCCTTTCACAAACAGCCTCTGCATGTCATACTATCACTCTGGCAATCACCCCTCTAATTAGGTTGCTTTTGATTTGTCATGAGGTTTCTGCATGGTCCAGACTGGCCCGGATCACAAGGGACTTTCAATGGCTGTGATTATGTAACCAAGCTTGACTCGAGTTCCTCTGGGAATCCATTCCCTAATCAGAAACTGAAAAGCTGCAAGCTGCCCTCACATCAGTCGTTTCTTCATTACTATTGACAAGCCTCGTAAGGAAAGATGCACTACCGTGTAAAAGGTGGCGTATCACCATACTGCAATCACAGGGTGAAAACTGGAAGAGCACTCGGGTGGAGTGCATACATCCGCCACACAATGCCCGATCCAGGAGAACATATCGGGCAAAATAAATTTTGAAATATCATGCTATATATCATTTTTGGTCCCATCTCTCAATGGTGAAGAATCACTTACAGAATTCACGGATCCGGATCTGAATTCAGTTCTTCATCAAAATTAAATCAATTCTTCCCAGTGGCACACCCAATCTGTCCACCAAGTTTCGTCGGAATCCATCCATAATTATAATCTTTTGAGATATTGTGCTATCTATCGTCTTTGGCCATATCTCTCAATGGTGAAGAATCACTAAAAGAAAAATCAGATCCGGATGCGGATTCGGATCTTCACCAAAATTAAGTGTTGCTGTCCTTAGCCGCGTCACCTACACACACAAAAAAGTTTTCAGAACGATTGCTTGAAACAGACAAACAAACAGACTTGTGTGACTTACCTTGGGAACTCCTGTATGCTGTTGACCTAGTGCTAATAGCCGACAGTGTTGAAGAGGGTAATGGGTAAATATACAGTATGGAAGGAGGGTATGGAGGCCAGAGGGCTGAAAGTGAATGTAAGGAAAACAAAACTACTGATTTTAGTGGGAGAAGGAAGTATGTAAAATGGGGGAGGTGGCCCTGCGTTGTCTTTAAAAAAGGTGTAGGAGCAATTCAATATTGTGTAATATATACTACAAATGCTGGGTGCACAAGAGGTGTTGTGGCATCAGGGTAGATTGCAGGTGGTTCTTGACTTCAAATGTGCTGTTTGTGTCGGTAAACAAGTGGCTCCAATTCGAGTGGAAATGTTAGTTTATGGGGATATATCCCGACATGTGTAGATAAATTCTGTTATCTTCGTGATAGCCCTCTTTGACCACCCCCCCCCCGCTCTGACTGCGATCTGTCCCCCCCCCCCATATTTCCGCAAGGCACCCAAGGTCCACCAGCAACTCCTTCTGTAAAACTACCAAAATCAAGAATCACTGCCCACCTTCATTCTTTTATCTCTCTTCTTCCTGCCTTTGGAACAATCTCCCACACTCTCTTCAATCCCACTCTCCCTACAGGTCTTCAAAACAGCTGTTCACCACCATCTCTTATCTTCCCCATCCAAAACCATGATCTTTCTACTGCCGATAATCCACCCAAACCCACCTCCTCAAAATTCCCTGCTTTCCTTTCTGAAAGTCCCTGTCGTGTAAGAACCTGAAAGTCCCTTTGTGTCCATCTTGTCTACCTCGTGCACCTCGTCCAATCCCTCTCCCTTCCACAGATCTCCTAATGTCTCTGTTCCGACTGTTTTGTGCTTCCCTCTCCCACCCCTTTGTCTCCTGCTCCCATTGTTATACGTTCTGTGTGTTAGCTCTTATATGAGCCTCGACATTGTAAATATATATATTATATATATATATATATATAATATATATATATATGTATGATTGGTGCAGTGGTGGTGTAGAAGCAATAGTAATTGCAAGAATTAGAAGTATCTGGAGGAAGTTTAGGTAGTTGTTACCCCTATTGACATCGAGAGGGACCTCTCCAATTCAAGGAAAACTTTATACAGCTTGCATTAGAAGTGTGATGTGTGGTAGTGAAACATGGGTGATCAAAAAGGAGGATGAACGGAGGTGTGAACGAATCACAGCTTACACGCGCAAGCATGGAAACAGGCAGATGATGACGACGATGACGACAAAAGTTCAGTCACTCAAACTCTTGGGTCTCACTATCAGCCATGATCTTTCTTGGGGAAACCACATTTTAAGTTGGTCTCCAAAGTTAGTCACTGACTGGGCATCCTGCAAAGTCCTTCCTTTGCACACCAGAACTTTCATCCACTTACAAGACCTTCAGCCACAGCTTGATGGAGTATTGCTCTCCCCTCATGGGCTGGTGCCCTGTCTCATACCATGTTCAGCTTGACACCATGGAAACCAAGTCCTTCATGATCATTGGAAATCTCCCGCTGTAAACCAAGTCTTTGGGCCTATCACTTTCACATTGCAGACAGCTCAGTTGCTTCTCTGTCGTCTACCACCTCCTTTCTGTTTTTGCACCTTCTGCTATTTCCATGCTTCCCCCTCCCACAGCTTTCTGCAGGATGCACATGGTCCACCAGCAACCCCCTTCTGGTGAAACTCCAAAATCCAGGATCACTGCTCACCTCCACTCATTCGTTCCTCTTTTATCTGGCCTGTGGAACCAACTTGCACATTCACTTCAATCTCATTCTTCCCTCCAGGTTTCAAGACAGCTGTTAACACCATCTCAGTTTGCCCCCATCCAAAACCATGATGTTTTATATCCTCAGTAACCCCCTAAACCCACCTCTTTCCAATTTTCCAGTTTTTCCTTACTGCGAATTTACTTTTCTTTTGTTCTTGCTCCTGTTGAATCCATTATGTCAACCCCATGCCCTCCCCCCCCCATTCCATCATTCCCCACCTCCCTCATTTGTCTGTCTCCTCTATTTTGTCACAACCCTGCTGTTGGTGTTTTCCCTTCTTTCTACTGTCGATTTTGTTCTGTTGCATTCTGGTACATTGTGTTCTCGTTCTCCCATGAGCCTTGACTTTGTAACAAAAAATATATACTGTATAGCAACAGTTGCATCTGCAATACGTAAACATTAATTATTTCTTTATTTTGGCATTTGAGACGTTTATGCAAAGAATAAGGGATAATGAAACAGTGCATCGCTTGTGAATGTATTTTATTTTTTCCTTGC
>CM068962.1:58870197-58881187 GCA_035128595.1 Eptatretus atami
AGCCCGACACGAGCTTTAGCCAGCTAGCATCCATGGAGCTGCGGAATGGGACGTCGGGCATCAATGGAAACAGGTGGATGTCAAACGTCAATGAAAGAAGGGTGGGTGCCTGAGGTAAATGATCCACAGCTGTGTTTGACCATCAGAATAACTGTTCAGGAAAAGCCCGCGGTATGTTTCATCAAATGTCCTGGAAGTCTAAAGTATAAATAAATCATCTATTTCCAAACCAATGCCTCCTGATGGAAAGGGAATCTATTCTATACCCTCCTCCAACTCGTCAAAGAGTTAGAATCCCACCAGACAAGGGGATGGGTCTATTCTGAGCATGCATTTATGCAAATAACTGTCTGAGTACCTGGATGTTGTGTGCATTAGTCAGATCCGATTCTGAAATCCATAACACTACCCCTTCCCCTTTCCCAGACTCGTCCCAAGTTGTCCAACAGCTAGAGACATCGGTTAAAAGTTACATCATTGTCATTATAAGTTACCAATACCGTGTGACATGCAGGTGAAGTTACCCCCTACCTAGTGCATTTTAACTCTACCCTTTAGTGTGTGCGACAATTTAAACTAGATATGCCCCACCTGATGTGTTGGGAACGACCTAACTGACTCACACAAACAACCTTATGCTCCACCGAAATTTCCAGAATTTTTGAAACTAAAACACATAACCGGGGGGCTTTAATAATCGACACAACTCGATTCAACTATATACAATTTCTGACCCAGGACTTACAAAAATTCAAAAGGAAAATTGTGTATGGGGGTGGGGGGTGGGGGACACCTGTTGACTTCTTGCCACCTTCATGCTCTTCGTGCCCTTCACAAAAACAAACCGGTAGGCCAGTGACCGGCATACAGGCCACAAACGTTGTGGCCTTCTAAACAAAAATGATCAGAACAAGAAGCAACAAGAACTGAGCCACTTCCTCCACCGAGCTGCGTTTGTGTAGTTCATGGTGGGGGTAATTCGTGGCACAAGTGGAGAAGAGTGGCATAAGACTGGCCTAAGGCTGGTATGAGGCTGCAGCAAAGGGGGCAGTCCATAAGTGTGGTGGTATGCTGCTGCCGTAAATGCAGTTCAAACAAAAGAAAACAAAACAAAACCACCATAATAATTGGAACGGTGTCACCGGGTATGAGGCTGCAGTGAGTGGCAGTCCACAGAACAGATGGGGGTGAAACACAGGCCACGGAGCAAATGGTGAAGTGAGGTGAGTGATGCATTGGACGCAGAGCAAGTGATCCAGCAAGGTGAGTGATGCATTGGACGCAGAGCAAGTGATCCAGCAAGGTGAGTGATGCATTGGATGCAGAGCAAGTGATCCAGCAAGTTGAGTAATGCAATAATGGTCCTGGGGATGGCGAGACAAAGCAAAACGTCAAAGCAAACAGCAAACAGCACGGAAGAAAAAAAGTATACCAGGTAATGCCATCAAACACCAGGTCCGACCAACATGGTCAGCCGGTCCCTGGTGCGTACATACCTGGGGCAGTGGCAGTGGCAGTGGTACTGGTAGAGAGAGCTCGAGGTTGGCCCTACTCGTCTGCATCCAACAAACGTCTTTTCCCTTATATACACTCCCCTAGGTCCCTCTTTTTACAATTCGTTGCTGCGACTTACCTCCTATATCCTACTGTCCCCATTGCCAAATTCATACCCAATCCCCCCAAGGTTCCCCTGGAAAGGAAAAAAGAGCAGAACTACATGCAATATTTTTTGTACATCGTGACACTTTTCATTCTCAAGTCATTCAGGAGGGCAATTCCAGCGGCCCGACAGTGGATGGTGCAAAGGGGTCTTCATCAATCCAAACTACGCTAATATTGTTATACTTTAAAACTTTCTCGGGGTTATACCCTGCCAAGAGACCTTTGTTAAACTTTGGGGATCTAAAAACCCAAATTCCCATCATCCACACGATGGTGCTCTTTCAATTTTGGGCTTTGCCCACTAAATTTTCTATACGTGCCATCACACAATTTAGTGGCTCCACTGGCAGGTCTGCCCACCTGCATACTCATGTACCATGGGAATGCCTTCACTGGCACTCCCCCATCGATGCCCACATGGAATTTTGGTGCCCCAGGTCCCGCTGCTGGGGCACCCGGACCCATTGAACACTACAATAAACACTACACTGGTGGGCCAGGCCCCTCTCCTTGTGTAACTGCACCCACTAACACACTACTGGACCTATCTAAGGCTTCGCCTGGCCAACGAGCCCCCAGTTTCATCAGAACACTACACTCACAAGCCACACCCCCAGCCGGTCCATTATCTCCGGCACCCCGTAAAAAAAAACACTTTCCACAATCAGCGGGCATGTCCGTATGTAAATGTCCATAAACCACAGACCGATGTCCGTAGGTAAATTTGCCTAATCCCCCTATCTAACTTTAAACTAACCCCCGGGATTCCTTGGGTGGGATCCATTCTCCACATTCAATCCTTCGCACCATGCACTCCGTTACTTGCACTCATACTGGGCCATTTCCCTGCCCTCACACTCATAGTTAATTCACCATACACAAACACATTTTCACTCACCGACACAGCATCACCTACCTAATTTCCCGTAACTAACTCGTGCACCCTCGTCTTCCCTTGTACGATGCACGCTCCCTTTTAACTCTACCCTCCATACCTCTCTACATCCCTACTACATGTTCATTGTCTAATTAAACTGTTCCTATCGTCACTCTGGATCCTTAAATTTATCCTAGCCCTCCCTAATGGTCACTGCTTCGCTACCCACATAGAAGCTACCATCGCTGGCACCCCCATGTGAGCCTAACAATGCCATCTCCCTCAGGCTACTGCTCCTGGGCCACCTTGTGTGGGGAGGTTACACCATTGCGCTCCCCACATGGGCATTACTGTCGCTATCTCTTACCCACATGAGCCCCCTACATCCACAGAGGTGCTGGACATGGCCTCTGCCTCTAAAGCCGGAGCGATCCACGAGGGTGTCTCATTGCCAGTGTAGGGTCACAATCAGTCAGCATGGATGATCTGAGGGAGAGCCCGTGGTCCCATTTTGATCTTAATGACCACATCACAGATCTGCATCAAGATGACCCCCGGGTTCTGCCAAGGTGACGTGAGCTTTGGGCATTTGCCCTTTCGTCTCCGCGGATTGAAGAATCAAATCTTCATCCCTGGAATATATTTTCTCACCTGGCTCTGGTGGTCATACCTGCGCTTCATCGTTCCACTTGTCAGCCTCCGTCTGGTGACCTGTCAGCCTACTCATGGCGACTGTAATACGCGATTACTCTTTCCAAGCCTTCCTGTGTCTGAGACAAAACTGCACCGAATCCTTCCTGTCTCGCATCCACGTCCAGGGTAAAGGTCCTGTTATGAGTGGGGAATATAAGAACCATTACGGATGTTAAACACCCTTTCAGTTTGAGGAAGGCATCATTGTACTCCCGTGTCCAATTAAACCTCGTCCCCTTCTTCCTAAGCCAGTGAAGGGGCCTGGCTATCTCTGCAAATTTTTCCACAAAGAAGTAGGAGCAGAGTCCCCAAAAACCCCGCACCTCCTTGATGTTACTCGGTACGGGCAACTCCTCTACCGCCTTGCCTTTACCTGGGTCAGTTTTCACCCCCTTGTGAGCGATCACGTGACCGAGATAGGCCACTTCCTTCGCAAATGAGGTACATTTTTCTGGGCTAAACTTTAACCATGCCTGTCTGAGGCACCCAAACACCTGGTCCAAATTAGCTATGGCTTGGGGGAATGTTTTAGCGTGCACCAGGACGTCATCCAGGTACACCAGGCATGATTGCCAAGGCATGCCGCCCAGTACACGCTCCATCAATCATTCAAAGGTAGTGGGGGCATTACGCAAACCAAACAGCATCATAGTGAACTGACACAGTCCCTTCCCTGTGGAAAATGCCACTTTTTCCTTCCCTATGTTGTCCATTTCCACCTGCCAATACCTGCTGTTGAGATCCAAAGTTGAGAACCAATTTGAGCCTGCAACAGCATCGAGGGTATCATCAATTCTAGGCAGAGGATAGGAGTCTTTGAGTGTCACATTGTTAAGCTGGCGATCGTCCACGCATAAACGCATGGTCCCATCTTTCTTTTTAACCAACACAACAGGTGACATCCAAGGACTTTCCGAGGACTCAATGACACCCACACTCATTATCTTTTCTAGCTACTTGTCAGCTTCCTCCCTCTTTCTCCAAGGGAGCCGTCGGGCAGGCTGGCGAATAGGCCGGGCATCACCGTTGTGGATTTATGTCCAATGTCACCCTGAGCGAGTGGTCCGTGCTCCGTCGCCCCAAGCGGGGGGTTCGCGCTCCGCCGCCCTTAGCGGGGGATTCCCGCTCCGTCACCCCGAGCGGGGGATTCCCGCACCGTCACCCCGAGCGGGGGGTTCCCGCTCCGTCGCCCCGAGCGGGGAGTTCGCGCTCCGTCACCCCGAGCAGGGGGTTCGCGCTCCATCACCCCGAGCAGGGGGTTCGCGCTCCGTCACCCCGAGCGGGGGATTCGTGCTCCATCACCCCGATGGAGCGGTGTTTTTATCCAGACATGTCTGGGCGGTGTTATTTTTCCGAACATGTCCGGGCGGTATCTGTCTGGATGGGAATTTGTCTCTGGACGGCGTGGCTCTGGATGCGTTTGGGTGGTGTTTGTCTCCAGACGCGTCGAGGTGGTGTTTGTCTCCAGACAGGAGTTTGTCTTCGGATGTATCCAAGCAGTGTTTGTGTCCAGATGGTTTGGCTCCACATGCGTCCAGAGGGTTTTGTCTCTGGCCATGTCCAGGCGGTGTTTTCTCCATGCCTTGTTTATAGTATGACCTTTAGAAAATGGATTTTAGACATTATTTTGTTTCCATCTTCACTGTTTTTATATGCAGAATCATTTTGATGAAACAATATGAATCGTAATTAATGCTCCACCGCATATCAGCCTTCCCTTCCTCTCACCTCACACTGTCTTCCCATCTCCCACTCCTCCTCGCTCCCTCTACTTCTTCCCTCTCCACCCTCTTTCTACCCCCCTCCCTCCTCTCTCCTTTCCCCTCCACTTCTTCACTCTACCCGCTCTCTCTCCCCTATCCCTCTCTCCCCCATCCCTCTCTCCCTCTTCCCCCATCTTTTTCTCTCTCCTCCCTTTTGTATTCCCATCAGCGAAGCGATGGGTGGTATTTTCTCGTAACTACATATAAATAAGTGTCTGGCATTGTTCTCATTGATGTCGTTAAAAATTAGTTGATGTTGATGATGCATTAGTTTTTAACATGGTGATTGTAAAGAGTCCTGTAAATTGTGCTTAATGTTCAAACCTTTCTGTTGTTGCTGTTGCTGCAATTTGTGGCATAATAATAACTTATTGATGTTAATGTTTCTTGATTATGTGAAAGCATAACTAAATTTTCCTTCGAACAAAATTAAAATGGGAAGTTATTTTGTTTGAAATATATGTGCAACTCCTTTTTTTCTCGTCTTCTTCCTCTTCTTATTTTTCTTCTTCTTTTTATTTATCTTTTCAATTCTCGAGTCTTTCACTGAGCCTCTAGGGTCTTTTTCTTTTTCTTTTTCTTCTCCTCAATTTGCTTCATGTTCTGTGAGGTTTATGTGGAGCCTCAGGCTGAGCCTCCACCAGGCTGAGCAGTTTACGTTTTGTATCCCAAACTGATTCAAGCCAGATCTGGATCCAGACTTGAACCAAAATCGAAGCGGCTTGTTCTTGTTACCTTACCGATTCATCCACCTCGTTTTGTCATAACTCGTCAACAAGTTTTTGAAATATGCTATGTATAGTTTTTGCCCCTTTCACTCAATGGTGAAGAATCACTTAAAAAGTTCTAGTTTGCAGAGCCGGATCGTCACCAAAATCTAATCGTTTTGTGAGTGTCACACACCAAACCTCTCCACGAAATTTTGGCTGAATCCATTCACAACGTTTTGAAATATCCTGTTCACAGACAAACAAACATACAGACCAGGAATAAAAACATCACCTCCGTCCATCTGAGGTGGCAGAGTTAAACAATAGTAGAAATTGTTTAACACCAATTTTCGCTTCATGTGCACGAGGTAAAGACATAAATGTACAGTACTCCACTGAATTGTTGCAGTACACAATTTAAGAGAGGGAAGCAATACCCAGTCACATGATAGATGGGTATGCTGTTACAGGGTGCGACTTTACAACGTGATAATTCTCACGCTCACACAGCAAATCTGACTGCTGCTCCTCCTGTGAAGATGTTTTGTGAAGTTATAAATAATTTCCCTGCAGTCCGGACTTGTCACTGTGATTTTCATCTCTTTGTTGGACTCAAATAATATCTGGGTGGCATTGTTTACATGAAAGTGCACATTTTGAAACGTCCCAAATATTTCTATGCAGTTAGTTAGCGTCACGGCACGAACACATCAACATGACAAGTGTGATATGTGCATCAGGGCAACATTATTTCAAGATAAATCGCTCTTACCTCGAGTGATCAGTGTGGTTTCATCAAATCCCTTCTACCTTTTGCTTTTCTTGAATATGATATAAATGTTAACCTTGAACTGACCTCGTGTGTACATTTTAATTCCATATGTATATATATATATATATATATATATATATATATATATATATATATACATTTATATATATTTGGACCATACTCTGTGCAGTGTTGTGGCTGCCAAAGCAGTTTCCTTGGCTATTGGGCACAATCCTGGATAGATCGCCACTCCGACACAGGTATATATATATATATATATATATATATATATATAATATATACTATATATTATATATCCTTTATCTCATGTGAATGTACATACAGTGAACTATTGACAAGTTGATTTCGTTTAATTGCATAAGTTTCAAGATAAATCACTCTCACTAATCACAATACCACCAATTAAAACAGGCTCGGATTTGTTTTAAACTTGTGGCTATCACTTCTACTATATAGCTTACAACAATTATTAATATCTGTATCCATTTTCTTTTGCTATTTTACTGTCCATTAGAATTGGTTTGAGCCAACTTCGAGCTTCCATAAACTCCCAATTAACGAGAACGTCACTCGGGAGAGCGCATACCTCCACCAGGGTGAACAGTTTACATTTTGTATCCAACTGATAGGCCGGATCTGAATCCAGTCTTTAACCAAAATATAATTGGCTTGTTCTTGTCATCTACCCAACTACCCAACTTGTCATCTACCCAACTCGTCCACAACTTTTTGAAATATCATGTGATTCTTCGTTTTTGGTCCCATCTCTCAATAGTGAAGAATCACTTTAAAAATTAAAAAATCTCGTATCTGGATGTGGATTCTGATCTTCACCAAAATCTAATCAATTTGCCGTGGCCACACACACAAACTGTCCACCAAGTTTCACCCGAATTCGGCCATAACCTTTTGAGTTATCCTGCTCACAGACAAACAAAAAGGGGTGAATACATAACCTCCATCCACCTTCGGTGGCAGGGGTAATGTTGGACATATGAACACTGGGTCAATTCCTCTGTTTCATGGAGCAGATTCCATGTGACCGCAGTCTACAATAATGGGATGTGTTGAAGCTACATTCAGTAATTTGGATAATCTGAATCAATAAACCGGAAGTCAGTATGGTACAAGCCTCAATTGTGGAATATTTCCTGTGGGAATGCCTATAACCAAACGCATCCAGAGCCACGCCGTTCAGAGACATTTTGTCAGCAGGTGATGCAGAGAAGGTACTGCACATATCCACACTTGCTATGGGACTAAACCCTGAGAATATATACATATATATATATATATATATATATATATATATGTATTTATTTTATATATACATATATGTATATATGTATATATGTATATATATAATATATATATGTATATAATTATATATATACATACATATATTACATATATGTGTGTGTATGTATATATGTATATATAAATATAATTATATATATTATATGTATATGTATATATTGTATATATATATATGGTATATATATATATATGTATATATTCTCAAGGTTTAGTCCCATAGCAAGAGTGGATATGTGCAGTACCTTCTCTGCATCACTTGCTGACAAATTCCATTGGAATAAGACAAAGAAGAAGAAATAAAAGTACAGCTGGGTGGTTTCCAAGAGGAAATCGTCCTTTAAATGGTTTTGCCGACCGGTAATCCATATTACTAACCTAACCCATATTAGGGAAGTGTGGCCCCACACACAGCACCTTCCAACTGATTTATTGTTTGATTGACTTGAATTGTTGCATTGAATTATGTGTAATGGATAAACATATCGTGTATCAAACAATTTCGTTTGAAATTTGTTATTTTTATTGATATCAATCTGTGATTCCAAAAAGATAGAATTAAGTGTGTCTGGTTTTTATTTTTTAATTTCTACCTCTTTTGGATCGATGTCAATATCAAGCTGATCAAATATATACCCCTCAATCATTGCCAGTAAATTATCAATAAATCCCAATATGTTTCCACACCTGCTCGCAAATGTTACTTTATTTGTGCTTTTGTTCTGGACCCAATCAGACACGTGAATGTTCAGGAAGAAATAGCAAATAAAGGTTCAGGATCCAAATGCATGGATATCTGCATCCTTTGCCAAACATATGTTAAGTAGCCATTGTTCAAGAGAAGTCTAACACTTTCTTTAAGTGTATTTTTTAAAAACTGCATGAAGATGGACTTTCCTTTTCAGACCAGTATGCTCTTTTTTGATAGACTGTACTGTAATGTAGTTTTTACTACCTCCAGTAAATGCTATGTCTATCACTCTGTCCAATGTCGCCTGGAGTATGTCATGTGGAATGTTTGTGTATAATGTGGAAAAATCACAAGTTGATAGATATCGCTTTACCCCTGTTCGTAATGTTGTGAATGCTATCCTTTGCAGGTTTGGAGTTATCAATGATCCAGAATTTTTTAATACTGGAATAAAACCTCACTTGTTAAGATAGTTTTGTAACCATTTGTAAATTAGTTCCACTGTCCCTGTATAACTAACTGACAATGGTTAAAAACTGCATTCTCTACCTGTGCTGATGAACCTCGTCTTACAAGGGTTTTCATGCATTTTGAGGATCCAATGAATGATCATTTATGGTGCTTATCTTGAACTCACAGCCTTCTCACTAGCAGATACAACCCATCATTTCGCTGACGGGCATATTAAGTGGAGGGGGGGGAGGGAAGGAGGGGGGAGTGAGGAGGGGTGGGGGAAAGGAAACAGCATGATGGGAGGGCAAGGGAAGGCAGTGTGAGGGAGGGTCCATCCAGACATGGACACGTTTGGAGATAACCACCATCCAGGTACGTGTGCAGATGACCACCGTCCGGTACATGCAGAGATGACACCATCCGGGCATAACCACTGTCCAGATACATCAAGGGAAGGCAGCGTGAGGAGAGGGCAAGGTAAGACAATGTGAGGGGAGGGTCCGTCCAGGCATAACCACTATCTGGACATGTCCGGAGATGACCACCATCTGGACGACAGGTATATTAAGGGGTGTGGGAGAAAAGAGGGGAGGGGAGAGAGGGTGTTTGAAGGAGCAAGGAGGGGTGGGAGCGAGGAAGGAGGAGTGGGATAAGAGAATGCAGCATGAAGGGAGGGAAAAGAAGTGAAAGGGCAGTGGAGGGGAAGTCAGCATGAGGGGAGGGAGGGGAGGCAGCATGAGGGAGGGGAGGCAGCGTGAGGTAGGGCAGGGGAAGGCAGCATGAGGGGAAGGCAGCGTGAGGGGTGGGTAGGGAAGGCAGCAATGAGGGGAGGGCAGGGAAAGGCAGTATGAGGGGAGAGCAGGGGAAGGTAGCATGAGGGGAGTGCAAGGGAAGGCAGTGTGAGGAGAGGGTCCATCCGGAAATAACCACCGTCTGAATACGTGCGGAGATAACCACCATCTGAGCATAACCACCATCCAGATATGTTCGGAGACAGAGAGGGGTGGGAGCGAGAGATGGGGTTGGGGGGAAAGAGATGGGGAGGACGGGGGTGGGGGGATTCTGGCAGATGTGACGTCCAGTTTAACGGCACACACACTGATTAATCACTCTGCCTGTGAAACACTGGGATGACAGTTTATAGCTGGGTCAGGATTCAAACCCAGGATAGACAGCTTCGAGTGAGCATGCATACCTCTCGGCTTTCCTGCCATGATGTGGCGATTCATTTCTTCATAACAACTGCAAACATTTTCTTACTTATTGTGATCATCGAATTTATTTTGCCTTCCTACCTCCGGTATCAAACCACAGTATTGCCATTGAAGCTTGAAGAACACGTGCCAAGTGGCTTCACCAAGCACTCCATGAAATGGTTGAAGAAACTTTTAAAAACGAAATGTTTAATGTTTATTTGTATTTATCTATGCTGAAGTGACGGGTCGTACAATGGAAGATCGTCAAAAAGGGGAAACATCATGTGAAATAAATTTTATACATTTTCAGTAAGCCAGCCACCGCTTGTTGCACCGCAGAACAATCCGTGGCCAACGCAGGTGATTGGCCCTGACCTTTGTTCAATTCGATGGATTATACAGTATTCAGCGATGGTGCGAATATTGTATAGTGCTCACCAAGTGGCTTAAGCACTCAAGGAAGCACTTCAATGAAATGGTTGATAAGGAAAGGCTGGTTTGGCAAGCAATGATCTGTCATATTAAACACTTCCCAGCGATGCCCAAACAATGTGCGAATTGGACAAATGAACACTGTTTTAGCAGTCTGAACTGCTGCAAAGTTCAATTCTGGAGTTTAAATTTTGTAATTCGGCTTAGTTTAAGAGATTCTCGGGGTTATGGTATTTGCGGAAATGAAATAAAGCCAAGAACGCTGGCGTCTCCGGGCATTTATAAATTATAAGCATTGCAATGTATCCAGCGATTCGTAGGTTTTTGCTGATCAAGGCTTTCGATAATATGAGTGAGGAAAGTGGAAAAAAAACTTTATCATTGAGAAATCGTTGTGGCCTGTTCC
>CM068962.1:58889012-58905817 GCA_035128595.1 Eptatretus atami
CCCCTTATTCAAATGTCGATAACTTTTTTTCCCCCAAATGAGGCCAATTTAGTCATATCATTTTCTTAATCTACATGAAATTGTGCTTCCAACTACACCAAACTTGTTTAGGGTGTAATTTATTTCGCATTGATACTCTTTTTGGCATATTTCGACCAGACTATATGGATACCTTGATCCCACAGATCCATATCCTGTTTTATTTTTACGATTTAGGCCGACGTTCCGATTTTAAGGGGTTAAAAGTGAAACTAAAAATTACACCTTTTGCCTTTCCACTCACTCCCTTATTTTATTTGAGAGTGGTGGAATTTAGCACTAAGGTGTTTTCAAACAACCCCTCCAGGGTTTTCTCCAAATTTTGAATTAGAGCTGTTATGGAGATGATTCGGATGTTAAAGGTCAAAACTTTCACATTCACTTCAATCTCATTCTTCCCTCCAAGTCTTCATGACAGTCATTCACCACTGTCTCAGATCGTCCCCAATCCAAAACCATGATCATTTATACCCTCATTAACCCCACTCAAATCCCTCCTTCCAATTTTCCAGTTTTTCATCCTGAGAGTTTCCTTCTGTATCCATCTTATCCACCCCACACATCCTCTCCTGACCCCCCCCCCCAATTCCTTCCTACGCCCATTATTTGTCCAAGTCTGCATCTATATTGGCCTTTAACTCTGCTGTTGGTGTTCTCCCCCACTCTCAACTGTTCCTTTTGTCCTATTGTGTCCTGATCTATTCAGTGTACTACTACCATCTCTTTCACAAGCCTCGACTGCGTCTACAAATGAAACAAAAATCGGTCCCAAAAATATTGTTTGCGGCTTCCGATGCCTCTGTATTTCAGCGAATCCAAACAATACCTTGCACTAAAACATACCTTGCAGACCTCTAAAGACTCTTCAGATGAAAGCAGATAGATATTGGTTTGATGTCTTCATTTGGAAAAAGGTTTATGTAGTCACGTGAAGGTGATTATTCACTTTGAGGTGTTGTAGAATGCTTTTTGCAGACTCGATCACACTGATCAATTCACGGCCTGATCTGAACTTTGATTTGTTTTCGCTAATTAGTAAACCTTGATTATATGGACACCTGTCTTATGTGGTTAAAATACTCAGCATTCATGTTTGCTTGAAGTACGATTTTGTGATGTTTAATCACCTTGATTATGTGGACACCTGTTTTATGTGGCCTCTCATCATTACTGTTTACATTGGCCCACATTTTGTAATATTTGTGTTCATGCACTTTTTTCAGTTCTGATTTATAAGATTTTCCAGTGGGCAGTGGCATCTGTGGCCTATGGAATTAACTTCTTCAGTCTTTTCATCTCTCCCCCGACTCTGAAATGGCTATTCACCTCTTCTATTGGTCACTCACCATTGGTCACTCACCATCCATACTCATCCTTTCTACCCTCATTAATCCTTCCCGTATCTACACTTTCCTTTCCAGGTTATGATGTTCTCTCCTTGTTATGGTGGAATTAGTAGCATCTGATTTACAACTCTAAGAGCGACATCCATCCAATTGGATGGGACATCCAATGTCCCATCATGGGACATTCTTGTGATGTCACAGTCATAAGGCAGATGCTGAGAAAAAGTAACATAATTGTCTTCTCTGGCAGTGGTCCAATTATCAAGGGAATTAATGAACAGGATAAGAGGAAATGGAGGAGAGGAGGAAATACTGAATGAAGCAAGGAAGATGGTTGGTTATGAAGAGTTAATGGGGGTAATAAAAATCACGAGGCAGAATTGGGGGTTACAAGGGATGATGGTGCACTACTTGCTTGAAGCCCTGAAGGGAAAATTGGGACAGAACAGCCTTTAGAAAGTGGTTCTATAGATGGGAGAAGTGAGAAATAATGGAGTTGAGGTGATCAGTCATCCTGGATTTTGCAAGTTTAACCAGCAAGGAGTTACTGGAAGAATGCTGGCATCCTTGATTATGTGGGGAGGGTTAGAGGACTGACAGAGCAGAAGGAGAAACATTGGAGAAGCGGTAAAAAGTAGAGAGACCACCAACCTGCTTGTAATGTGAAAGCAGCAGACCTTGTGCTTCAGCCTCATTATGGGAGATGCCAATAATTTTGAGTCCTTTAGGTTCCACAGAATGCAGGAGAGACAGGTGTGATTCCGGGATGATAATCCAGAGTGGAAAACAGTACAGTACTCCATTGAGCTATGGACAATGGCTTTGTAGACTGTGAATAACTCTGATTTTCCAAGAAAAGGCTTGGATCAACAGAGGATGCCCATTCTGTGGCTGGCTTTGGAGGCCAGCTTTGCTATGTGGTTGGCCCAGAAAATGTCATGGATGATGGTGAGGCTGAGAACTTTAAGAGACTGAGCATCTTCTACTTCTAGTGGATAACCCACCCCCTGCCCCACCCCACAAAAAATAGACAGGTGGGTTTGTTTGATGATCCATCCAGATCCAGGGTGAGACCAAAAATTTTCAGGATTTAATTTTCAGGATTGTGAGGATTTCTGGATTGAAGAACATACTCCTTTTATTAGAACAATGTCTAATAATTTCCTGATCAGCAGAGAAATGCAGCTGTTGTATAGTGAGGAGAGGGGTGGGCTATTGTACGGCATAATGTGAAGTCTGCAAAAAGGAAGTGTTTTACAGAGCATCGGAGAGGTCATTTAATTAGATGAGAAACAAGACTGGGCCCAAAACTGCCTTGGGGAACTCCAGCCTTCACTGGAAAAGGTGAGGAGAGGTTTGCACAATCGCGAGCCAGTGTCTGCTATGACAGGAGTCAAGCCAAAGCCAATAACGTGAATGCCACTATATTCAACCCATTAAACTGAGTCATCTCTCCCCCAATCCTTCTCCCATCTTGTTTAAAAAAAACACAACAGAGAGAGAGAGAGAGAGAGAGAGAGAGAGAGAGAGAGAGAGAGAGAGAGAGAGAGAGAGAGAGAGAGAGAGAGAGAGAGAGAATGAATAACTGAAAGGAGCCTCCATTGCCATTCTTTGTGTGTTTTTGTCTGTCAGTGTTGAAATGCCTATATTTTTGTGCACAGAGACCTAGAGTCGTGTATATTTCTCTGTGACTAATTACTATATTGGAATGAAGGTTTTATAATCTGTGCATGCCTGTCTAATCATACAATTAATTTGTGCGAGTTGTAAAAGCCAATTATGATGAGTTCCAAATTTGGAGGAATTATTTGAATTGTGATTTGTAAATAGGTGTGCAGTCATTGAATAGTTATTTTTTGACCATGCCAGCTCCATCCTTTTTCTTCACATCTTCTGCATGAGTTTTAAGTTGCGTAAACGAAATTAATGATAACAATTGGAAGGGCTATATCACTCGAATAATCCATGTGATTGGATCATGGTGAGGTATTTTGGACTATCGAGGCTATGGCATATTATCCTTCAGGTAAGTCAACATTCTATTGGCTATGGGTCATTGGACCCCTAGGACCATGCTAAGACCGCTGGTCATGACAATATACAGTATATCGAATAAATGGAATGGCCTTTTGGTGTTAAATGCAAAATATTTATGAAGGATTTAAATAATATATATTATTCCATCACGGGTTCACATTGTTTATTGTACACAATTTTTTGTCGACTCAAGCTTATAATATGTTGGTTCCAATATCTTGTGTCACATTTGTTGCATAAAATATGAGCTTGACTTATATCTTAGTGCCTTAATTTAATTTATGGTTAATTTAATTTATGCCAGTGTAATTTATGGCGATTAAAGGTCATAATTATGGATTGATGGTAAACCTGCTGCCATTATATTTCAATGTCAGAGCTTTTTGTGCTTTTTTTTTGTTTGTTTCTGACCCATAAACCACAAATTGCTTCATGTCAACAATGGAGGCTTATGTCTAACAGCATCTTTTAGTTTGTTAACTAGACTGACCTCGCTGCCTGATGTGAAGTTCAATCAATAATCAACTATACTAGATAGCTATTTAGATCCTTGTTTGATTGCATTTCATCAACAGGGTATGAATATACATGCATCTCTAATTTCAGATATTGAAGTAAACTTATCAAAGATCTTGTGGAAAGACCCATAATTCCAAGAAATCAAGGAGAGCAAATGTCTACCAATCTACTTGTTTGTACATCATCTATTTCATATATTTCTCTCTTCCTCAAATCATAATATGCGATTCCAGTTCACCTTTTTTATTTCACGTTTTTATATCCAGTCGTTTTGCGATACTACTTGTCTCTGTGTGAGCGCAGATCGATGGTGACGCAGACCCCAGTTTCATTACCTTCCTGCTGTGGTGCATTATTTAAGGTTTTCTACAACAATTCCGTTTTTCATTTTCCGCTTTTGCACAGCAGGAATAGGTGTGTGATCGAGTAATTCCAACCAAATGAATACCCACTCTGATGAAAACGTGATTTAGGGATTAAATTTTATTCCTTTTTCATATATGTATATATATATATATATATATATATATATATATATATATATATATATATATATATATATATATATCCCTCTCTAATTTACCTACAATCAATCATCACTGCTGCCAGTTTATAGATATATGATTTCACTGTTTATTGAACGTTAAAGTGTCTCTTTAATGGAGTCATTAACCTTGAAATTCCTTCTGTTTTCATTTGTGTTTGAGTCATTCTGCCCCAACAGACATGAATGTATTGCTTTGATTAAAGAGGGGAGAAATTTAACAAAAGAAAATTGAATGTCCAAGAAAGCTCCATAAATGTTTCTATCTGATTGAAGTTTTTCTGGAGATGTTGAAATTCAGTTTTGAAACAACATTTCCACCTTCCAGTTACATTCTCAGATTCCATCAATACTCTGAGTAATGGAGTTCACACTCTGGTTATCCTAAGCTCTACAAATCCATCATTGAAGAGCGGAAGGTATATCTAGCATGGACAGTATGCTTGAAGGCAAGATGGCCATTTTGTTGGCCTTAACCCTCAACCTCCACTCAGACTTTCACCAAGTCTGGGACACATCTTAGTCACCACAGTGGCCGGGGATTTGTAAACTGCCCTGCCCTGTAATTGGCCGCATTCGAATATCCCTGAGCAGGCCATCGGGTGTCTCTTGTGGCCACAGCTGTGGCCTATCAATCTACAAGCCGTGAACAGCGACGGCACCATCCGAAAACCCCATTAAATGTAATTGCTTTTTGCTTCCACGTTTACAGCCATCCAACAGGCTTTTATTGATTATCTGACGCTTTGTACTGTCTGACCCGGAAACAAATGCACTTCTTTTCTTCAGGAAAACACTTGGTGCATTGCTTTGTTGTTGCACTGAACTAAAAAATTTCCATCATGTTTTTGTCTTTTTTCATGTTCCCATGTATTTACTACAGATTTGTATGTTTCCCTGTTTATCTTGTGTAGATCATATGAAGGGGTTAACCGAACCATAACGGGTATATCTTTATCAGTTTGTGAGGCATTCAAAATGTTCTCAGAAAGAGATACTCATAACAGTCCAAAAACGCAAAGGTTTTTATTTCTCAAAATATCATTACATAACATTACTCTTCCACTTTTTTCTTGCTAATCTTGTAGTTATGTTATGAAAAATAAAAGAAACCTTCAACCTTCTTGGATATGAGTATCTCTTTTGAAATGAACTATATGAACTAAACTGCATTTATCATGACCAACTGATGTTGTTGGTTGTTCATTTCCAACTGAACTGCCTCTGATAGGACCTTCAAACATTGTGTATCACACAAAGCGTCCATCCGTTCCTTTTGAAATATACATTCAGAATTGGTGTGAATACAATGAAGTGCCACAAAAAGGCTGCTCTGATCGCTGCAAGCACTTTTATGTTTCCAAAGTGAGATCAAAAGCAAGCACCACCTCTGCCGCAATGTGAGCTTTGAAACTTTTGATAACCGAACCAGTTTTCAGGAAGAAGACATACACTTTTGTCTGCCTTCTCTTTGACAATTGGAGAAGCATTATTATTTTGAATGCAGTGTCCAGAGCTATTTAAGCAGACTGAAGTGGAATGTAAAAATGCAGATACTTTGGCACACACTTCAAGTTGTCAGAATGAATACAGCAATGGGTTGTAGCTTCTTCAGCCTGGCCCCTACTTTCAACCCACCACACCCCCACTTTGCTTCCCTGCTTTGCTCCCCCCGTTTTCATGCAATTCTTTCAACAAAAAGAAAATCGCCATGATTTTGTGCACTAATTTAAATGTTTAAGAGAAGCGAACTTTGAATGCTGTCAATAATGAATGAACATTGCTCCTATGTAATAAATTACCCATGAAGTTTGCAGCTGTCACAGTTGTGAGGCTCATTAATTCCCATGAACGTTTTGGCAGTAAGAACAGTAAGCCTTGAGAAGACCTCACCAGCTCTGCACGGCAGCCATGTTGCCTGTTCACAGAGGGAGAATGTTGGACTGTTATTCTGTTTGTACAGCTGTTCAGGATAAGTGGTTGAATGCTAGAGTCTGAACTTTTATTGAGGGCACACACAAGTAATTGCGTTAAATGGCCACTCAGTGTTACTTTGAATAAGTTCTTACTAATGAATAAATTTGACATTTACTGATTAAGAAAAATTGGTTTCACATCCATACAAAATTAAATGGAAATAATCATTCAAAGAAAACTAGCCATAAATAATGATGTCATAATTGCTTTCATTTCTAATGAAGGACAAAGAACAATTGTTCTATTATAAGTTGATTGAAAAGATGTTTACGAGAAGCCAACCTTGAATGCTATCAATAATGAATGAACTCTGCCTCCTATATAATGAATTAAACGTTTAAACACACTCCAAAAAAATGCTACTTTCAGTTTTGGTCATATATTAACCTTGACACCCTTTAGACCCCTTAGGGCTTAGAACCTTTTAAGACCTGATCCTTAGACCCATTTAGTCCCATTAGACCGTTATGAGACCCTTTAAACACTGTAGACCCCTTTATGGCACTCAACACACTTTAGACCCTTTAGACACTTCAGACCCCTGAGATACATTTCACCCGTCAGACTTATAAACCCCTTTATGACCTTTTATGATCCTTAAGCCACTTTAGATCCCACACAAAATGGAAAAATATTCCCCCGAAAATCGTTTTTTGCAGCTGTGACCACATTTACCACCAACTGTTTCTACCTCCAATTTACCACCAGCTGCTTCACCACATCTACCACCAACTGAGTAAGATGTCATCACTGCGAGTTACACAATTAAAACACTTCACTGTATCCACCACCAGCTGCATAAGACGTGATCATCCACCAACATCACCCACAAACAAAGGGCAGACTTTTCACCCCTCCCGGAGCTACCCACAATTCCCGCAAGACTACTCATGTGCAGCGTTTCCTTGGTCTCAATCATTCTTCTCGTCCCACTGCCTTGACTCGTGTTTTGCCTCTTGCCCTGCTCTTTGATCAAACATGGCTCCCAAGTACAAGACCACTGCCAGAGATGCATCGACTGCCAATAAGCATAAGAAAGTGATGGGCCTGAGTCACAAAGTGGATCTGCTCCATCGGCTTTCAAGAGGACAGAGTGTGGCCTCTGTGGGCAGACTGTATAGAATAAACAAATCCACCGTTCACTACATAAAGAAGAATGAGAAGGCGAGCCAAGAAAGTGTTGCGGCGAGCACTGTACCCAACACCAAAGTGCTCACCCACGTCCGGGATGCTTTGACGACATTGACCCTGAGGAGATGGATGCTCTTATCACCTCGCATGCCGAGGAGCTCACAAAGGTGGAGTTGGGAGCCATTGCCAACGTTTCCGAAGAGTAAGAGGAGGAGGATGAGGAAAGTGATGAGGATGAAGAGGTGTTGAGGTCCAAACTCATGGTCAAGTTCCTGGGTGAAATACTGCACGACATGCGGTCAGTTACCAAGTGACTGTTAGATGCTGATCCGGTCATGGAGAGTTACCTCAAGTTCATGAGGAGGTTGGATGACATGATGCTCCCATACAAGGAGCTACATTGAAACCTGCGGCAATCTGCCAGACAGCTCTCAATCATGGAGTTTTTCCACCCTGGTCCGTCTACCTCAGGAGCACCAGCTGCCTCGCCTGTCTATCCTGCCTATCCTGCATCGACTTCAATGAGCAACTCATCAGGATACTCATTGTTGTTGTTTTTCCTTTTACGGTATGGTTAATCGCTTTTAGTAAACCGTTGAATGCATTCCTTCAATAAACATTGAAAACTATATCTGGTGTTGTCTATTTTTTTATTCGTAAGCATTTTTTATGAAACTGTAATCATGTGTATTCTCAGTCGAAGAGATTTTAGAATTTTAAAAGTTTTCCCCAATGAATCAGGAACCGCTGGGAACCGACTCCTCTTTTTTCCATTGAAACAATGCGTGACATTCGCGGCTTCGCCATTCGTGACATTTTTCATGAATCAGGAACTGCCGGGAACCCATCCCCCTTTTTTCCCAATGAAATAATTTGCAGTGTCGACATTCGCCCCATTCGTAGTATTTTTCGCATCACTAACTGATGGGAACCAAACCCCCTTTTTCCATTGAAAGAATGCCCCAATATTTGCAGATTCACTATTCAAGGTATTTTCAAGGAATTTATCCCCTGCGAATAGCGGGGTCCGGAAGTATAAAATATAAAGTGGAAGAATTAGTGGAAGAATTAGTAGAATATATAGAGTGGAAGAATTTCATTGCTTAGCTGGTGGGTCACCCAGATAGCTCAGATGGTAGGGCACTGCTATGGTTTGCCAGCAGATCTGTGTTTGATTCCTGGTCTGGGCCCATAATTTTTGCACATATGTTTATGATGTTCTATCTTTGTGTGAGTATATATATATATATATATATATATATATATATATATATATATATATATATATGTATATATATATATATATATGTATATATATATATTTACGAATCTGGAAAGCATGCGCACTCAACATGCAGGTCCCAAAATTAGTTATGCGGGTAAGTACATGTGTAGTCAGGACCCCGTCCTTTTGTTTAGTGGGAGGATTAAATGTGTGCGTTGTGATGGCTAGTTAGGTTATTACATCTCATCTTACATCTATCATCCCATCTGCCCGACCTAACCAGCCCATCATGCTCCGTCACCGCCCGTTGGCCGCTTGTACCTTGATTTGCCGAGAGGGGAGGCCTCGCGGTTCTGGTCCTCGGGCCCCACAAACGATAGTTTTTGTACGGTGGGCCTTTCAGGGCAGACCCTCTTGCTCTGCGCAAGTGAGGCCACGTGGAGAATATGGGGTCTCCTTGCAAGGGCCACGGCTCCGCCCCGGTAGGGTGCGTCCATTGGCCAATGAGGGACGGACAGCGAGATGATTCTCGCCAAGGCCCCTCCCCGTGGTGGGAGGAGATATATCTTGGAGACTCGGAGGGTGGTTGTGGTTGGCATTGGCGCTGGGAGAGTTTGTTCGCGGTGTCGAAGCAGCAGAGTTTGGGTCATGGTGGCTGCATGGAAAAGAGGTTTTGTCGGCACGTGCACAGACAGGAGTCTGAAAAGGAGTGGTGGTCGGGACATGCACAGAGAGGAGCCTACCAAGAGTCGTGTTTTTGCGCTGAGTCGGGTGGTGCGAGGAAGGAAGGAGTCGTGGTTGGTACGTGCACGGAGAGGAGTTTGGAAGCTCCGACGATTTGCCATACAAGTTCCGTCACGAGCCATGAGCCTGGCACGAACTCCCAGACCGTGCCCCGACGACTATTAGCCACATGAGGTGCCGCATTACCGAGCACGCTTTCCTGCGACGACAGGTACCCATGAACTCTGACCCACAGCTCGTCTATCCTCACAGCTGCGAGGGATCAAATAAAGACTCTGGGGTTTCTTTTCGTTTTGTGTGTGTGTCTGCGTGTGGGCACGTCTTTAAGTAGAATTGTATAAGTGTTTTTGTATCATAGTAAATTCCTGCATATTCGTTCAAGTCTCGCCTCTTCTGTCTTTTGATTTTGCTGTAAATGAATTTATTAGAAATGAACCCAGTCTGTGTCCGTCCCTCCTTATATTGGTCCAGCATGGTTCGTATCTGAGTTTAAACGGGGTTTCATCCCCGGTAACCGCTACATCGTAGCCGGAACATCCTGGGAAAGCCCGCTCTACTGCATCCGAGCCAGAGTTGGTAGGTGGGAGTTGATACTCTACCGTAGCTGGCAGAGTGATCTGGTTCGGCCAGACATTCCGAGGGCGTGAATCCCCGGTAGCCAAGACTGCGTGGTTATTAGGTATGTTGGATCTACACAATTAACCCTACGCCACGCGGTCGAGATATTGGCATTTCACGGTCGATTAATCGACCCGCCGGCTCGCGGAGTTATCCGAGCGACGGCCTATAATTCCGGGGAGTCTGGTGGGAGATGGCGTAAACTTCCACACCTCGCGGTCGTTCTCGCCACTGACCCCCGGCCCACAACAAATTGGTGTCAGGAGTGGGATTCGAACCCCACACCTCCACAAATAAATTTACAGGACACCAAACACAGCAGTTTGGTGTCTGGAGTGGGACTCAAACCCCTCCGCCTCCACAGAGAAATTTACGGGACTCGGATCAGGGGTGTGCTTGGCACGCCCCCCTCCCCTTCCCTCCAAAATTAAGAGCATCCAAATTTTAGTGATTGTCAGTATGGACCATGGCGGACCAAGACAGACTGGTAAGGTGGGTTCGGGATTAACGCTAGAGGAACCCATGGCCCAGGACGACACCTTGCAGGAAGACCCTTCCCTGCAATCAAACCAGTGGTGGCATTGGGTGCGGCGGCGGCGGCGGTGCATGAGCTCCCCCACATCAAATGCCCCCGATGGAGGACCGAACAATCCCTGTCGGTTCCGCGCCCGATCGTGGGACCGGCTTTGCCGGGATCATTTGACATGAGACAGATGTTGGAGATGTTGATGCAAAAATAGATGCGAAATGCGCAAATAATGGATGTGAATATGCAAAGAATGGATGTGAATGCGCAAGAAATGAAGGGAAATATGCAAAACATGAAGAACGAAATGAATGTAAATATGCAGAGTATGGGGATACACTTGCAAACACAAATGAAGGCGGGCCAGTAAGAAATGAAGGTGGAGCTGGTAAAAGTAAAGGTTGAAATGCAGACAATGAAACAAAAAATGGCGGATGGGATCAGTACACCACGTGGGGAAACGATCGAGTCAAGGGGGAGTGTGGAGGTTGTTCGGACCGCGATGACGACGGGTGAGGTCGAGGTAACGAGCGACGCCGCAATAATTAAACGTGAAACCGATAAACTCGAGCAGGGGATGACAGAAATAATAACAGTGACGCAAGATCTAGAATTAGTAACAGGGACACAAGGGGAGATAGAACGGGGAAAAGACAAATTGAACAAAATTAAAGAGGAGCACACACACATAGAACTGGTGAGGGACATTGAGGTTGAGCGGGTGGAATGTTTCGAGACCCAATATGAGGGTCAGATTAACTTCCCACAGGAACGAGGGGAGATGGTATGCTCCCTCGAGGCAGGCCGTGACGAGGTGGGTCCGGTAAGGCCGTACGAGGTCGAGCGGGTGCATGGTGCTAATGAGCACATGCCGAGCTTGTGGGGTATAGAAACCCCGGGATCTTTTGGGCTAACACGAGCCCCCAATGTGAATGTGAGTGTGTTAAAATGTGTGCAGACTGCGAATGACATGGCATGTATGAGTGCATGCGTGGAGATGGAACACGGGCCGACCCAGATGGGAGACGTGGGTCGTGTAACAGATGGGTTGATTTTGGAGACCGTGTCGACTCCGCGGGATGTTGGGTGCGAGGTCCGTTTCGTATTTTGTGAGCGGCCTAGGCCTGCACGACTCTGGATTCGGAAGCCGGCGCGGAAATGTCCCGTGATTGGAACGAGACAATCACATGGACGGTTAAAATGGCGACGAAGTGAATGGTGTGAATTTGAAAAGCACGTGGCCCCATGTGACCATGTGTTCGGAGGCCGACGGGCTGCACGCCACGGGAGGTGCTCGCGGGACGCGCGGAGCGAGCCTTGGGGACGACGCTGCCGGTCCCATGTGCGAGTGATGTCGGCGGAGATCGCGCAGCGCGAAGGCCACATAATTAACACACGCTGGCTTACATGGTGGTTGGCTCGGAGGGGAGCGGTTGATGCGATCGATGGGGCGATGATTTGCTTTCGATTATCGCCCATACGGAGGTGACGATGTGCAGCGATAGTTTGTTAAACTGCCGCCCTGGCGAAGCAAGGTTCGAGGGCCTTGCTCCGAGTACACTATGCCGGCGGGATGTAGTGAACATCCTCGGCTTGGGCAGAGGAGCACTAGTTAGTGGGAAGGGTTTAACGATAGATAGACCGGCCTCATGGGGCATGAGCAGTCCTCCATAGGGCCTGGTGGGATCAGTTAGAGGGAATTTAGGATATAATTTAGAATGGATTGGAGACATGGAAGACATGGAACGTGGAGTGGGGACGTAGCTTAGTAAGATATTAAATGGAACGTGCATTAGTATAAGGGATGACGGGGAGCACGAGTTAGTTAGGGGGACGTAGTTGTTAGAGTGTGTTGAAAAAAAAAAGAGGAGAAATGTACAATGAGTGAACGTGGGTCAGCGGGCCCGAGTGTGAGTGGAGTGAATGTGGAATGCATGGTGCGAACGAATGATTGGGGAGAGGAGTGAATCCCACCCAAGGGAAACCCGGGGTCAGTGTAATGTTAGTTAGTGGGTCATTTAAATTAACCAAAACGGATGTTGGTTTGTTGTTGGTGTGAACGATGGCACGAAACCTTTTTGTAGGGTGCAGGAGTCAATTGACCGGCTGGAGCGTGGCTGGTGAAATGCGTGCACTGAGTAGAGGGTCCCCTGGCACCGGAGTAGACGGCCAGAGTAGGCCATAGGTCCAAGGGACCGAGTTAGTGTAATGGGCACGGGCAGCCCACGGAAACGGGATCCTGAGCACCAAAATGCACGTGGGCATCGAAGGGGACACTTCCAGGGGTATTACCCACGTTCATACGGACTCGGTAGGCTCGAGACAGCCTCAGTGACCCGGGGGTGCCGTAGTTTGAGTTTGGCAGATGGGAATCCCTGCCAATGGAGCCACGCTGCCCAGCCACAAAATTGTGCAAGAGCACGGGAGAAGTTTGCGGGCCAGGCCTAAATTGATAACAAACACCAACACAGGCGACGGGAATCGTGGTTGCTAGAACCAATAGTTAAAGAGACAGGTGTGTTGAAAAACCCGGGGATAAATTAACTTTAATAAATGGTAGGATATATAGAAATGTGTGAGGTGAGGTGAGGTGGGGAAGGAAGGCCGTGAAGGTGAGGTGAGGTGAGGGGGGTGGGGGGAGGGAAGGCCGTGAGAGGTGAGGTGAGGGGGGAGGAAGGTCGTGAGAGTGTGGTGAGAGGGGGGAAGGGAAGGCCGTGAGAGTTGAGGGGGGGAGGAGCGGGAAGGCCATGAGAGGTGAGGGGGGGGGGAGGGAAGGCCGTGAGAGGTGAGGGGGCGAGGGGAGGGAAGGCCGTGAGAGGTGAGGGGGGAGGGAAGGCCGTGAGAGTTGAGGGGGGGATGGGAGGGAAGGCCGTGAGAGGTGAGGGATGGGGAAGGAAGCCTGTGAGAGGTGAGGGTGGAGGAAAGCCATGAGAGGTGCGGTGAAGGGGCTGTCACACCTCGACGTTTTAGCCAGCGTATAGCAAGGTCTCAAAATGTATGTAAAACGCTGGCGTACGCTGAACTATTGATGTTTTTTTTAAGTTTTGGGCGTATAATAACGTGTTGGACGTATGCATAACGTATTAGTAACGTACACAGAACGTTTCAATCACATATAGATAACTTCTAACAACGAATTCTGATTGTGTTGTCGGCGTTCACACCTTTGCCCAACGATAGTCTAACTTATGCATAGCGTGCGGCACGTATCACCGACGATCACGTGGCATAGGCTATTCATAGGCTGCGGCTCGACGATTCAAATCATAAACGGACTACACATCGAAGTGTGAAGCCGCTGTCACACCTTGACGTTTTAGCCAGCGTATGCCGACGTATGAAAAATTTGCCGAACAAGCTGGCACACGTCGAATGTTATGGGTATATTTGTATACGTTAAGAGCATGCTGGCATACGTGGTATACGCTGGCATACGTCGTAGTACGCTGGCATATGTCGTCATACGCCGAGTACGTCGAGAAATTTTCAGCATGTTGAAAATTTCTCGAGTACGTACTCGGCGTATGACACACGTTCCGCATACGCTGGCCATAAGTTTTAGGCACGTTACGCGATCGTTGACACACGTCGACACACGTTACTTGTAAGTTACTCATAAGTCGAAACACGTCGAGGTAATGGTTAGCGTCAGTGTTCCAGACTCCCTGGTTTTTTTTTTTCTTCGGTATGACGCTGATGTTGACACTTCGATTCTAGTGCGGTTATGATTTAAATCGTTGAGCGGCAGCCTATTAATTATATTATATTATAACCACACTATAAATCGAAGTGTTAACATGACCATCATACCGAAGAAAAAAAAAAAACCAGGGAGTCTGGACACTGACGATAACCATTACCTTGACGTGTTTCGACTTATGAGTAACTTACCAGTAACGTGTGTCGACGTGTGTCAATGATCGCGTAACGTGCCTACAACACGTTACTCATAGGTTGAAATAAGTTTCGGGTAAGCTAAAACTTACCTCGACGTGTTTCGACTTATGAGTAACTTACAATTACGTGTGTCGATGTGTGTAACGATCGCGTAACGTGCCAACAACTTATGGCCAGCGTTATGCGGAACGTGTGAGTCATACGCTGGCATACATCGAAAAATTTCAAGCATGGAAATTTGTTAACAGCTCGGCGTACTACGACGAATGCCAGCGTACAACGATGTATGCAGCGTACTACGACGTTATGCCAGCGTGCTCTTAACGTATAAAAACTTACCCATAACGTATTCGATGTGTGCCAGCGTTTTAGCCAAATTTTTCATACGTCAGGCATATGCTGGCTAATCGTCAAGGTTTGACAGGGCCTTGAGGGGGGAGGGATGGCCATGAGAGGTGAGCAGGGGGGGGGGAAGGCCGTAGAGGGGGAGGGAAGGCCTGAGAGGTGAAGTGAGGGGGAGGGGGAGGAAAGGCCGTGAGAGGTGAGGGGGGAAGGGGGGAAGGTCGTGTGAGGTGAGGTGGGGGGGGGAATGAAGGTCATGTGAAGTGAGGGGAGGAGGGAAAGCCATGAAAGGTGAGGTGAGGGGGGGAGGGAAGCCGTGAGAGGTGAGGGGGAGGGAGGGAGGGCCATGAGAGGTGAGGGGGAGGGGAGGGAAGGCCGTGAGGGGGAGGGCGGGGAAGGCCTGAGAGGTGAGAAGGGAGGGGAGGGAAGGCTATGAGAGTTGAGGAGGGGGGGGGGAGGGAATGCTGTGAGAGTTGAGGGGCGAGGGGGAGGCAAGGCTGTGAGAGAAAGGTAGACATGTGGTGGAGTGTTAATTATGATTCATAGCCTCATCAGAATGATTCTGCATAAAATAACAGTGAAGATGAAAACAAAATAATGTCTAACGGTGAAGATAACTACCACCCAGAGACAAACACCACCCGGACATGTCCGGAGATAAAAAACAGTCCAGAAACAAACACCACCCGGATGGGTCTGGAGCCAAGCTGTCCAGAGACAAACACCACTCGGACATGTCCAGAGATAAACTCCCTTCCAAACATAAACACCCCCTGGACACAAACTGTCATCCGGACAAAAACACCGCCTGGACACATCTGAAGACAAACTCCCATCCGGACATGTCTGGAAATAAATACCATCTTTACATGTCCATGGACAAACACCGCTCTGACGCGTCCGGAGACAAACATCTCCCACACGCATCCGGAGACAAACACCGCCTGGACGTGTCCAGAGCCTAGTTGCCCAGAGACAAGCTTCCATCCAGACACTTCCGGAGACAAACATCTCCCAGATGCATCAGTAGACAAACACCGTCCGGATGCGTCTGGAGACAAACAAACAAAAACTGACGACATGCGTCTACAGTCAAGCTGCCCAAAGACAAACACAACTCAGACACGTCCGGAGCCAAGCTGTCCAGAGACAAACACCACTCAGACACGTCCGGAGATAAACTCCCATCCAGACATAAACACCACCCAGAGACGTCCGGAAACAAATTTCCATCCAGACCCGTCCAGAGACAAACTCCCATCCGGACACATCTGGAGACAAACTCCCATCCAGACACATCCGGAGATAAATACCATCTTCACATGTCCACAGACAAACACTGCCTCGACGCGTCCGGAGACAAACACCCCCCCTCCCCCCAGATGCATCTGGAGATTAACACCACCCGGACATGTCCAGAGACAAACACGGCCCAGATGCATCCGGAGACAAACAAACAAACACCGCCCAGACCCGTCCAGAGCCAAGCTACCCGGAGACAAATATTGCTCAGACATGTCCGGAGACAAACACCACCCGGACATGTCCAGAGACTAGCAGCCTGGAGACAAGCTTCCATCCAGACTCTTCAAGAGCCAAACTCCCTTCCGGATATGTCCTGAGATAAATACCATCTGGACACGTCCAGAGACAAACCCTGCCCGGACATGTCCAGAGACAAACCCTTCCCGGCCACGTCCAGAGACAGAGAGGAAGGGAAGAGAAGTGAAGAGGAAAGGAGAGGAGTGGTGGAGTACGAAGTGTCGGGGAGGTGAGGGTGAGAGAGGTGTTGGAGGAGGGTGCTGCACTGTATTGGGAGGGCATAGAGCAAGGATGGGACAAAGGGGGAGAGGGGTTGGG
>CM068962.1:58905827-58917351 GCA_035128595.1 Eptatretus atami
AGTAGCTTTCACTGAAAAACAACGTTGCATTTATGTGGATGTTTCAGGGATATGTTCACAAACATTAATCTTTCTAAACAGTTACCGTGGAAAAAAGATTTCGCTCCCTAATTTAGGAAACACGTTAGTACAGCAAACCGAACTTTTGTCTTTGCCACGTGGGCCTTTTCCCTATGCTACTAACCAAGATGAGCAGAGCCTGAAAAAAATAAAAAGAGAAACTTAATTAATCGATTGATACCGTTTTGCACCCTTAGCTTGGTACTGACTCGGTTTGCCAAGAGGATTACCT
Source organism: Eptatretus atami (assembly GCA_035128595.1). Taxonomy (NCBI): domain Eukaryota; kingdom Metazoa; phylum Chordata; class Myxini; order Myxiniformes; family Myxinidae; genus Eptatretus; species Eptatretus atami. Next base: position 58,906,120 of record CM068962.1, read on the forward strand.
TTTGATTATGACTGGTGACCCTCAAGTGTTATTGCACTTGACAGAAGGCCTAATGGGGTCTCTAGGTTCTAAGGGGACTAACAATCCCCACTACCACAACCACCCACACCCTGAGCCCTCCCTTCTAGCACCAGTCCCAGCACCCTCCACTAGGGCAGGACATCACCACAGCACGAACAGGGAAAAAAACAGCACGGACACAGCACATACATAAATGGCATCCTGGGAAAGTATGAAATAGGATAATCCCATAACACACAAGACACATAGTCAGCCTGCAACGGTGGGACAAAGCATTAATCGCCAATTTTGTCCGCCATGTCCATGCTGTGTTCATGTTGTGTCGTGTCCGTGCTGTGTCGATTGACCTATAGGCAATTGACATTCAAACAGACAGACAGACTACCAGAGCAGATCAACCAATATAATTGCGAGTCTTCGATTTTGCAAATAACAAACAGACAGACAAGGGTGAAAACATAGCCTTTGTCCACCTCGAGTTGGTCTTGAAATAACATTTTCCCAATTAGGTTTGTCTTCTGCTTTGCTGTCTGGTTTGTCTTTGCATCTTGAGAATGAGGTAGGATCTTCTTTGCATATAGAGGTAGAGGCTCACAAAACAGTTGAGTGACAGAGGGTGGAAAGTTAGCAAACTGATTTCTGGGTTGAGGGATACAAACAGACCAGGGACTTAACAAATAACTAACACCATAGTGAGTAGATAAGGATGCAGGCAAATAGAGGTGACATCATTTGTGACAATGGATAATGTCATGATTGGTTATGGCTGGGAAACAACATGATTTGCTGCTGTGCTGCCATCTTTGAAGACTTGATGGAAGAGCACAAAAGGACAAAGGATCCGAGTTAACTTTGTTTCCATCACGTCAGGGGGGACATGCTTATCTTGAAGGAGGTTCAACCATGCATGAATAACAAAATCAAAAAGGTAATGCTAAAGACAAACAGATGGGTGCATATAGTTTGAACCTGGAAGAGTAACAAAGGCTGGGATAATGTGGGAGAATGTATGTGGCCTGGTTATGGCAGGAAGGGCAAGACTGGATGAAAAGTGAAAGAGTATCAAGAATCTAATCTGTCTGCTCTGGGAGAGGAGTGCACCATGACTGGTCTTCCTGATGGGAGATTTTGACGTTTAGGACGTTAGCTTCAATAGCACATTGAAGCTGGAACCGCAGGCCACGGTGGAGAAAGCATACTCAATCATTCTGTAGACAAAAGCCTTGTGGGCATGAGTGAAGAGCTAAAGAATGTTGAAAAAAAAACACTTCACATAATGGAGAATTTCCAAGCGGCATATGCCTTTGTTTGCGAGCATAACAGTTTAGTTAAACCAAGAAAGGTGATGACTAATGGTGAGAAAAAGTTGAAGGAACTGTTTAAGCAATTTGATAGTCACTGAAGCATGAAGTGCAGTTGTCAATGTCAATGTACAACAAAGCAAATGAAGAAACAATCTTGCAAAAGCATTTTTTTTTTTGTATACCTTGTCGAGGCTCGTGTGAGAGCTAACACACAACGCACAACAAGGGGGCATGAGACAAGAGGGGCGGAGAGGAAAGGACAAAACAGTGGGAAACAGAGACATTAGGAGATCTGTGGAAGGGAGAGGGATGAGGTGGGTAACATGGGGTATAGAAGAATGGAGCATTACAGGGACTTTCAGGAAGGAAAGCAGGGAATTTGAAGGAGGTGGGTTTGGGGTGGAGAATTGGGTGTAGAAAAGATCGAGGTTTTGGATGGGGGAAGATAAGAGGTGGTGGCAAACAGCTGTTTTGAAGGCCTGGAGGGAAGAATGGGATGGAACACAGTGAGGGAATTTATGCCAAAGGCGGGAAAAAGAGGAATGAAAGAGTGAAGGTGAGCAGTGATTAGTGATTTTGGTAGTTTTACCAGAAGGGTTTGTTGGCAGACCTTGAGCACCCTGCGGCAATATGGTGGAGACATATTGCAGACAGAGAAAGGGGGTGGGGGGGGCGAGACCGGAGAGGAGACGGTAGGAGATAGAAAGACCACCAACTTGCATGCAGTGAGAGAGTGAGTGGCCCAAAGACTCAGCCTCATCACAGTTTCTCATTAAATGGAGCTCAGATGTTTTTTGAAGTATTGTATTCTATTTATATTTATTCACGTGTGGATTTTACTGGGAGTCAGTTACATTCAGCCAGAAGATGTGCACGATGGTTACAGGGCAGTGGTTGCACCACTGATGCAGTGGCTTCTCAAGGTTAGAGCTTCTAAAGTTGGCCAGAACACTGGCAATACCTCATGTACTCTTCATCGAAAAATACTATAGGATCTTTAATTTCCACCAACGAATCCTAGCAGACAGATCCCCAGCTTAATGCCCCTCCAAGGAAGATGGCACTCATTGATGTAACATTCTGCCTGAGAAGCACCAACCTAACAGTTTCATAGTCAGGCAGAGAATTGAAGGAGACAGCTGAAAGGCGAGTCTTCTCGGTCTACACCATCCAGTTGGACTTTTATTCACGTAAAATAATGAGAATATTTTTTATAGAAAAAAAATTAGGTCGCATTGGATGTGGAGCGCTGTCTTTATCCATTGACTGGTGTGAGTTTGGTTGCATTGAGTGCTCACTCTTACTAACTCGCACATGGCAAGCATGAGTTGAAGAAGGCATTTGTCCTGCAGTGGACCAAAATATCGCTTGATTTAAGGCTTATTCATGGACAAACAGAATTGAACACTCTGGAGTAATACATTTGATAATTCTATGACGTATAAAATCCAAACTTGGGTTTATTTCACCAGACATTGAAAACTATTGATTCACAACCCTCCTCCTTGCCTCCCCCATCCCCCCTTATCCCCACTGAAATGAGGGTATAATTGTAATATCGTCGGGTTTATGAGCTTTTCTTGCTTTGCCAGACTTATTCAACCCATGCGTGAACAGGCTGACAGATCTTTAGCGGTAATTTTCCATGTCTGCGGGCCTGATTAAAGTGCTTCCCAGGAATAATCCCAAGCCAACTGAGTAGTGCTCCCCACCTCCCCCCAACTCCACCCCACATCAACCCCTCTCCTTCTCCCTCAGGGAACCAGTTCCCTTGGTTTCCATCGTGTGGGGTGCTCATGCATGGCGAAGGAGGTTCAACCAATTGAAGGATCTTTGCAGGGGGGTGCCAGACCCTCACGACCCCTCCATGCATATGTCATTGACAAGGGGAAAACATAAATGCAAGGAATAACCGCCATTTGGGTTTTACTGCGGGCACATTTACTGCATGTTAATAAGCTCGTGAGCGTTAATGTGAGATAATATAATTCTATTAACGTAGACAACGGTAATCGAAAATAAATTGTGAGCAAAATCTTTTCTTGCAAAGTATGTCCCAAAATGTTCTGCTTGGACATCATCTCATTGTTGATTTTTCAATTTATTTCATTATTAAGTCGTTAATTATTTTATTTTTTTTGGCTTCTTCGTGGCACAGCGATGGAAATCCATAAACCACTGTGCCATGAAGGACATAGAAATTAATAAACACTCAAAAAAAAAAAAGGAAACAGAGTCTGTTGAAAAAAAAGGAGAACTTTTTTATTTAAAGCATTACTTTAATCATATAATTGTTATTCTTGCTGTTGCTGAAGGAGAACCAATACTTAGTGTTTGCATAAAATGACAAGAAAAATTGTTTAATTCCCCAAAAGATTAAACGTTATTATTTGAAATTGCTCGGTGTAATGCTCGAAAATGGGAATTATTTTACTGTAAAATGAATACAGCTTAAAACACAAGGTAATTATTCACCGTAAAGTGATAATTTAACATAGGACTATCTATTACCATAAAGTGAAGACAAAAAAGAGAAGCAATGCACATTAGGCCTTAGTTATTTTATAATTGGTTTACACAGTTCTTCAGCTAAAATGTAGGGTCGGTAGGTCGAAATATAAATATAAATATAATTTCAATTTTTAGAAATTATAAATTTTTATGATTTGTTTTCGGATGTTCCATGGAAAGACAAGGGTAGGTGGGGGGAAAAATAAATATAAATCCCGGGCCAGGAGGATCTAAGAAGACATTGAAGATGAAAGACAATTCAAATGCAGGATGCCCATGTTCACAGTATCATCTGATGTGAAAAACATATAAAGAAGGATTAAAACGTGTTTTACAATATAGTCTGGCATGTTTTTTTATAGCCGATTTAAAGCATTACCATCTGGCCTGTCAATATAAAGAAAAGAAACAAGAAATACACCATTCAAAATCCAGGAAGAGTCAGAATCAATAACATTATCCTTGTGACTTTGTTGGTAACAAACGTATGCAGCCAATCAAAAATCAGACACTGCTCAGTGACCCTCGAATTGGCACAACCATGGCAGAAACCCGAAATGATATTTGTTTAAAAATCCATCATCATACAAAGATTCATTCATCATCCAGTATTGAATCATGCTTTTAACAAATATAAGCCTTTTTACAAAATAGAATATAAATATAATTCATCAAGATTGCAGCTAAAGACGACTTTAATCAACCCTAAACGTGCATGGGTGTGCGTGCACACCAGTGCATAGTGCTGAATATGATTAAAAAAAGGTGTCTACTAGGAGTCAACACACTCAAAACGGTCAATCAGAGCCATAACCAGCTTTTACTTTTCAGCGGGCATCTGATCGTACCGTCTCCCCATCCCATGAGCACATCAAAGGCTGATTTCTGGTCGGTTGAAGGCTGAATATCAGCATCTCGCAGGGAAACTTTGACGTACTTGGCACGAAATGTTTCAATAAGAACAGCGGTGTACAACTTTCGACGGAAACAAAATCGGCACGATCGAGAGTAGCCTGCGAATCATCCCTGCTGCTGCACTGAATTGATGCAATAGTTCGGCCAGAATATTAGTCGTTAAGATGTTGCGTGATTAATCACCAATACAGTCACTCGAATTTATACCGCTGACATACTTCTTACAATCACTTTCACTCCAGACACCACAATCAATCTGAACCACGCTGGCCACTGCTCAGACGCCATGACTGAAGACTACTGCGCAGTTTGGTTAAAGGGACTCGGAATTTTGGTGCGCGCGTGTGTGAAATTATATTTTGAAAATAAATGCCGACGTTTACATTTCGGGTTTTGAAACTTTTGCACCTTCGGCGGAAAATTATAAATATAAAAAGGTAAAAATGTGTTTTATATTTATATTTCATTTTGGCAAATATACCGTCGGCGGATCTGTAAACCAAGTTATAAAATAACTAAGGCCTTGTATGGAAAGGAAAAGAAAATTTATGGCATTGGTATTCTTTTCCTCGAACAAGAATACTATATATATATATATATTATATATATATATATATATATATATATATATATATATATATATATATATATATATATATATATATATATATATATAAGCAAAGAAGCAAGAGCAGACCTGGTGTCAGGGCAACGTTTGGCGGCTTCACAGCCGTTTTCATCAGGCACAATAGACAGGAAATTTTCCAAGGTAAACAATGGACCTCAGTTAAACACAATGTCTATTGTGCCTGATGAGCGCGCTGTGAAGCCGGCCAAATGTTGCCCTGAGACAAGGTCTGCTCTCCTTTTTTTGCTCAAATTAGCGGAGTCGATCTCGTTTTCACTTTTGGTTGGAACGGCCTTCTTCTCTTTAAAAATGTATAATCCCTACCCCCAATCCTATTCAGTATATACATATATATATATATATATAATATATATAATATATATAATATATCAGTATGTATGTATTATATATATATATATATATATATATATATATATATAAATGTATTGTTCTGGCCTCATGTACCGAGTGTATCATGAGGGGGTTAATCCTCATTTCTCCTCGGAAGAACTGGACCTGGGGCCACTACTCACAATTAACGTTGTGGTGCGGTGGGTTATTACAAACCACGAAGGCCAATCAGTTAACCACAATTTCTGGTGTCCACCATCTAATTTGCCGTTTAACTAGAGTTCACGTGGCCTCCTGACCAGGGAACATGCCTTCTGCGATGCACCAATATTATCTTGATCTTAGATCAATCTTAGATCTTAAGTAATGCCTAATATGGCTGAGCGTTTAACGCTGGTGCACGCCGACTATGACAGGTTATTTAGTTTGGGAATTACCTCTCAGTCTCTCTAGGTTTGGACAATGCTGGATCAGTGGAAGGAAATGACAAGCATGGACCGGTTGAAACGTCAACAAGGAATTTATTATTCAGAAAAATAAATAAACTGAAGAACTTTTTATTTCCTTGTCAATTAAATGGATGAATTCAAATCAATCAAAATAATCAATCAACAAAATAATCTCAAACAAAGCAATAATTCAACAAACAGTGATAGAAAAATGGACAAAGAGCAGATGTTTATCACTACGCCTTACTTAACAATTAAATATGACACATGGTTACCCAGCAGATCATTCAGGGGGAAAATAAATCTGGTCTCAGCTGACCAAGGCAAAAGTCGTTGTGTGTCTATTAAAATAACCCAAAATATGTGAGCGTGCCTTGCTCCATTGCCAGTGCCCTGCCTCGCCATGCAACCACCCACAAACAGGCTCGAACACCAATCAAAATCATGTCGTCACCCCCAGGAGCCAGGAACGCCAAGAACCAGGTATGTAAAGAATCAGGTATGCCAAGAGCCAGGTACCGAGCAGAACTTGCAGGAACGGTCTAACTAGCACAAACCACCGTTTCTGCTGTCCGCAAACGTCAGGAGCTGTCAGGAGCTCTCACCAACCGTCAGGAGCTGTCAGGAGCTGTAACCAACCGTCACAAGGCAGTCCTGTCCTTTTATAGGTAACCAGTTTGGGCAGAGCCTCAAGCACGAATTCAGCCAAATCCAGCTTGCCTATTGGTGCATCGCTGCGCGTGACCTCCAACCGTCAATTCGCGCGGTCATTCTCTCCTCACCATCGAATGAGATGCAACTCCCAATTAACACAGGCTTGGCCTACGACGCCATATTTGGGGCACTGGACGAACGCCAGAAAGCAGACACTTGCCGGAACAACTGAGCGAAAATGTGAAGAGCTCACAAAACGTCAACGGGCAACCATCACCTCTCTGTTCAGCCTGACACGAACAAGAGCCAGTCAGCATCCATAGAGCTGCTGAACAGAGTGTCAATCCCGATGGAAAAGGTGGGTGTCAAACGTCGAAGGAAAAACGGTCAGTCCTGCAGTAAATTATCCACAGCCATGTCCAACCGCCAGAATGAACCATTCAGGAAAAGCTCACGGTGTGATTTAATGACTCAAATGTCCTGTAAGTCCAATGTGAAAATGATTACTAAAATAAAATGTGTAAATAAATTGTCTATTTCCAAGCCAATGTGTCTTGATGGAAAGGAAATCGAATGAGTCTCCATTGGGCTAACAGCTATCTATCACGTGCACGAATGGTGAATATCGCTCATGCAGAAATGAAAACTAACGTAAAACCATACGTCATGAACGTGTTATAAAGAGGAAAAGGTTATCCCATAAGGAAGAAGGGGAACCTGTTCTCTACCTTCTCCAATGCATCAAAGTTAGAATCCCACCAGACAAGGGGATGGGTCTATTCTGAACATGCATTTTTGGAAATAACTGTCTGATGGAACCCTGGAATGTTGTGTGCTTTGCTCGGATCTGATTCTGAAATCCACAACAATATGTACATATATATATATATATATATATATAATATATATATAATATATATTATATATATATATATATATACATACACACACACACACACACAATGGTGTAAAACCATAGTTTTGATTTTGTCTTACCAAGCCGTATAACTGTTTTCACATATGCTGTAGATTAAAGTGGTGCAATGGAATAACATCTTTCAACACATTATTTCGGTGATAGGGGTGGGAGGGTTTAAGGGATAAGTGGAGAGGGAGAGAGAAAGGGGGGGGGATGGAAGGGGAGGTGGAGTGACTTTGTATTCCAGTTGTGGCATTGCAGGATAAAATAATATTCAAATATTATGGCTTCATTTTGTTACAGCACATATCTATGTCTTTAGAAATTGTACAGCTGCTATTCTGGTCATAGAGTGCTTTGCAATATCCTTCTAAAGCAATACGATGCAAGGTGGAAGCAGTGGAAATCGAAAAAAACGTGGGGGGAAGGTGTTAATTATATGGCATGACATATTGGGTTTGTGAGATTTCTTACCGGCGCATGACTTAATGCTTCGTTCCCCCTGCCCATGTTCCTTAAGGGATTTCATACGCATGAGTACCGTCACATTGATTTTTCCTTCTGTCTGGTACATCTACCTCATGCAATTTGTACCAAATAAAATTCACACACCTTGCAAAGGAAAACCCGTGAAACTGTCCTCTAGATGCTTATTGCAAATACAAGGGATCTTGGAAAAAAAATGCAATAAAAGATTTGACACATGTTGTTGTGCCACATATTACGTCACTGATTTATGGAAGTAATATCAGATATTCAAATTTGTTAGAGAAATCGGAAATTGCAGGAGGGTAAATTTTAAGATATCTGTATCTTGCACATCTTTTTAATGCAATACGTATTTGCATGGTGAATGCAAAGATTGATTCCATTAAATCTTATCTGATCCATGAAGGGCACCAGCAACGATTATAGAGCAGAAAAGCTTCAAATGATGAAAAGTCCTCAACAATATTGTTGCAGATTTGGAAAGACACTGGGGAGACACATTCAACACATAAAAGAACCCTGGAGTTTAGATATTTCCAGAGTGATTGTTAATTAGGTTGCCCATCCTCATATCAAGGGAAAGGGAGATGCATTGTGATTATAGATAGAACCTTCCTCATTTTCTCCTTCAACCCTCATTTACAACACCTTATTTTCCAAATCCATATTCGAACCACAGTTCCAAGCCTTCGTTTCCGACATCCACCCATGAACCACCATTCTCAAACACCGATTCTCAAACTATATTCTCCAGGACAGGCACTCGAACCACCATTTTCATGCTTCATTCTCAAACACACATCATCAAATCATGTCACCTCACCAGTATTTCAGCCAGATAATCACCATTCTAGGGCAGTAATGGTTGTGGTCCACACCACTCCAGAATTGGATCAACAGAAGTGCTTCCTGAAACGCAGTAACCAATCCCGGCCATTGGATCGCAGCGCACCTCCACCAATCAGGTCGGTTGCTAAAAGCAGACATCATGGGCAACACCATGCAGGCGACAATAAAAACCCAGAGTGGTTGTGGAGGAATTCACACAAGAGAGAGTTTGCATGCCGATCTGGAGCAGTCTAAGTCCGGGGAAGAGCGAGTGTGATCCTGAGGGAGTATGCACCCTGTCCGGGAGTGAACACACAAGCGCTGAGCTAGCAGTTTCACAAGGAGCCAAGCAGAGCGCTTCCCATTGCTACTGAGCACTATCCAGCGGAATGCAAGGGCACTAGATGAGTGCTTCCTAATGCCACCCAGCTCACCACGAGAGCACAAATGGGGCGCTCGTGAAATGCGCCAAGCGAAAAATGCGCTCCTGATGCAGAGTAGCAGCGCTGATGGAGGCACTAAATGTGTCAGGTGGCACAGGCGTTTCTCACGCCCTGGTGATGTGAAAGGCGCAACGTATGGCACTCTCCAAACTACCAGACAGAACAGGTGTGAACCAAGCCGGGAGAACTGATTTCTCTTCCAGCATACACAACGCAGGGCTTGTCTGTTGTGAAGCATCAATGTTTAACGTAATGACACGAGACCCCCAACAGTTCTTTTCGGAGCTAAGCACCACATGATACCGCACAACACCGCACCTCCTACCTGCATCGACACCTCATTGGGCCCCATGGGGACCAAGCCTGCTCACATATGGGTGAGGAAGGTGTCGCCAATACGCCCCGACTTCTTTCTTACTTTCTGTCCCCTTGTCTATCTATTTTTCCCAGATGAATGTGGCACTTGTTATATTTATTTCGTAAGTCCGGTTGTGTAGGGGTGTCTTTGAGTGCTACAGGTAGGTTCTTGTGTGACACTGCATTGCCTGTAAAGATTTGCTTCATAATTGCTTTGCTGTAAATAAATGCTTACTGCATTGTTTGGTAAACTTCTTTCAAACCTGCTCGATTTTCTCTTTCCTTCATTGGTTAGACATAGTGTGTAATAAATACAGGGGAGGTTCTACCCCACTGATTCTCTGTGCTAGTCTAGCGGGCAGCCCACCTGCAGTTTCGCTTGGCCGTACGTAATTAATAGACAAAGGTGGGATGCTGAGAGGATGGTCCCTATCTGGGCAGGGCTAAATCAACGGTAAGGTAACGCGAGTCATAGAGCGGGGACCCTACCAGACTTGGCCTTATCAGACGGCATCCGTGGTTGCTCAGCAACCCATCGGGTCATGGAGTTATCCGTGGCTTGTACTTTCAGGATCAAATGTAGGGAAGCGTTTCGAGAGAGGCCACTCTTGACTCGGCAACAGGCCCGTAACCATATTATATAAATGTATCATTCACATTTTAACCTATTTCACAATCATTTCTAGTTATTTTGTGACACCAGGCATCACTTGGGTTGACCAAAAAAGCACTAAAATAAACCTAAAATAACTGGTATTATCTGAACAAAAATTTAGAAAGAATGAAATGGATAAAGGAGCTACTGCTCATTATTTTCATTAATAAAATTCAGAAAACAAGATGATATTGTGTATTTTACAATCCGATCCTTACTGCCCACATGATAGCAAGTCAGCATAGCAGTTGTAAATAGTAGTGTTTCATAAAAATAAAATAAATGCAACCCAAAGTTGTTTTTATACTTTTTAAATTTTCCATTGAAACAACATGAAACTTGTACATAAGAATCTTCGTAAGATGTAGAATAAAGTAACACAGGAAAATGAAGATGGGGATTTCAGAAGACAGTTCACAAAACATGCTCTAAATGGCAGTCTTGCTGAAGCAGGCACAAATGGATCCTTCTGGTGACGTCGATAATTCGGCTGCATCCCAGAACGAGAATAGCTTTGATGTTGGTGGCAATTGCCTTTTTGAGGTCGTCAATTGTCTGAGGTCTCCCCTGGTACATTCTACCCTTCAGGTAACCCCAAATATAGAAGTCAGGTGGGTTGAGCTCCTGAGAATGGGGCACCCATTCAACATCTGTCCTTCTAGAGACGATTCAATCACTGAATTTCTGTTGCAGTCACTGTATCAATCT
>CM068962.1:58944809-58961862 GCA_035128595.1 Eptatretus atami
GTATAGCATCTTTAACACAGCCTTCAGGAAATGTGCCATCAAATCTTGTTTTGATGGTCTAGTATGTGTCGTCTCAAGATTTTTGCAGCTTTAGCCATCACAAGTGCATCAGAGTATTCTGATGCTTTGATAGTGCAAAGCCACATCTTTCTGGAATGCTAAAAGCACACCTCTTCCCTTTTGTGAGCTTCAAGCTCAGGGATTTCAGCAATAATTTATCCTTTTAATCTGGTGGTATTGACAGTGGAGTATCAACAGCCAGTTGTGCCAGATGTTGTTGGTATAACTGGTAAATATCTGCAAGGGGAAGACTGTGGGACCGTCTGAATTCAGACTGGTTTCAACAAAGTATTTACCAATTCCAAAGAACCAGTGGATACACATCTGGTTCCTCCTTAGTTTGATGTGAGCTTTCTTCAAGACTTCTGAGATGGTATCTTTCCTGTTGTACAGAGCAGTGAGACAGGCACGATGGTATTTTAGTTCCTGGGCAATGGCATCTCACCACCCAGTTTTGCTAACAACGTGCCATCATTCAGTGTTGAGCACACTCGTGCAGCCTCTTGTCCAAGTTCATGGTCATAACTTGCGAAGGCCAGATTCAGGTGATGTCTTTTCACACATAATACATACTTGACCATCATGGCTAGTTCGTCGCTGCTTCACATGCCCTTCATCTGCTTCACTACCACGAGAGTCGGATCGAAGTTTCTTGCACGATCGAGTTTAGTGTTATAAATAACAACCGACAATCATGTGGTACTTTGCCTCATTCCTTCTCAGCGTTGCCTCTATACCTCCACCCTCATTCAGTCTAGCTGGGTCTAAAGTCAATGGAGTGCACTGATCTCATTGAATAGAGGTATATTGGTCACTAGCATAGTATACCCATCATGTTTCTGGGACATGATGGGTAGGAGGGAAGTCAGAGCTTCATTCTTTTTGTCTTTTTGGCAAAGACAGCATCTAGTCCAGTCTGTTTGCCTCTTGGCTAAAATTGGATTCGCATCTGCCATTTTGATTAAGGCCGAGGGTTTATCCTTTTACCACCTTAATCAACGCACATTCCTGTATGGGATACGACTAGGTTCGGGTGACCTACACCTAGCCCATCATTCATCCAGTGTCATTTTAAGTCCCGTGTGATCTGTACACCATTCGGGTAACTACATGAGCAAGTCATGTATAGCCCCCTTACCCTTGGCTCGGCTCTCCTGCGCTGGCACACCCTGTCAATTCAGGCGCGGCTATCTAACTAAATCTAGTAACTACAAACTACTGTTTACTAGCTACTGGATATGGCCGTTTAGACAGCATTTGGGACACTAAAACTAAACTATACTACAACTATTAGTCTATTACTACAGCATAGTAAAGGCTAGATCAGCTGACACTGAACCCCATGCTGAGTTACACAGCAGTGACATCACCAGTGTGCCCTGGTTGTGCGCTGACATCACTCTATTATAATTATGCTAAGCTTTCCTCCACCCCTCTTAAAATGCAATCTGACAAAATAAGTAATAATCTAATGAAATCCATTATCTTTATTACCTATTGCCGACTTATAGTACTTAGTATTTCTATGTTATTCATTGATGAGATATTTTTAAGTTTTACGGCGGCCATCTTGGACGCCATCTTTGTTGTGACAGTAATTTTGCAATATATGACAAACAAGTGAACATTTATGCAATAAATCAGAAATAAAAGTATTTTACCACTAAATTTTTGTGAAATGATAAAATGATTATTACCAGCTGATTTTTCTGGATATACGGCTTAGCAGCCATCTTGAAAATGGCAGCATTTTAATTTTCAGCAGAGCAATATTTTTGCATAAAGAGTGATCCTTGGAGCTAGAGATCATTTATGTTAAATTTCTGCTTGCATCATATAGATATTCTGATGAAAATAAGAAAATATCTTCAGCACAGTTCCTGAATATTAGGATTTATAGATTTCATGGCGGCCATCTTGGACGCCATCTTTGCTTTGACCATTTTGATTATGTACTAGAGCCCAGCCAACATTTCTATTAGATTATTTGACCCCTAAAACCTAGGTATACGCTCAAAATATTGTCTTTAATCCAAATACTTGGTTGAGGAATAATACTTTTCAAATTTGGATGGCGGCCATCTTGGAAAATGGTCGCCATCTTGATTTTTTTTCGTGGCCAGCGCCATTTTTAACACAGTATACCAAAGAGAGTATTTGTGCCAAATTTCATGCTTGCATCACAACCGAAGTATTCTCGGGGTATTTTGCAGTTATCTGCTGCACTATTATGCACCTCGGCAATTCGCACTGCTGTAAAACGTCAAGGCCAAGCGACGGACCCCCTCTCACGATGGGGGAGTTCGCAGAGCTGGGAGGCCTGAGAAGACTTCCAAAAGGATCGCCCTGTGACTCCAATGATAGCCATGCTACTTTTGTTTAATTACTCTAATTACTCCTGTTAATTAATGTAATAATGTGCAAACTAGCTTTGAATTACCAGTGTGCTTTGACTTGTATGGTATTGATGGGGATACTCTTATGGTCAATGGGACCAACAAAGTGATACTCGTGATAATGTTTGCATGCACCGGGCTTGTTGTCATATACATAAACATGGGGAACAGTTGGTAAGAATGGAAGTTGTGTATGGTAACTTAGTTAATTACTTTCAGACTCAACTCATAAAAGAAAAAAAGAAAAGAACTCATTGAGAGCAATGGAGTACAAGATTTTTGTGTCATTGTGTCTTTCTCCATTACAATTCATATATGGCATTTGAACCATCATGCTTCTTTTGGTTATAATTAATGGGTTGATTATTGACTAGATTCCTTTTTGATTTGATTTGTAGTCAACAGATTAAGTTTGTTTTGAAATTGTTTGAATTTAGATTTGTTACAGTTGAAGGTTTATGAAAGAATTTTTACACAACCTCGGTTTGTGCTTGATCGATTTTGGCAGCCCGCAGTCATCCGGTATTCAGTTTAATATCAAGTTTTGTTTTGGAATTACAAATTGAGGAAACCTTTATCATATAAGTCTCGTCGTGTCTGCACTCTTGGAACAGCAGTATAATTTTAAACCAGAATGATCGGTATATCACAGTAAGGTACACCGTTGGTAATTATATATTAGGAAAATAAGTTAACTGTAAGGGAAAATCAATATATGAGGGAAATCAGTATGGTATTTATATTAACCATAATGCAGAATGGCTGAAAGAATGGCTAGACCATCCAGAATTATGAAATCAATTAATGGAATTAGGAATTGTACCACGTCTTGTAATTGTATTTCTCTCACTGATTAAAAGCTGGTACTGGCCTACTGTTAATTTAGTAAAATGCCTCCATATTTGGTCAAAAAAAAAGAAAAGAAGATATAAACTAGAATCATGCCTAGTACAGAAGGCATTAGCATGTGAATAAATGTTAAGTAGGTCAGAGTGTAAGAATTATATTTTGAAAATCCGTGTAATGACACAATTAAAATATACCCATTTTATTTGTTTCCTGATTAATTGGACAGGTTAATTGATTAATTGAATTACTAAAACAGTAATTATTAACAATTAATCCTGATTATTGCGCATGCTTATTCTTATCTCATCAGGAAGGGGGTTGTGTCATGATCACGTGTTGAATGCCTAATCAACCAAATCTGGGTTCTTCCCATCGTCCAATCTTTTAGTGGAAGCTCTTCCAAAGCTGCATTAGACGAAATCAACTGCTCTCAACAAATCCGAAACAAATTTTGTCCACCATCCTCCAAGATCCCTTTTAGTCAATAATAATATTCCAGCATCTGTACCATATTTATGAAAGTTAGCTTCTTCTTCTTTCAATTTTCATTCACAAGCAGTTCCAAAGCAGCTGCCATTTTTCTTTTTTCTTTTTTAGCTAATTTAGCACTTCTGTACTGAGTGAGGAAAGATGGTCAAGTCAGTGTTAGAAATACCTCAACTTACTGAAGTAAACATACAAGAAGTACACTTCATCAAATTGTGAAATAATGTGAAAAATGTCCAAGATGTGCTGAAAGTATATTAAAATATTTGGAAATGACTTGATAAAATGTGTGTCAAAATGTACAAAAAGTGTTCAAAAATATGTGCAAAATTATCGGCTAAAATGTATGCAAAGTGATGGGTGAAATGATATGGAAAGGATGTTTTGAATGCATGTGCAAAAGAAGACTGCAGGTCACAAGAGTATTCAAGAAACGAACATCTGGTAAGAGAAGATTCACTTGAGCCTATGCTGATGACATTCACAGCAAGAAAACACTTACATTATTGTGTTTCTTCAGCAGCGTTTAGCATAAATAAATAATGCAACGCCGGGCGTGGAGGGGTGAAGGGTGGGTTTTCACACTTAGTATGCAAGGCAATGTGCTCTCACCGCTCCAGAATTCCGAGGGCTTATTATATTCGCAAGACTTGAAATTGCTTGCAGTCGTAACCATTTTCAATCAGAACATGAGCAACTCGGCTGAAGTAAAATTGGTCATAAAGAAAGAAAACATTAAAGGTGAGAGTACATCGAGGAAATGCTCGCAATCCGCATTGAATCTGTGTGGCATGATCCCAATCTTGAATGGCGAAAGATGCAGATTGGAGGGAGGTGCATCATATGATCCATTGCAGGGAAATATCTGCATAATGGTGGGAAAGTCCACACATTTTTGCTCTAATAAGACGGTTCACTCTCTGCACTAACTTACAGTATGTCTCCTTGGATTGTTGAATGAAACTGCAGTGCCACGGTTGAAATTAGACTGGGCATCACTTTTCCTTTCACCCCCTCGCTTTTCATCCTGACTTCGTTTCTATGCAAACAGATTATACAGTGTGGGATCTCTTTCAAAAGAACCTTTCTCTTTTTCAGCCACATCAGTGCCCTTATAAGAACATCAAAAGAGTATATCATTACATGCAATTGATCCAATCCGCAAGCATTTCTAGGTCATTGCCACTTGTCTTGTGATGTGGGTACATCGAGGTATGAACAGGTATTGATGGAAAGCATAATTTGTGACTTGGAGAACTGTTAACACAGAGTGCACAAATGGTGTTATTGAGCAAAATTGAAGCAGCACTTAACACCAACATAATTCCATACGAAGTGCAACACGGCGATAAGGACATATTATACCGGAGAGATCGATCTAGACATGGAGGTGTTTGGGCAGACATGGAATGTTGGGCAATGTAAATCTCACCTTTGACAATGTACCCTGAATTAAAGGTCGTACCTTGCAATTCAGCTCGTAAATTCTGCACTAATCGTCAGTGTTCCGACACCTATAGTTTTGAATCGTCGAATTTTTTTTTTATAATACAATTGCTCCGTGATATTCTGTGCCCCGATTATAATGGGGATGAAGAAGAAACTACATCGAAGAAGGAGAGGGAATTGCGCAAAAGAAATCAAATAAAATTGGGTGAGATGAAATGAGACCCTTGCAGTACGTGATGAAACTGACAAGTAGCCATTGATGGGCAAAAATGCAGGAAATATTTCACAGTTTAGCCAACAATGCTTCATTCTGCAGCATGCTGAAAGCTAAGGCTTTCTGAGGCCTTGATTCACTGCATCAATGAGACATTTATTTAGGCTTACAGCTCGGAAGCACAACGAGGGAATAATAAAATGAAAAACCTTACCTTGTAGTACATAGGTTGAAATGTTAGCGATCTTCAATCATCTACATTAGCTAAACGGGCTCAGAGAATGGAAATTATATAATATATATATATATATATATATATATATTATATATATATATATATATATATATATATATATATATATATGGTAGCTTTGCGAATGGAGAAAAGTGTCGAAATTGCACAGCTCCGCAACACAGGAATAATGACTGAAGGACGTTTGGAGCAGGTTATTGTGTCAGTCAGCACTCCCCAGACACATTTTTCTTTCGAAGGTTTTCCGCAGACACTGCTTCATTCAAGCCAGGGTGTGCGGGGCCTGGACGTTGATTAGAGACCAAAGCTCTGCTATAACAAACAGTCTTCTAGGGAAAATAAATGTACGAGCTGGAATTCTTGAGCCTGCTTTGAAGAATTTCCGTTCCGTACTGCAACAAAAAGAATGCCAAATCAGTGGGAACAATTGGAACTGCAAAGCTGGATGGGTAATCAACTTAATATGGCTTCTGTTTGCAGGATGTAAAACACAGGCCTGGAAAAAAAACGGAAATGCTGAAACAAGTTCAATGACAGTGTGTTTGTATTAGATTGAGAACTCTGTGATAATCCACAATCATGTTTGCCTCTTGTTATTTTAAGACAGCTGCAGACTTTTGACCGCTGGTGTAATGTTTCAAGAAGGAGCAACTGTGCTAGTTTTTCAACTTCTTAGAGGTGAACTAATTAGAATTTTGGGAGATTGATATCTATTTTTTATTAATGCACAAATTCTTTTCCTTTACTAGTTAAAGGAGTGGTGGTTGGCAGGGTCTTGGAACAGTGTTCAAACTGAATTATAAGCTTTTGGTCAAAGACGTCTGTTCCTCTATTGAGAAAATCATACTATCATATATATATATATATATTGAAAATAGTAACAATTAAAAAACATTATGACAAAGACCAAAGTGCATCATCATAGAATAAGCACATTAATCTTGACCCAAAGGTCAAAATGCATGGTCATGCAAGGCCAATCGCAGTTTCTACTTTTAAGATGGAAGGCTTTTGGTTTGGCTTCGACACTGCCTCGATATTGCATGAAGGATACCTTTGCAAATGGTTAATTTGAATAATATATTTTATCAACTAAAAGTTAACGAAAGGGAGGCAACCGTCGTGGGAACAAAGCAATTCTAACATTTCGGGTGTGAGCCATTCATCAGAGAAAGAAGTTGCATAGATTTCAGACCAGATTGCCCAATCAATGGAAGGGAATCAAACATAATCTCTCCAAAGAACCAGGGAGAGGCCTTTTCCAATATATTATTATATTATAAATATATATATATATATATATATATATATATATTTTAATGACATTCTTTTTGATGAGCAAGTGATATAGGCAACAACTGCCCAACCCAGGTCAATGTAAATGGGCTGAAACTGCCCAGCTTAGCTCAGGTCACCAAGAAGTGTTTCTGCACCTGCTGCAGCAACATGACCAAGATGTCAGTTGTTCTGGCACTCAGGCATGATAGCCTGCTTTGCTGCTCTTCGTTGGCGCGCCAACATGTCCCTGGTGTAGACATATGAGAGCTGAGCTTGTGAGAAGCCACCACTACAGCACAGTAGAACTTGCACCTGGCCCTCTCAAACTCAGCTCAAAGTATAAGCCTGCAGCAAACTGTCTCTCAAAGACTCAATGAACAAGAGTTGGCTATTGTGTTGCATTATAAATGGAATGGTGAAGCACAAGACTATTTTTCTCCCACTGATCCTTCATCACTTCTGTTCTTTTAGTGGGTCGAGTGAACAGAGTTGAATGATCTTACCAAAATGGGTCATAATTGGTTTACTTTCCTTGCCTTACAGTGGAAAAAAAGTTCAATAGCTGCCCGGGTGTTCATCAAATCCTTCACCTGGGACCAAGTTCTTGGTAACAACCAAGAAATCAGAAAGCTCTAAAATAACAACTTTTGGAGTCAAAGAGTTTGTAAGTACAGTGCAGTTATCATTTAGCAGAGACTTCATGTGTGCAGCTGTAGTGTGAAATCTGTTGCAACCAAACCCGGGGTTGTTGCCAGGGGGAAACGGGAAGCCGACATCAGATCTTCACATTCTTCAGCTAAAACAAAGGCCTGGATTTCTCATAGATAGTGGCGAGCAAAAATCATAAGAGCGAGAATTGCTTTGCAATACATGTGGGCTAACCGATGGATATTTTAAATAACCTGATGAGCAACATGAAGAAAAAACGTGTGTGACTGGTGTGAAAGTTCATAGCTGGATCGGAATTCAAACTCTGGCTTGAGAGAGGTGAGTGTGCTAACTGTAGGCTATCCACCGACACCCTTTCATTATGCTATTCACACAAAGAGAAAATAAAAAATGTTTTTGTACATAATTTTGGTTTTAGCCAGACTTTTCACACCAGTAAACACATCCCTTTATTTGGGCTGTGTATTAATGGCACGTTTGGTACTAAAAAAATAATAAAAATAACCCAATGTACAACATGAAGCATAAACATGCGCACAGCTTATGTACATTATGTAATATATTGTCGGTTACAGTACATATCTAAAGTCTACACCCCCTTTCAAAATATTCCCCTCTGTTGCCTTATAGCCTGGAATTAAATTGCATTAAATCGGACTTTTTTCACCTTTATTTACACATCATTTACCTACACCTTCCAAGTGAAAAACACATTCGAGAAATTTCAGAAAACTAATTAAAAAATATAAAACTGGAATATCTTGGTGAGATACTGTCCACCACCCTGAGTTAATGCTTGGTGGAAAGCACTTTTGACAGCAATTAGCCCTAGCTCGGTCATGGCTGTTCGCGGGATAGGTGGTCTCGAACAACTTTGCACAACTTGCTTGGGCAATTTTTACCCATTCTTCTGAAATTCAAACAAGGTTGATGATGCACAGTTTGATGAACAGCGTGTTGATGATACAGCGATCTTCAGTCGCTGCCACAGTTTTGATTAGATTTAGATCGGGGCTCTACGTGCGCCACTCAGGACATTTATCGATTTGTTCCTCACCCATTCCAGTTGTAGCTTTGGTTGTGCCTCAGCGTCATTGTTATGCTGAAAGGTGAATTTCCGTCCCAATTTCAGCTTTCTTGTGGAAGTCAGCGGTTTTTCTTGAGTATTTTTCTGCATTTTGCTCCATCCATTTTCCCTTCCATCATGACAAGTGCCCCAGTCTCCCTGCTCATGAGAACATCCCCATAACTTGATGCTACCACCATGCTTCACAGCGGGATTGGTGATCTTTGGCTGATCTGCTGTGTGGGTTTGCGCCAACATAACGTTTTGCATTTCGGCTGAAAGATCCATCTTGCTTTTCGTTCGGGACCACAAAACTTTTTGCCACATGGTTTCAGTAATACCTGGAGTGTTTTTTTTGCATACCTCAAACAGGACTCAAGGTGGCTTTTTTTGAGTAATGGCTTCCTTCTTGCCACCCTAACTTAGAGTCAGACTTGTGGAGTGCTTGAGATATTGTTGTCACATGCAACACGTGTACCAGTCTTTTCCATAAGGCATGTTGCTCTTTCAAAGTTTCCACTTGGCCTCTTGGAGGCCTCTCTTATCAGTCCTCCTCCTTGCTTGTCTCCAGTTTTGGAGGGACAGCCTGATCTAGGCAGGGTCTTGGTGGTACCATCCGCCTTACACTTACATAATGATTATCTTGACTGTGCTCCAGGGATATATCAAGGCCTTTAAATGTTTATATACCCATCCCTGATCTGTGTCTTTCCACAATTTTATTCAGGAGGTTCTTATTGAAATCTCCATGGTGCTCATGGTTGTAGTCTTTGCTGTGATATGCACTACCAGCAGAGGAAACCTACAGGAACAGCTGATTTTATTCTAAAACAATTTCAGAATACATAATTTATACAAGTGAGCAACTAACCATCAGTGTGTGATTTATTCTTCTCTCTTTTTTGGAAGACTGTGGGACCGTCTGAATTCAGACTGGTTTCAACAAAGTAATTCACCAATTCCGAAAGAACCAGTGGATACACATCTGGTTCCTCCTTAGTTTGATGTGAGCTTTCTCAAGACTTCTGAGATGGTATCTTTCCCTGTTGTACAGAGCAGTGAGACAGGCACGATGGTATTTTAGTTCCTGGGCAATGGCATCTCCACCACAATCTATAAATCCTAATATTTCAGGAACTGTGCTGAAGATATTTTCTTATTTTCATCAGAATATCTTATGATGCAAGCATGAAATTTAACATAAATGATCTCTAGCTCCAAGGATCACTCTTTATGCAAAAATATTGCTCCTGCTGAAAATTAAAATTGCTGCCATTTTCAAGATGGCTGCTAAGCCGTATATCCAGAAAAATCAAGCTGGTAATAATCATTTATCATTTCACAAAATTTAGTGGTAAATACTTTTATTTTCTGATTTATTGCATAAATCTTCACTTGTTTGTCATATATTGCAAAATTACCTGTCACAACAAAGATGGCGTCCAAGATGGCCGCCGTAAAACTTAAAAATATCTCATCAATGAAAACAGAAATACTAAGTACTATAAGTCGGCAAATAGGTAATAAACATAATGGATTTCATTAGAATTATTACTTATTTTGTCAGATTGCATTTTAGAGGTGGAGGAAAGCTTAGCATAATTATAATAGAGTGATGTCAGCGCACAACCAGGGCACACTGGTGATGTCACTGCTGTGTAACTCAGCATGGGGTTCAGTGTCAGCTGATCTAGCTTTACTAATGCTGTAGTAATAGACTAATAGTTGTAGTATGTTTAGTTTTAGTGTCCCAAATGCTGTCTAACAGCCCCATATCCAGTAGCTAGTAACAGTAGTTTGTAGTTACTAGATTTAGTTAGATAGCCGGCCTGAATTGACAGGGTGTGCCAGCGCAGGAGAGCCGAGCCAAGGGTAAGGGGGCTATACATGACTTGCTCATGTAGTTACCCGAATGGTGTACAGATCACACGGGACTTAAATGACACTGGATGAATGATGGGCTAGGTGTAGGTCACCCGAACCTAGTCGTATCCCATACAGGAATGTGCGTTGATTAAGGTGGTAAAAGGATAAACCCTCGGCCTTAATCAAAATGGCAGATGCGAATCCAATTTTAGCCAAGAGGCAAACAGACTGGACTAGATGCTGTCTTTGCCAAAAAGACAAAAAGAATGAAGCTCTGACTTCCCCTCCTACCCATCATGTCCCAGAACATGATGGGTATACTATGCTAGTGACCAATATACCTCTATTCAATGAGATCAGTGCACTCCCATTGACTTTAGACCCAGCTAGACTGAATGAGGGGAGGTATAGAGGCAACCTGAGAAGGAATGAGGCAAAGTACCACATGAGTTGTCGGTTGTTATTTAATAACACTAAACTCGATCGTGCAAGAAACGTCGATCCGACTCTCGTGGTAGTGAAGCAGATGAAGGGCATGTGAAGCAGCGACGAACTAGCCATGATGGTCAAGTATGTATTATGTGTGAAAAGACATCACCTGAATCTGGCCTTCGGCAAGTTATGACCATGAACTTGGACAGAAGGCTGCACGAGTGTGCTCAAACACTGAATGATGGCACGTTGTTAGCAAAACTGGGTGGTGGAGATGCCATTGCCAGGAACTAAAATACCATCGTGCCTGTCTCACTGCTCTGTACAACAGGGAAAGATACCATCTCAGAAGTCTTGAGAAAGCTCACATCAAACTAAGGAGGAACAGATGTGTATCCACTGGTTCTTTCGGAATTGGTGAATTACTTTGTTGAAACCAGTCTGAATTCAGACGGTCCCACAGTCTTCCCCTTGCAGATATTTACCAGTTATACCAACAACATCTGGCACAACTGGCTGTTGATACTCCCACTGTCAATACCACCAGATTAAAGGATAAATTATTGGCTGAAATCCCTGAGCTTGAAGCTCACAAAAAGGGAAGAGGTGTGCTTTTAGCATTCCAGAAAGATGTGGCTTTGTCACTATCAAAGCATCAGAATACTCTGATGCACTTGTGATGGCTAAAGCTGCAAAATCTTGAGACGACACATACTAGACCATCAACCAAGATTTGATGGCACATTTCCTGAAGGCTGTGTTAAAGTGCTATACCACCCATTCTCTTCAATTCGTCGGGATGGTTGAACATGGAGCAGACATCAAATCACAGCTGAGATTGGGGCTTCAAAGACTGACCAGGCCATTTACCAGCTGCTGCAGTATAACTGCTATTCCCGATACAAAGAGGGAGCAGCAACACACAGACACTCAAAGGCAGAGAAACACCATTCCCAGTGTACATGGTCTCTCTATCTTTGCAAAACCAGGAAGAGTAGCCTGGTAGCAATGCTGCATGAGCATGGCCTCAGCATCTCCTATGATGACTAACCGTCCATGTTAATTTTCCCTTTCAAAATGGGAAGAATTTTTCTGTCCATATCTGAACCATATCTGTCAAGTTATAAACCTTAAAAAAAAAAATCTTCATTTGTTCCAACGCTAGTTCGTGAACAATGGTTATAGCTATTGTGGCAGTCATCTTGGCTCCCACTTTGTTTCAGCAGTATGCATGGGAACTAGGAATCTTAAACCATGTCCACCTAATTAGTTGATCCAAAAACCAAAGGTATAGATCAAAATTATGAGTCTGTCTATTATTTCCTGAAATATGAGCATTGTTTGGTTTTGCGGCAGACATCTTGATGCCATCTTTGTTACAACCATGCTGTGAGCGTTACATTACAAAGAATAGTCATGCTAAAATCTTAGACACAAAAAACTCTTGTTTACACCTTAATGTGTGTTTTGTTTCAAATATTAGCCTGCAGAGAGGAATTTCTGTGCATATGGCGGCCATCTTGAAAAATGGTCGCCATCTTGGAATTTGCGTGCCAGCGCCTCTTTTGAAAAAAGTGGACCTCAAAGAGTATTGTCCAAATTTCATGCTTGCATCACAAACCGAAGTATTTTTGCAGTTATCTGCTGCACTAAACTTGAGATATGTCCCGGACACACTTTGACTGCAGAGCATCCATTTGGGAACAAAATTTGACACATGGTTAAAAGATACAAAATTTCTCCAAACAGTTTAAACAATAACAAATGGCTAATGTTATTTCATCGATCTGATGAGCGTCCATTTCTTTTATAGTCAATGAGCTGAAAATTCAAAAAATAATCTGTAACCAATCTTTCTCATCACTATTCGGAATTCCATCAACATTTTAAATCTCTGACATTGTCCATTTTTTTATCCACTTCTCTCTCACTTATACAACAAAATGCTGCAATATCCTATCACACTTACTCTAGCCATATATGCACATGCTTTGACCATTGAATACAAATCCATTCCTTTATCAAAACAAACAAATACAGTTAAAAACTCTGTTTTAACAGGTGTACAAAAATTGTCGAATCATTTGTCAAAGTTGAGTCACCAGGCGAATGGCACTCCAATTGCAGCTCAAAACACTCCGTCCATGCATGTAGCTATCTATTTTGGAACCCAAACTATACTCCAGATGACCGTTAGGTTTCAAAATCCACCTTTAGAGTGCATTATTTATCCAATTTCTCTTAAACAGCTTTATGGTCTTCAGTATGACAATAAAACAAAATCGTCGTACAATTAAACTTGATTGCTGAATTAACCTGACAAATAGAGGCCTATATCACAAAAACATAAAAAAATTAAGATGTTTTTGTTTCTGCGTGAGTAAGCTGACCTTGGTATGGCTGCAAGCTTACAGATTAAAAGGCTTGGTTTCAAGCCTTTAGAATGTGTTATGATAAACATGCAGAGGCTGTGGATCTGAGAAGCACCAGCCCCGCCCGTCAAAAGCAAATTTTATTTTGCTAAGTGTGTAGCTTGCTACATGTCTTTGTCCTGGTTCTTGATGTCTGACATTTAAGAAAGATGGACAGTCTCAACAACGTATCCATCCAATCACATTCATAAATCACTATTTATAACCCAATTTTTCTTCACTTCATATATTTGCTTCACAGATCAATATTATTTGAGGTATTTGCACTGGAATAGTTATTTCATGGCAATCTTGCAGCCATTCCATTATTCTCATTTGAGTTAACATTATTTTATTCAAATATCAAGGAATTTTGCCGACTTGAATCGATGTCCTCCTCTGATAAAGTCCATGCTTGTTACTGAGCATCAATACTGGGTGGCTTGCCATCCCTTCCCAGCAGTAGTTTGCAGGAATTTGTCTAACATCCATCAACTAATGTCATCCATTAACTTTAACATTCACAGACTAATTGAAGACAGCATGCCTAGTTTAACGTCCATCTCAGGGATCATGCATACATTAATGAATCGCCTTACGTGCTAAACACCGATAGGAGTTTGGGAGATGGTGTGACTTTAAACTTCATATTTATCTGAGAATCATCTGCATGGTCATCACTTGATAACTTTAATTTGAGAGGCAAAATGATTGCCATAACAAGTTAGAAATTAACTGATCACTCTCTACGGATGCTGGTGGAAGGTATAAATCCTTGTTTATCCATAGGGACCAAAACCATTCACACTACTTTACAAATCACTTTAAATCATCGCAAATCACATTTCTACATCTTGATCACATTTTAGGTACAATGGTTATTGAAATTTGGAAACATTTCTCTCATGTCACCGAGCACGGCATGCATATTCCAACACAGCAGCCCCACCCTCACAACTTTGCCATGAGTAAACACAACACACACACACACACACACACACACACACACACCACACACACAAACTTGAGAGATGCGAGGTTTTTATGATAATGGCACTCGGTCACAGAACAAACCTCGCAATTGGTCGTTTGGGGCTGGGAGCATTACACCCCCCCCCCCCGCCCCTTGATCCACATATGAATTGAATGGGGGGTCAGTACACAATAAATCTCTTCTAGCTGTACTAACAGCTGCTTGTGAAGCAAGAACATTGTCAAGAGAAGGAGCAATTCTTAAACAAAGATTGCAGGAGGCCTCAACTAGTATTAATACAAATTAAGGCCTAACTTGCTGGCTGAGCAATAGAGGCAATTTCCCACTTTCATCATATTAAAATCATCACAAATCACATCTTACATTTCGCATTCACATTTTCGAGTACACTGATTACGAGCCAAATCAAATTTGGAAAACGCGGGTCTCTGAATCACCGAGCATGGCAACAACACATTCCAACATGATGAACCCCACCCTCACAACTGTGCCACACTCCACCATCCACAGAGGAGAAGAAAGACAGGACTACACATGGTCACAGAGCTGATTGTCCATACAGTGTATTTATCAAAAAGTCACACACACACAGCAACCAGCAAGGCCGACAAACGCCAATCGCCGAACGCCGGAGGAGCACTACAAGAGCATGCACTCAATCATCTAGTCAAACGACAAGCGCATATATTAATATTAGACTCATATCGGACTCAACAGCGACTCTAAACTCCTCTTTCCTTTCAGAATAGCTCCATGCTCGCGCATGGAGATTTGCTTCAGACATCTATCTGGGGACGGCACAACATTTATGTCCTTTCCTGCTATACACAGAGAATTACCAGGTTATATGTTGCCGATGTGGCGAAAGAACCTGTGACCTTGGCGCTTTATCAGTACCAAGCCAAGTGGCCTATGTAACTGTTACCCAAGACTTAAAGTATAATAATATTAATATTATCTTCATATCAGGTATTCAAATGATACCCTTTGGAGGCCATCCATTTGTTATGTATGTAACGGTTAGTGTTTCAAACCAAAATAGCAGACAAGGTTATTAAACAGTGAGAAGCCAAGCTTTATCCATATTGACTCCCATGGTTTAACACAGCACGAGTGAGAGATTCTTCACACATTCCATTCGTGACTACTAAAATTGTTCTACCCAGTTGTGGAATATTTAACTGCACCGAGACGCATTGCGCTCATTGCTTTAATTGTTGACATAATCACTTCATACAACACACATCAATGTATACATCGTACAGTTCTCAGTTCCTTAGAGTCCCATCGCTTCTAATTCAGATGTTCACCAAGATCGATCCACACACACCACCTCTCTATCTGGTCTTAAAAACATCTCAAACGGCATCCGCCCTGTACTCCAAAGAGACCACACCACAAATGCCAGGACTCTGCTCTATTACATACAACTGCAAGATTATACCCAGTATTGTGTATGCCACAAGATGCAAATGGCATTGAGGAATTCGTCGTCATCGGTTTTTTACCTTCTGGAATTGGCGTGTGCACTTCGCCTCATTCAGAGTCTTCACAATGTTGGTGAACGACCAATCCTTATCTCCACTTTCCACTACATATTCATTCCATAAGCTTCACAGTTAACGATACACACCAGAGCACGTTTATTCCAGTGAAATCTAACGAACAACTGCTCCATTTCAACACGTCACTTACTTAATGTAAATTTATATACAACACTTGGTCATACATGCAGATCAATTAATATCAGTAGGGGCAACTTAGCTAAAATAGCATAACAATTGTGCATTTTGTGAGAAGCACCAAATTTTGGCCACACTAGTAGGCCATATATACTGTGAAACAGTTTGGATATTGGGCCATCTCAATTCAGCCGCTGATGG
The DNA here is from genome assembly GCA_035128595.1 of Eptatretus atami. Classification (NCBI taxonomy): domain Eukaryota; kingdom Metazoa; phylum Chordata; class Myxini; order Myxiniformes; family Myxinidae; genus Eptatretus; species Eptatretus atami. The sequence continues at coordinate 58,961,116 of CM068962.1, forward strand.
CCTGTGGCCAGCCCATTTCCCTACCATCAAAAATTTTGAGATGGCCCAATATCCAAATAACTGTTCAAATAAGATGTGGCTACTAGCTGTGCCAAATTTGGTGCTTTCCTCACAAAATGCACAAGTTATGCTCAGTTGCCCCACTACAGTGCGCATACAAATCAGATTATAAACAACATACAAGATTCTATCCTTTCAACTTTTGATGAAAACACAATACAGTCTTTCAACTTGCGCAAAGACATAATTTCATGCTTTAGCCTCTTCAGCTCAATTATCCTCAGGTTGGACACCAACTTATTCCCTGAACACAAACTTAAGATTTCCAATCATATAGGATTTACGAATCCATAACACACCACACATAACAATGCAAGCAGTTTTCGCAGCAAGCAAACTTCAGCGAGCACAGTGAAACAAACAAGCAAATCCAAAGAGGTAACTCGGCAAACATTAATAACACATTTCCGTTCTCCCCCTGCTGGAGGACTTTAACTTCTTTAACGAGCAGGGCCTCAACCCCCCCCCTCCTCCCCTTTCAGGAGCCTCCAACCCTGGTAGCACAGCAGAGCCTTCAACTCTCCGTTAGAGTCTCTAACCTCTCTTTAAACATTCAAAATTCCCAGGATAAATCCTGCTAATCTTAAGTGGCCTCAACCACTTACTTTTTTTGGGCCTGTCACAAAGGTTCTTCCTTTCTTTGTATAACCTCCCCTATCCAACTGGAGTACATCTCTCATTCCTTTT
>CM068962.1:58969657-58989083 GCA_035128595.1 Eptatretus atami
TTAATTAATTTTCTGAAATTTGTAGAATTTGTTTTTTACTAGGAAGTTGTGGATTATGATGTGTAAATAAAGGTGGGAAAAGGCTGATTTAATGCAATTTAATTCCAGGCTATAAGGCTACTAAAGGTGAATTTTGAGAAGGGTTGTAGACTTTCTAAAGGCACTGTATATACCTGGGATCATTCCCATTGGACTGTGCCATGGACTAACACCCAAGCCTTTAAGGTCTGAGGCCTGCCGATTTGTGCTGCTTCATGCAATGGAGGCACATTTTTTTGGGGGGTGGTCAGGCCAAAAAAAAGTCCAGCTAATTTGTGTAAAGCAGTGGGGTGGAGTCAGCACAGCTGAACACAGACCGTTTATAATATGTGATATTTTCTAAGTCTAAAAAGGGCATAACTCTGTGAAAAATTGACAAAACGCCCTAAAACTCAAACATGTTCTGTAGCTTTTCACAATAAATCATGTTCCAAGTTTCATTTGAATATGTTAAAGGGTATGGGGGAAAAGTAGATAAATCCATGGGTGCGACTGACGGACAGAAGGACAGACGGAAGAATGAACGGATGGACAGGTGGAGAGCAAACCTTCAGGACCCTCCTGTGAAACCGGAAGGGGACTAATAATATAGTGCCCCAGGATTGCAGAAATATCTGGCATGCCTGCCAAAGCAAACAAAAAAAGAAATGTAGGAGGTATCTAATCAAGGGGAAAATAATAAAGGGCTATGAAGACCTTGAGTGTGGTGGGGCGCTGAGAAGTAACAGTTATCTATAACAATAAATGTCAGTGTATGTCAGTCTGTCAGTGTGTCTCCTCCATAACTCCAAAACCATGTAACCTAACAGCCTCAATCTTTGCATGTATAGTAAGGAAACTCCAAGGTAGTGCATGAATGAAAATTGGGTGTTTGAGTTAATTTAAACATACCTTTTGAAGATAATTAATGGCCTTATTTAATTATCCTTTATGAAGGCATCATTCTTGGTCAGCCCCTGAGTCAGCCCTCTGTCAGCTTGCTGGGGTCTTAATTTGCCATTTTGTTCGGCCTGCTCAAAAATGCCTTGACTTGGAACAGCCCACAATGGTTTATTAATGATAAAGTGCTCAAAAACTTTCTTTTCACTTTCCTCACTTATACCATCGAATGCCTGATCATCATACCTGCAAATCACTGGACACATCACAAAGCTCATAAACGCCCTGAGACGCCAGTGTTCATGGCTTTATTTCATTTACACAAATGCGATGAGCTCTACAATCTCTTAACCTGACTCAAATTTCAAAATTTAACCTTCTTAAATGACCTCGGCAGCATTTCTGACTGATAAAAAAGTGTTAATTTGTCCAATTCGGACATTGTTTGAAATTCTGGGGGTCTCCGAGTGTTTGTGATTTCATTTAGTTTCCAAGTATGTGATAACCTCTAGAATCTCTTCACCTGACCCAAATTTCAAAAATTAAAATGAAGAATTGACCATGGCAGCAGTTCCGACTGTGAAACAATTGTTCATGTGTCTAATTTGGACATTGTTTGACATTCCGTGCATCTCCAAGTGATGATTGTTATCACCGATCAATGATCGCTTGCCAAGTCAGCGCAGTCATGTTAAACACTGTCCTGAGTTTCAAACAATGTCAGAATTGGACAAATGAACACTTTTATTCAGTAGTCGGAACTGCTGCTAAGGTCAATTCCGCATTTCAAATTTTGAAATTTGGCTCAGGTGAAGAGATTAACGAGCTCATGGCATTTCAGCTGTAATGCTTATCAACATCCAGAGAATTGCATTCACACATGATTTGATACTCCAGATGGTGGTTATCTCCAGATGTGTCCAGACGGTGGTTATCTCTGGACATATCTGGACAATGGTTATGTCTCCAGAAGTGTCTGGACGGTGTTAGTCTCCAGACATGCCCTGAATTTTAGGTAACCTTTTATTTTTATTTGTATTTTTAGCTTACCTAATCCTCAAAACAGGCATGAAGATGCTCATACTCACCTTTTGTGCTTATAAGAGCATACCAGCAGTAAAGGAAGATGAGATTCCTGTTTAATAGACTATCTAGACAGTATGCAGTACCATCGACTGCTGTTAGAGATAGAGTTGATCGCAGAGTTTCTGTTGATTGCTCCAGATGTGGTCCTTATTCCATGCTGTCACAGCTTGAGGAGTCTAAGCTGGTAGCACATATTAATGATCTAGCTGCAGTAGGGTATGGCTACACAAGCACTGAGGTATTGACCATGGCTACAGATTACACTGTTCACCTCAGGAAATGCCAGAAAGATGACAATTTCATGAACAGATGGTCTGAGCTGCGAGTGGTAAAACTATCAAGTTTATTTGAGGTAGGAGCAAGTTGTGCATCAGAGGAATCAGTTCCAAACTATTTCAAAGGACTGTACCATATTCTAACCAAATACAATCTAAAGGACAAACCGCAGCCTATTTATAATGCAGATGAGAAGAGCATCAATATAGAATGCAAACCACCTAATGTTGTTACAGGTAGAGGATATCAATCCCAAGCTGTCATGGCTGAAAGAAGCAAGAATGTTCCCTATGTTGGAGTGGGTAATGCATTGGGAAATCAGATACCACCTCTCTATTTTTTTCCCCCAGACAGTGAATGGTGCCAGACTTGATGCAGGGAAAAACTGTTGGAGCTGTTGGAACCATGACACCGACTGGATGGTCAAATTTCCAGGTTTTTAGAGACTATATACAAGACCATTTCATTAAATATGTACAATGTCGGGATGTTTCAGACACAATGCTTGTCCTGTATGATGGTTACAGAGGCCACATAGCTATTGACCTGATAAACTGGGCCAAAGAAAACAATATTGTGTTGTTCATTCTTCCTCCGTACTGTTCCCATATCTTGCTACCTATGGATGTCAGATATTTTGGGCTCCATCAGATGAAGTATAACCAGGAATGTTTGTCTTTTGCACATGCCAATCATCATACAGTAAGTAACTTGGAAAATGAGGTGTGCGAATTGGCTTGCAATGCATATGCATCTGCATTATCACCAAAAAATGTACAGTCAGCATTTGCCAAAATTGTAATATATCCATCTAAACCTGCAGAACAAGTCATTGAAAGCCTTCAACCTCAACTTGCTCTATCAACACTGTACACAAGTTATCCAAATTAACAACAAGAAATAGAGCAATCAGAGGTTGCAAACCCTTGCCAGGACTACTTTTTGTTAGTGTATTTTGATGGGTTTTAGGGTAAATCCAATATGGCTGCCAAACCATGTGACCTATGACATCATATGTGTGACCCTTTTGTTCCTCATGGATAGGGAGTCATATGTGTAAAGTTTCACCTCGATCTGTTTGGCCATTTCAGAGAAGATTTTTGAAAGTATTTTTAAAAAACACAAAAACAATATGGCTGCTCAATCAAGTGACCGATGACATCATCAAAAAAAATTTGTGCACCATTTTATCCCTAGATGACCCTCAAATTTTTTTATAGTGATCGGATGTAGTGTTCCACATATGCAATTACGACGTCATAACGAAGGCACCTATGACGTCAAAAAATACCACACTCATTCCCCATGAGGAGTACTTGTTATATGCCACTTGTACACCCATGGCTTGGGGAACATTTTTGTGAAGTTTCCCTCAATTTCTCCAGCTGTTCTGAAGAATAAGATTTTTTATGGGTTTTAGGGTAAATCCAATATGGCTGCCAAACCATGTGACCAATGGCATGATATTTGAGAAACTTTTGTTCCTCGTGGACAGGCACTCATACATGCAAAGTTTCACCTCAATCTGTTCAGCCACTTCAGTGAAGAGGATTTTTGAAGGTTTAAAAAAAAGAAAAACAATATGGCTGCCAAATCATGTGACCGATGACGTAATTAAGTTTTTTTTCTGTGGATCATTTTATCCCTAGGTGACCCTCAAATATTTTCATACTGATCGGATGTGGTGTTCAAGATATGCAATTATGACATCATAAGGAGAGCGCCTATTATGTTATTTAAAAAATCACACTCATTCGCAATGAGGAGTACTTGCTACGTGGAAAGTTTCAATTTTTTTCTTTGTACGGTTTCAGAGATACAGAGGTCCAAAATTTTATCCGTTTTTCCAATATGGCTGCCACACCACGTGACCTACGACATCATACTTTTCATTAAAATATCATACATGAGTAGTCACACCAATGGTGAAAATTTCGTCTCAACCCGCCAAATGGTTACGGAGAAAATCACGAAAGTTCTGTGAAGACAAACAAACAGACAGACAGACAAATAAACAAAAAAAAAAAACATACAGACTGACTAACATATCTTGCAAAAACTTCGTTTTGGCAAGATAATGAAAAATAACTCATAGAGTGATAACTTTGCAAAACAGCACAAAGTAGAATGGCACTCGATAAAGCGCACACCTCTGCCAGGTGAAACAGTTCATGTTTTGTATCCCACTGATGGGCTGGATCCGAACCAAAATCCCATCCGCTTGTTCTTGTCACCTATTCAACTCATCCACCTTCATTTGTCATAACTCATCCACAACTTTTTGAGAGAGTGATATATTTAGTTTTTGGCACAAATCTATCAATTTTAGAAATTAGGCCTGTGTTGACCTTTTGACCTTAAAATTAATTGGAAGTTAAATTCTCAAGCTGTTAGGGTTAGTTTCTAAAGCTAAGGACATGATCAACATACATAAAACCTGACATGAAAATGCTCTTCAAATTTCAAGTCAATCGGATGAAAATTGAGGGTTTTAGAAATTTGGCCTATGTTGACCTAAAAATTAATAGGTGTTTGAGTTCAGCGACCTCATTTGCAAATGGTCTTCAAATTTCAAGTCAATTGGATGAAAATTGAGTGTTTCAGAAAATTTGCCCCAATTTGGCCCAAATTTGCCTTTTGGCCTTTGTTAATCTCAAAATGAATAGGTGGTTGAATTCACCGACTTGATATGAATAGAGGATAAATGGGGCTTCTGAGGCAGCCATTCAAATGAATGGGGGAAAAGGGAAAAACTTTCTAACTTAAGCCCCAAAAGCTCAAAATAGGAGACTGATTTTCTACCCCTCCCATACAAGCAAATCTAAAATTGAGACTGATTCCCTTCCCTCCCATACAAGCAAATGTAAAATAGGAGACTGATTTTCTCCCCCTAAGTTTTCCGGATTCATTGCAAGGATGATTAATTTTTTTTCTTTACATCCTCCAACTTATTTGTTAATTTAAAATTTATGCCGCTTATTTGTTTTATCTACTTGTACCCAGTTTTATTTCTTCAATAAGACTTATTTGATAGTGTTCTCACATATTTATGTTTCTCAAGTTAAAATACCAAGGTGACACTAACATCTCCACTCTGTATTGGTTCTGGTTTATTGCTTGATTCTGATTCATTTATACAATCAGGTAAAAGACGGTCGGTAGCCTTTAAAATTCCCCAACCCACTATATCTACACTTATCACTTATAACCAAAAGGAAGATTGATTCCATCTCTGAAAATATATATTTTGTATCTATCAAAAAGCTCCTATGCTTCTTATTTATTAGTGCGGTGACAGTTCTGGTATTATTAATTGATGTTAAACTTCGTATTGTATTCAGTTTGTTGTTGTACTCTTCCTTCTTTAAGGTTTTAAAACAGTTGCCAATAATGTTTAAAGTTTATTGTTTTCCTTGATTATATGTTTTCTTTATTCCCTTTAGCTTCATTATCACAGCCTTTTCAATTTATTAATATCAATATACGTTGAGAAAGCCATAAAAGACTGATCTTCAACCTATAAATTCACTCGATGACCTTCCCACCCATTCACTTCTTTAAAACTTAACAACAACCTTATTATTCTTTGATGAAAACAACACATCACTTGACTTATTATTAACTTGATCATATACTATCAATATATCAACCATATCCTCATATACATTCATTGGTCTTAATTTCTAATACTAGTACGTGCCCGTAAAAAAAAAAATAATAAAAAAAATAAATAAATAAATAAACCACACAGGCCGTTTCTTCGCTCTCAACGTGCCCGTACGTGCGTGGCCCGGAAGTTCGATATATTCGCAGTTACGTATTATTCGCAATTTGTTTTAATACCAATTATCAATTAGCGCCCAACGTATTTACCTTTGCGCAATGTCCGGGGCGGGAGGCAAGGAAAAAACAAAAAGAGAAGAGAAGAGAGAAGAAAAAATACTTCCTGTTTCGGAAGCATACCAGCACTCTGATTGTTACCAAAAATTATACACCGCTAATTATTGAAAACGATCATAACTTGGGCCATTGTGTTTATCTATAAATGCGCAGAAGAAATCGCAAAATTATTAGAATACACGGAAGTCATCACTCTCCGGAAGCCCGTACGTTGTAACCCGTAATGGGGAGCGCGGTTGTGCCTTCCCTTCCCCATCGGCCAACGCCCACGCAACAACGTGTCTTGTCATTGTTTTGGTAAATAAATGCCATAACTTGCGGAAGTACTTTGTCCGATTAATTATCCAAACCTTGAAAAGGCACATTCCTCAGGTCCCCAGCAAATATACCTCGCCAAGTTTCAATTAGATCGGACCAGTGGTTGTCGAGGAAACAGCGGTCAACAGACACACACAACCAACACACAGGACACACACACACACACACAGACACACACACAACACACCACACACACACACAGACACACACAACAACACACACACAGACACACACACACAGAGATGCTGGAATTATAGATAGATAAAACTATCTGTATCCATATATACCAATGACACATTATCCTTATACTGTTGATTTTTAAATATTATGTTAATAGTCATACATCAACGACTTTGACAAGTCAAGAAATTGATGTTCCTATATAACGGTGTCATCCATTTCAATACTCTCTTTTTTGAAATGAATACACAAAAGTTCTCTGGAAAACACCTCGCTCTTCAAAAACTTGGTCTATTAATTAACTTCAAAGCCTGTTTTCCAAGATGTGGCAAGTCTTATGTTTTGTCGATTCCTAACATTTTCCATAGCTTTTCCAAATACAGAATTATTCATTAATTTATAAAAAGTCCTCTCAAAAATCTGTATATTGCTTCTGTTCTCCTTTTTGTATTAAAATCAATATACTTCTTTCACCAATGACTTTGTTTAAATTTCAAAATTCCGATTGAATGTTTCTCCCACTATCAACCCGGCAAATAAATATTGTCTCAAGTTCGTTTTGATTGCCAAAACATAACTTTCTTTATCATTTAATGTAGGAAGTAGTTTTTTCTGGAATTACCTGATATTGAATGATTGTTGGCTAATCACTAAACCATTCTTTTCTTTGGACTTTCTTTATCAGGGCATAAGGTAGGTCTTTATGTTTGCTTGATGAAGTTCTTCTGGATATTTTAATCAACCTCAAAATTAATATCCAACTTCCAGACTTCATCCCAATTATTTTTGTTCTTGTAAAGTCATCCAATTCTTTTGTCTTGTCAAAGAAACAACAATGTCTTGTAAACTTTTTCTAATGTGTTTTCTTTTAACCGCATTCTAAGTTTTCCATAAGGTAATAAAGATTGAGACATAGCCCACCCTTCAAATTGAGTTTTGCACTCGACAACAGCATAAAATAGGCAAGTGACAGAACGTCATGCCCTCGATTTGCTCTATGAGCTTAAGTCAATATTCAAGGAAGGGATATTTGTATCGCATTGCTTTAAGTCACGTATGCGTCGTTTTGGTATTAACAGTACTGTGAGATTAATATCCTTCCTCGTTGGTAGCCTTGATGCTTGAGGTGCATTACAAATTAGACATATCTATTCAAACATAGAGTAATATCCCTCAAATGTTGTTGTTTGTCATTTTTAACATAGCACTCCAAGCCAAACTGGGCTGTGTAATAGTGAACGGGTCTAATCCATTAAGAATTTTTATTATGACAGGGACTGATGTCTAAAAGTTTTCAAACACAGTTCAAGCATCAATAACTTGAATAACATTCAGTTTTAAGGATAATTATAAATCATGATATTCTCCAACGATTTTTTATATTAAACTTTCTCCCAAACCTTTTTAGTTGTGTATAATCTCTATCGGTAAGATTTATGAGAGTTTGTGATTCAACTTGGCACATAGAACATCTTATACCCTTAGCAAGCGAAGTTGTGTTCGTTTTAACTGTGCTCAATGAATCCATATAGTCATACGGAGTATATACCTTTTGTGAGTCTACGCACAGATCAATCTCTTCTTCTGATTTCGAGAAATGTATTTAAGAATTCGATATAAGTGTTTTTTGGCTAATTATGATGCGCAGAAGGGTTATGTACTAATGGAAACTCTTGCCAGGGTCACAACTTGATATTTGTCAGAAGGATTGAATTCCATGCGTGCCATGTAAGTACTTGAAGATCTTCAAATCGTGGGGATGTTATTGGAGAATGTGTATTTTGTGCGGAATGCGTCCTAGAAATGGGATATGTATCAGGGGTCTTCTATGTTTAGACGAGACTAAGATAAGGCAGAAATAGCGTCACACATAATGCGTAGCTGAGTATTGATAAGACATATAGCAATGATGTGATATAATAGATTGATGTGTCATATGATATCAGTAGACAAGATTGTTGTGCGTATAAAGTAAGAATAGTGCGAGATGAAGAGATTATTCAAATCAGCCTCAACACGTTTTATTTTTAGTGGATCCAAACGGCGAGCCTATGGCCTCGTAGGCTGAATGATCTACTAGATAGAAAGGAACAAAAAATGTCGTTTACAGATCTGGGTATAGTAAAATAATGAATGGACTCCATAACCTTGACGAGGTACTCAAAGATAAAGATAGTAATGTAGCTAATAGATGGTCTCTACACCCGTGCGAGGAAAGGTAGAATGGCAGCAATTATAATTGAAAGTATGATCAAGGTTGTACATATAATGGAATTGAGACAACGTTTGGGCTTGGATAACTGCTAGACGTGCTGGATACCAACGAAGCAATCGTACTATATCAGGTGCCGCCTTTTTTATTTTTTGGACCTTCTGAGATGAGGTGTCAGACGCTTACACCAGGAGGTGCAACGTGGCGGAAGGAGACTACTGGATTAAAACCGTTTTAAATGACATTTTAGAGTGATGTAGTTACTTCGAATACATAAAGCCATATTACTTGAGCATACCAACTTCTTCCAATTCGAAAACAACGTTTGCATAAAGACAGCCTGAAGAGGTATTATTGCCTAAGTGCCTCTTATGCACCATATATTGATATTTATTATTTTGTTCTTGTGACCTGAATTATTTGCATCTCTCAATGATATTGATTAGAGGCCTGGTTGTTGCAGACCTTGACCTTCGGGCACGAAAATTGAGACTAATCGAGAACATCCCGTTATGGTAGGTGTTCGTATAGGGACTAGATGATGTGCGCCACAGGTTTGGGTGCCCTCACACTTCTGAAAAAATCCAGAAAAACCACAGCCTGGCTACAGATATACGTACAAAACCTTCTTCATCTGCTTGTAGGCCAGTAAGTCATGTACACATAGAAATACTCAAGGCCATAACCCACGCTAGAAAAAAACACAATAGTCTCTCGGGTAAAAGACTATTGTTCGTGACCTCGACATTAGAAGGGGTACGCGAGCGAGCGAGCGTCCACAAACAAAATCTCAACGGATATAATCACTCCAGAATACTATGGTTACTTTATAATTAAACCTTAACAACCTTAACCTATGCATACTCATTTCCCTTTAAATCGAAGAGCAATGCGGCGTTAAGTTTGCATTGAAGAACGCATCTCGTGTAGACATCATTGTACTTTGCTTACGAGAAGAGAAAGAAGGGACTCAGTACTAATAGACAGAACAAGAAATCGAGCACTCAGACACATCATTGTCTCCAACCAAACTGAGGAATCTGAATCTTATATTTGTCAGGATATTTGGTTCAGCAAAGCTTTAACCATAACGAACACTCCATTCAGCACGACTACCAAATAATAGATAAATGGAAACTCCATTCCTGCGTGGAGCAAGAGTTAAGATTTAGATCAGAAGAAAGTGTAAAAGGATTAATTGGAGGAAGAAAAGGATTGGATTGAATAATGGTCTCTATAGGAGAATAAGTCCTCGATAGAGTTATGTCAAATATTGGTATATGGGTGAATTGTTCGTTTAGCACGTGATACGATGTTGTGTATATCGGGTGGGAGAGAAGTTCTTTCCAAATTGGGGGTGTTTGGAATTGGATCATGATGGGTTTTTAACCAAGCCTCCTCCTTAACAAGTGAGACGGACAGGAAGAACAAAAATGAAAAACCTCACTAATAAACTTACAAACTAATAAATAAATATTTATATGAAATATATATAAAATATTAGAAATACATAATAATTACCATAGTACGTGATTAATGAACAAAGGAGATAAAATTAAACTACGACAAGAAAAAAGAACAAGATCTATAAGCAACAAAATCCTTTGTCTATATCACAGTATTTCGAATTCAAACCGACATTACATAAATAACATAATTTTGTGCAATTAATAACATAATAACACTATGGTAATCTATAGTGATATGAGAGTCAAATCTACCCCTAATTTATAGAGTGTTCGTGTAACTCCGCAGTGTGACTCCGTGTCTGAGATGGCACATCCCATCTGTCGCCACACACTTCCCACCCACACAAACCCCTTCCAACAAAAGTACATCCACATGTTCGAATATTCTCTTCTTCTGCAAAAACAGGCAAATTCAACACCTCAGACGACCATAAGATCCCAACACACACAAACATCAGCAAGGCCAATTTTCTTACAATTCGCTCTACTAAAATATAGTACAACATTCCTCTCATCCTATTGACTTCTAGCATAGTCTTTGAAGACACTCATTCGCCACGTCATAACAATCAGGCCAGGATACATCTAGCGAGGGTGCCTATTTCTATGAATTGCACGACACAATTACAAGTATGAGATATGGTGTGGAAAAAATGGAGAATTAACTTCTAAGATATCCTCACACACAACGTGTATCCCTAAAATATTGGAGATCCTAGATTTCCTCCCACTCCCATACATTGCAAATTGTAATAATTCGCAGCCCAACTGATGTTACTCCGCCTTCCATACAGCAAATACTAAACATCCTGCGAGACTGATCTCACAAGACAAAGCGCCAACTAGGCAGCACACATCTTCATTCCTCCCGCCTCATACACACACAACCAAACTCGAGTTAACAATGAGACCCACCTACACCTGACATACTAACGCAGCTTCTTCCCTTCACTTCTCTCATCTCTCACAAAGCCTATAAAATAGTCTTCGCGTACCATAATTCCGTATCTCCTCTTAGGCGCAGCAACACTCACCCATTCATATATACGCCCCACCAATTACTACTACATCCACATATGTACTCACATCACTACACTCATACTCATTCAGAGCCCCGCGACTACACAAGCGAGCGTTGTGCGCAGGGTGAGTTTCTCATGTCCCAAATCTCACGAGCGAAAGCACGCCATGTTCTCTCCTAACGCGACACACAGACTCGTAGCCGTCGGAAAATGAGGACCACACCGATACTATCCGTAGAGCCCTGGTCTCTCCCACCCGCATCGAGTCATGTATGTCCCCACCTTACAATACTATCTCCAAGAACACTCACAAGACACCAACAAAAGCTCCATAAGTTAAACACCAACACACTCTTTAAACGTAGGTTGTGTGATTCAAAACATCATTCAAAGCAAGCATCGGTTTCATTTCTCGCGAGTGTCGCGAGAAAACGAGTCACGTTCTGACAACTCAGACCAGGCTTGCCCTCATCCCACACGCGCAATGCAACCAACACCTGATCGCTCTCCATTTCCTGATGTGCGGGCGGACACAACCCTAAGTCCGGCGCATAAACCTACTATGTGAACATCCCTACCCATCGCTCATCCAAGTTGGCTTATTCCTTAACACCGACTTGTGTTGCCCCACACACCAGGGGAAGGGAGGGGGTCGCAGGCGTATGTATTTGCGATGATCCAAGGCATAGGTGGGATTGTGTCAGAGGGAGCTACCTACCACACATCCTTACGGATCAATTGTCCTCCTCACAAGCTCGCAGGTTTAAGATCTCAATACCTCCACTCAATTTTATCTGTTGTTAATACACTGTAGATTATTCAATTCTCATCATATACAACCAATATTTAATTGATATGTCTTGATTTTCCAACAGTGGTATGTACCAATGAAGAAAGCATCGTTAAATAAACTTTGATGTTTGAAATATGTTAGTTATTTCAAAGTGATCATAGCGCGAGAAATGTGGATAATATACATAATGTAACTGACCCTCCTTATATAGACATGTTAATTTTATTTCGAGAATGAAGTACTAAGTAATTCGATTGCGTAAATATAAGGTGTTGCTGGAGTGACATTTCAGTCACGTCAATCATCGTCCTTTCAATCATATGTGTGGTTAAGTGTCCGTTTTGAGGAAGTGAGCATCTCTCAGGCTCTGATCTCTGCCGTACTACCATCGCTGTTGGTATTAGATAATACGTGCAGCTTGATATGCATGATACGTAGATGTGTTAGGGTATATATAGATGTTGGAGGATGTGTGTGTATAGTGTTATTTGAGTGATTTGCATTGTAGATGTATAGATATTATGTGATAGTAGTGAGAGTGGGATGTAGAGTGTATCTGTGCCTCGATGTAGATGTGTGTGTGTAGGTGCGTGTGCGTAGTGTCAGCAGATTCCTCCAGAATTAAGTTGTGATGTTTGATTCATCCAGACAGGGTTAACCTGAACAAATAAAATAGATGAGATGTGTGTGCAAGTGCTGTAGAAATGTTAGTGTGTAAGTGGATGTCGCGTAGAGTAGTGACATAGACCTACCACACACACACACACACACACACACGCGCACAACGACCAGCACGGACATGCACACACGCAGCAGCTGCTCGCACAGGCACACGGCACAAGCACACGTAGCGAGTATCCGCTACAGCTTAAGTGCGAGCACTACACTCCCCACACACAGCTGACACACAGCGACACACGGCACGTACAAACAACCACACACACATATACCTACAGTCATGATCAGTGTGTCATACGTGATCGTGTGGTGTAGGTCGAATTAGGACACTGTAGCCAAGACACAATCTGACTACACACACACATACACACACACACACATATACACACACACACACTACACACAAACCACACCACACACGCACACACATCTACACACCGCAGCGCACACACACACACACGCAACACACACACACTCAAGACACTAGCCACCACAACTACACACCAATCACACACACATGCACATCAATATAATCGATCGATGTAATGTATGTTGTTCATCGATCTCCATGCTGATACGTATCACAACACACCAAACCAACAACCACAAAAAGATACATAGAAAGAAAAGTGCTTCACCGCTTAGAAAGGGGTGTGTTGGTATGGTTGAGGCGGTGTGTTAGTGGAAGTACTTTGTTTTCCAGTCAACATAAACATTCGCATGTGAAAAAAGAAAAAATCTTCCAAGGAAGTCGCATTTTTAGTCCATTCCTCGTGAATGTCAAATAACACATTCAAAACGTGTGTGTGTGTTTGTGTGTGTGTGTGTGTGTGTGTGTGTGTGTGTGTGTGTGTGTGTGTGTGTGTGCGTGTGTTGTGTGTGTGTTGTGTGTCTGTGTGTGTGTGTGTGCGTGTGTGCGCGTGTGTGTGTGTGTGTTTGTGTGTGTGTGTGTCTATGTCTTTGATCCATTATTATTATTTTTTATTTTATTTTTCAGTTTAAACACCTGTCTGGATGAATCAAACTCACAACTTAATCTTCTGGAGGAATCTGACATGACACTCTATCTTCTGGAGGTAAATGTTATATTTATTATTTTATTAATATCATAAAATAATCATCTTTATATACCCTAATTGTTCTTCACTCTTTGTTTCAAAACAGAATATGGTATCCGAGTTTCAAATCACAAGACATCTGAAGCAGATTACTGGGAAAGATCGTCCATTTTCGCAACTGAATATTTACCCAAAGAAAAATGTATAATATTTTCAATCTTGATTAATTATATTTGCTTTCCTTATAATTATCTCATTTTGAATGACAAGAAAAGAATACAGGAGATGTAAGGGGGGGGGGTAGGTGCGCTCCCCCAACGACCCACCACCACCCTCATCCACCCCCTCCCTCCCCGTGTGTGTGGGGAAGGGTGGGGTGGATAAGGGGGATGGTGGGTCAAGGGTGGGGGTGCACAGGGGGGTGGGGCTTGTGTGGATGGGTGGGGCTTGTGGGTGGGTGGGCTTGTGTGGATGGTGGGCTTGTGTGGGTGGGTGGAGCTTGTGTGGATGGGTGGGCTTGTGTGGGTTGGGTGGGTGGGGGCTTGTGTGATGGGTGGGACTTGTGTGAGTGGGTGGGGCTGTGTGGGTGTGTGGAGCTTGTGTGGATGGTGGGGCTTGTGTGGGTGGGTGGCTTGTGTGGATAGGTGGGGCTTGTGTGGGTGGGTGGAGCTTTGTGTGGGATGGTGGGGCTTGTGTGGATGGTGGGGCTTGTGTGTGGGTGGGGCTGTGTGGATGGGTGGGGCTTCTGTGGGTGGAGCAATTTTTTTTAATTAAATAAACACGTGTTGTGTGGGAACTAATTAACTAATTAACTACTCACTAATTATGTGAATGATGATGTGGATGGTGTTTGCGTGGGTGGGGCTTGTATGGGTGTGTTTTTTGTGGGTGGAGCTTGTGTGGTGTGGGTTTTTGTGTGTGGAGCTTGTGTTGTATGGGATTGTGTGGATGTGACTTTTGTGGAAGGGGTTTGTGTGGGTTGGGAGTTGTGTGGGCGAAGTCAAAAGGGACGGAGTTAAAAATGGGGTGTTGTCAAATTATATATATATTTTTCAATTTATCTTTGTCTTTTGCAATTCCTGTGAATAAAATGAACCTAAAATCTCTTCTCCTTTAATCATATACTTATAAGTCCAAGGAATTGTATCTATTAATCAAATTATTTTTAAAAGTTCATTTGCCATGTTAGATACCTTTTTTCAAAATGAGATTTCCACTGTTATTATCTTACGATATCACCAACTTTTGAACTTCGGTTTTCTGACATTAATCTCTTTTCATATTTTAATTTTGTAATGCTTCTGATGGTTTCATTTTTCTTGAGGTGTGAATGTGTCGTTGTACTTATCTACAATATCCTGAATTAAAGACACCATTGTTGAGAAATGAGTTGAGTGAATTTTTTATATAGTCTCTCTTTTAAAGTACGATTAAAACGCTCAACAACAACCGCTTTTCCTTCATTAAAGTGTGTATCAATAATGTTATTTTAAAGAAAATTCATAAATGTTTTGTTGTAGAACTCTGTACCCTCATCAGTCCACAATTTTTAGGTTTTCTCTTGCTTTTATCTGTTGAAAGGCTAACATAAGAGTATTTACCTGTTTTGGTTTTCAAAGGGACAACCGTCGCATATCTACTCCTCAAATCAATAACGGTTAAAGCATGCGTCGACCCCTATCATTATTGAGTTCAATTAAATCAGCGGACCAGATATAATCAACTTCCTTGGAATAAACCTTCCTTCTATGAAACTTTGTGATTATTGGTTTATGTAATTCATCAGCTAATTGCTCTTCAATCTTAATGACATCATTAGAGCCTATAAGTTTTTTGAATTTCCAAGCCCAAGTTTCAATTTAGCAC
This sequence comes from Eptatretus atami, assembly GCA_035128595.1. Lineage (NCBI taxonomy): Eukaryota > Metazoa > Chordata > Myxini > Myxiniformes > Myxinidae > Eptatretus > Eptatretus atami. Next base: position 58,985,434 of record CM068962.1, read on the forward strand.
TGATCATCTTCTTCACGGTGAACCTATCAACTTTTTCTCTCAAGGTTGGATTTTGTATCAGAGACATTTTGTATCAGAGTATCAGAGATTGGTTAAAAAAAAAATTTGGATTATTCCTGTCTTTCTTCACAACAACGCTCACTATGACACACATCTATTTATAAATGAACTTTCAAAGACATCTGGTGATATTTCTGCCATTCCTAACACAGAACAAAAATACATCTCATTCACAAAAACAATTCATACATCCCCATAACCCATATCAGATTCTTGACACATACAAGTTTATGGCAAGTCCATTATCTAACTTGGCATCAAATATCAAAAACTTACCGAATCTTAAATCACATTTCTCAAATCAAGAAGAGATTGATCTCTTATCACAAAAGTATATATCCGTATGACTATATGGATTCATTGAGAAGTTTAAGAAACACAACTTCCTTCAAGGGAAAGTTTCTATTGCAAGTTGAATAAAACTCATATTTCCGATAGAGATTATACACAAGCTAAAAAGGTTTGGGAGAAGTTTAATATAAAGAATCTTGGAGAATATCATGATTTGTATCTTAAAACTGATGTATTGTTATTGGCTGATGTTTTGAAACTTTTAGAACAGTCTGTCATAATAAAAATTCTTATGGATTAGACCCCGTTCACTATTTACACAGCCCCGGGTTTGGCTTGGAGTGCTATGTTAAAATGACAAAACAAAATTTGGAATTAATCAGTGATATAGATATGCTTTTAATGATAGAGAAGGCTAAAAGAGGAGGAATATCTCAAGTATGTTCCAAGAGATATGCTAAAGCAATAAACAAATATCTTCCTGATTATAATAAGAAGAGGACAAGTCTTACCTGATGTGTTGTGATGCAATCAATTTGAATGGGTGGGCTATGTCTCAATCTTTACCTTATGGAAAACTTAAATGGGTTAAAGAAAAACATTATGAAAAAGTTTTACAAGACATTGTTGTTCTTTACAAGACAAAAAGAATTGGATGACTTTACAAGACAAAAATAATTGGATGAAGCTGAAGTTGGATATTATTTTGAGGTTGATTTAAAATATCCAGAAGAACTTCATCACAAACATAAAGACCTACCTTATGCCCTGATAAAGAAAGTCCAGAAAAAGAATGGTTTAGTGATTACCAACAATCATTCAATATCAAAGGTAAATCTCCAGAAAAACTACTTCCTACATTAAATGATAAAGAAAGTTATGTTTTGCATCAAACGAACTTGAGACAATATTATTGCCGGGTATAGTGAGAAAAATCATCGGATTTTGAAATTTAAACAAAGTCATTGGTGAAAGAAGTATATTGATTTTAATACAAAAAGGAGAACAGAAGCAATATACAGATTTTGAGAAGGACTTTTATAAATTAATGAATAATTCTGTATTTGGAAAGCTATGGAAAATGTTAGGAATCGACAAAACATAAGACTTGCTACATCTTGGAAACAGGCTTGAAAGTTAATTAATAGACCAAGTTTTGAACGAGCGGAGGTGTTTTCAGAGAACTTTTGTGCTATTCATTTCAAAAAAGAGAGTATTGAAATGGATGAAACCGATTTATATAGGAACATCAATTCTTGACTTGTCAAAGTCGTTCATGTATGACTATTACTATAATAATTTAAAATCAAAGTATAAGGATAATGTGTCATTGTTATATATGGATAAAGATAGTTTTATCTATCTATAATTCCAGCAATCTCTGTGTGTGTTGTGTCTGTGTGTGTGTGTGTGTGTGTTGTGTGTGTGTGTGTGTGTGTGTGTGTGTGTCTGTGTGTTGTGTGTTGTGTCTGTGTGTGTGTGTGTGTCTGTGACCGCTGTTTCTCGACAACCACTGGTCCGATCTAATTGAAACTTGCCAGGTATATTGCTGGGACCTGAGGATGTGCCTTTTCAAGGTTTGATATTAATCGGACAAGTACTTCCCAAGTTATGGCCATTTATTTACCAAACCAATGACAAGACACGTTGTTGCGTGGGCGTGGCCGATGGGAAGGGAAGCACAGCCGCGCTCCCCATTACGGGTTACAACGTACGGGCTTCCGGAGAGTGATGACTTCGTGTATTCTAATAATTTCTCGATTTCTTATGCGCATTTATAGATAAACACAATGGCCCAAGTTATGATCGTTTTCATATTAGACGGTGTATAATTTTGGTAACATCAGAGTGCTGGTATGCTCCGAAACAGGAAGTAAATTTTTTTCTCTCTCTTCTCTTCTCTTTTTGTTTTTCCTTGCCACGACATTGCGAAAAGGTAAAATACGTTGCGCTAATTGAATAATTGGGTATTAAAACTAAATTGCGAATAATCGTAACTGCGAATAATATCGAACTTCGGGCCACGCACGTACGGGCACGTGAGAGCGAAGAAACGGCCTGTGTGGTTTATTTATTATTATTTTTTTTTATTATTTTTTTTTTTACGGGCACGTACTAGTATTAGAAATTAAGACAAGTGATGTATATGAGGATATGGTTGATAATATTGATATATATGAATCAAGTAATTATAAGTCAGGTGATGTGTTGTTTTCATCAAAGAATAATAAGGTTGTTGTTAAGTTTAAAGATGAATTGGGTGGGAAGGTCATGAGTGAATTTATAGGATTGAGATCAAAGTCTTATGCTTTTACGTATATTGATAATAATAACATTGAAGGTGTGATAAGAAGCTAAAGGGAATAAAGAAAAATATAATCAAGGAAACAATAAACTTTAAACATTATTGCAACTGTTTAACCTTAAAGAAGGAAGAGTACAAAAAAATGAATACAATAAGAAGTTATATACATCAATTATATACAGAAGAGATAAATAAGAAAGCAATAGGAGCTTTTGATGATAAAATATATATTTTAGAGAATGGAATCAAGTCTTCCTTTTGGTTATAAGTATAAGTGTTAAGATATTGGGTTGGGAATTTTAACAGGCTACCGCCGTCTTTTTACTGATTTATAAATGATAGAATCAAGCAATAACCAAACCAAAGAGTGGAGATGTAAGTGTCAGCCTTGGTATTTAACTTGAGAAACAAAATAATGTGAGAAATATCAAATAAGTCTTATGAAGAAATAACTGGGGTAAAAGTAGATAAAACAAATAAGCGGATAAATTTAATTACAAATAAGTTGGAGGATGTAAAGAAAAAAATTAATATCCTTGAATGGAATGAAAACTTTAATGGTTATCAACTGAACAATGGAAAAAACAATTTACTACAATCTCAAAATGATATGTGGCTCAGGAGGTGGTCAAACAAGAGCATTAAGAGAAGTTATCATTTCATCTCTGCTCAACAAAGACACATAAACCAAGAACCAAGTTCCAAAGTAATCTTTATGAATATACTCGATGGTGATGAATGTAATAGGAAAATTAATTTATTCCCTAAAGTAGAACATGGACAAATATTCATTGGTTCGCTCTTTGAATGGAATGAAAATATGAAAGGAATGAAGTGCTTTAATCAGTAAGTTAATTTTACATTTGCTTGTATGGGAGGGGAGAAAATCAGTCTCCTATTTTACATTTGCCTGTATGGGAGGGAGAGAAAATCAGTCTCCTATTTTAGGCTTTTGGGGCTTGAGTCAGTCTCAATTTTACATTTCTTGTATGGA
>CM068962.1:59009404-59022988 GCA_035128595.1 Eptatretus atami
TTTTTTTACAAATTTTTTAATAGTGGGTTTATGAAGAACTATCAAGACAAGAGAGGATGTTGATAATACAGTGGTAGGAAGTGGATTCAATATTAAAAAAATCATCTTTTAGATATACACATTCTAAAATCAAACCCTCTTAAAGCTTCTTCTTATATTGAATTACCAAAGAAATAAAACTAAAGAAGCAGTTGTTAATATTAAGAACAATGATAATAAATGTTTTCTCTGGTCTGTTCTTGCTCATTACATCCACCAAAATGTAATTCAGAAAGAGTAAAACAATATATGAAATATGAGAATACCTTGGACATTAAAGATTTTAAATTCCCAATGCCACTAACAGATATTCCTAAATTGAGAAAAAGAATAATCTTTCTATTAATGTATATGGATTAACGGATACAAACAAAGTTCAAATATTAAAAATTTCAAACAACTATAAAAATGAAGAAACACACATTGATCTTTTTATTTTTTAGTGTTGGAAAGAATTCACATTACACATACATCAATAATTTATCAAGATAATCTCTTCTCAGGTATTCAGAACAGCAAACAAAATATATCCTTGTAACGATGTCTTAATTCATTTCATACAAAAGAACGATTAGAACAACATTCAAAATATTGTAGTAATCATAAATCAGCTGTAATTACAATGCCTAAACCTGGTGAAAAGATTTCTTTTGAAGATTATAATAAATCTATGACGCACCCATTTGTGATATACGCTGATTTTGAGTGTATCCTTAAAAAGATAATACTGCTTCTCCTAATCCAAAAGAATCATATACAAATAAATATCAAAAACATATTCCTTGTGGCTTCTGTTATTATATCAAATCATCTGTTGGAGAAAACTATAAAAAACTTGAACATTATCGTGGAAAAATGCTTCACAAGAGTTTGTAAAACGATTAGAAAGGATTGTATAAGACTAACTAAATTAATGAAAGAAACAAATGAACCGATGAAATTAACCAAAGAAGAAAAATTAGAATTTAGAAAGAACAATATCTGTCATATTTGTGAGGAGGAAATTGAGGAGTCTAAAGTTAGGGATCATTGTCATCTTACTGGTAAAATAGAGGTCCCGCTCATCCTGTTGTAATCTTAATTATAAATTACCTTCTTTTATTCCAGTCTTTCTTCACAACAGCGCCAACTATGATACACATCTTATATAAATGAACTTTCAAAAACACCAGGAATATTTCTGCCATAACAAACACAAGTCAAAAGTATATTTCATTTGCAAAAATGATATTCACAAAACCTATAACTCGTATTAGGTTTCTAGATTCTTACAAGTTTATGGACACCACTAGCCAACCTAGCATCAAATCTAAGCTCCACAGGCTCTTTCCAAATCTTAATTCATTCTTTCCAAAAGAGGAAATTCTAACTAAAGAGGAAATTCAGATTAAAGAGAGAATTCAAAGTAAAGAGGAAATCTTAATTAATGAGGAAATAATGAAGAAATTCTTACTGAAGATGAAATTCATATTGTAAAAAAATTCAAACAATGAATGAAATTCTAACTGAAGAGGAAATTCTGATTATAGATGAAATTCTGGTTAAAGAGGGAATTCTAACTCGAGAGGAAATTCAAACAAGGAATGAAATTCAAAGTAAAGAGAAAATTCTTACAAGGAAGGGAATTTATCCTTATGATTATATGAATTCATTTATGAGATTTAAAGAACACAACTTCCTTCAAAAGAAAGTTTCTATAATAACCTTTATGAAGAAGAGATAAGTGATAAGGAATATAAACACGCAAAAGAATTTGGAAAATATTTAAGATAAAAACCTTGGAGAATATCATGATTGTATCTAAAAACAGATGTTTTATTGTTAGCTGATGTGTTTGAAGCATTTAGATCACTCTGTCATAATAAAATTGTTATGGATTAGATCCTGCCCACTATTTCACAGCTCCTGGTTTAGCTTGGAGTGCAATGTTGAAAATGACAAAACAAGATATTGATTTAATCAGTGATGTAGATATGCTTTTGATGATTGAGAAGTCTAGAGAGGTGGAATATCACAAGTATGTTCAAAAAGATATGCTAAAGCAAATAATAAATATCTTCCAAATTATAAGAGTGAAAAAGATAGTAATTATTTGATGATATTTGATGCTAATAATTTGTATGGATGGGCAATGTCTCAATCTCTGCCTTATGGTAAATTAGAGTGGGTGGAAGAAAAGGATTATGAAAAGGCTTTGATGAATATTGTTATTTCTTCTCAAGAGGAATTGAATGAGGAGGAAGAAGGTTATTATTTGAAGTTGATTTGAAGTACCCAAGTAATCTTCAAATAAGCATAAAGATCTTCCTTTTGCATGTGAGAAAGAAACCCCAAAGAAAGAATGGTTAAGTGATTATCATAAAAGTTTTAATATTAAAGGAAAATCAACAGAAAAGTTATTAACAACATTTTATGATAAAGAGGGATATGTTTTGCATCAAAGGAACTGAGACAATATTTATCTGCTGGGTTGAGAGTAGCTAAAATTCATAGAGTTTTAAAATTTAAACAAAGTCCTTGGATGAAAAAGTATATTAAATTCAATACAGATATGAGAGCAAATACAAAAGTAAAATTTGAAGAGGACTTTATAAATTAATGAATAATGCTGTATTTGGAAAGACTATGGAAAATGTTAGAAACAGGCAAAACATTAGATTCGCAACATCTTGGAAAGAAGCTTCTAGAATGATATAAACCAAGTTTTGAGAGAGAAGAGGTTTTTTCAGAGAACTTTTCTGCTATTCATATGAAAAGGAAAGTATTGTAATGGATAAACCAATTTATATTGGAACAGCAGTTCTTGATTTATCAAAGATATTGATGTATGATTATTTGTATAATGGCTTAAAGAAAGAGTATGGTGAAAATGTTTCATTGTTGTATATGGACACTGATAGTTTATCCTAATATAAAAAACTGATGATGTTTATAAAGATATGAAGAAAAATATTGGAGTATATGATACAAGTAATTTTAGTAAGAAGAGCGAGTTATTTTCCAAAAAGAATGAAAAGGTTATTGGTAAGTTTAAGGATGAGTTGGGTGGAAAAGTAATGAGTGAGTTTATATGGATTGAGAGCAAAGGCATATGCTTATAAGTATGGTGATCAGGATCAGATTGATAAGAGGTTAAAGGGAATAAAGAAATATGTAAAAAGAAATCAATAACTTTTAGAAATTATTATAATTGTTTGATGAATAAGAAAGAAGAAATAAGGAAAATGAATACAATAAGAAGTTATAAACATAACATATATAGTGAAGAAGTAAATAAAAAGGCATTAGGAGCCTTTTGATGTAAGAGATTTATTTTAGATAATGGAATAGATTGTGTTCCATATGGATATTGTATGAAAGAGTGTATAGAATAGATTGTGTTCCATATGGACACAAGTTTTAACGATGGGAAGATGGGTTAGGGTTTTTAAGGGCTACCGCCACGTTTTTCAGGTATATAAATGGTCGAACCAAGTATTAATCAAACTAAAGAGTGGAGAAAATCTCAGTCTTGGATATTAAATGGAAAACATAATGAATGTGGAAATATCAAATAAGTCTTATTGAAAAAATAACTAAAACAAAGGTAAATAAACAAATAAGCGAATCAATTTAAAAACCAATGAGTTGGAGGATGTAAAGAAAATAATAAATATCCTTGAATGGACTGAAAACTTCGATGGTTATCAATTGAACAATGGAAAAACAATTTACTATAATCTCAAAATGATATGCAACTCAGGAGGTGGTCAGATGAGATCATTAAGAGAAGTATATCATTTCGTAATGGCACAAGAAGGGTATCTTGAAAAATATAAAGATTCAAATGTTTTATTTTTAAATATTTTAGTATGGGATTATTGTGCAAAGAAAATTAAACTATTGAAGGAATTTGAGAATGAACAAATCTTTTATAGGTTCAATGTGTGAGCTAAACAATATACATTGGTTATTTGAATAGCTAGGCTCCCTAGGTTAAAAAGGGGAGACAAAAAAATATACCCTGGATAAAAGGGGGTGTAATTTTAGGGGAAAAAAATGTGAATCGCTGAAAATCCCCCATTCATTTACATGGGGAAAAGTGAGCCAGAATCAGTATATCCACCCTACTGATGATCATGAAAATATACCTCTCCCCAAGGACTAAAATCAAGCAATAAACCAACTACTAGTACCAGTGTTTCAATACAGCTGCAAAATCGTAAACAGGCCACAAACGGAAATCAAAAAACTAGATAACAAAACACGGAAATCTTCACGATCCACAAAATGTTTGACAAAAATCAGTGCATCCCAAGAATGTACCGACTGTGGAAAGAAAGAGGTGGTGGCCTGCTGGAACTCAATCAAGTGCACAGAGCGACGACTGTAGGATTAGCAGAGTACATTAAAAGTTCAACAGACGATCGGATACAATTTGTATCCAAACATGAACGCAACAAACCAGGAAAGGTATCTCTTTAACCTTGCAAAAAACTTCCAAAAACAAGTGCAAATAGAAGATGTCACACACCAAAGTGAAACAGCAACAGATACAGCCCCATTGATAGCAAAAAAGACAAAAGAAAAATACAAGACGAAATACCAACAGATACACACGACAACTGGGAGAAAGACATAAGAGCAGCGAAATGTAAAAAAAAGACGGACTGATTCGGGATAGACAAAGAAGGATCACTGGAATGGCTAAGAAGAGGTCAGCTCAATTAGAAACAAAAAGCCTAAGCCACCTCCTATCGGGATGGAAAAAACACTCATCTCAGAACAGCTGCACACCAAGAGGCAGAACAAGGTAGGTAAAGTAATCCATTGGCAAATATGCAGAAATTCCGATACCCCAATTCCAGAAAACTCGTAGAAACATGAACTAAAAGCAATCATTGAAAACATGGACACAATGCTCCCGTACAACCTCACAATCACATCCAGCGTGAACGTAGAAAACAAAGCACTCTGACTGGATATCAGACTCAGATGCAAAAAGGAAAAGAAGGCATTGTTATTTGATATGTCAGTACCCAGTGATTTTGGTCTAAATAATGCAGAAGTCAAGAAAATCAGCAAATATCAATACCTCAAGAATAAAGTCAAAAGATCTTGGAAGCTGAAGAGCGCCAAAATTGTACCAGTGATAATTATCACTGGAGCAATTATAATTGGAGCAATGGGAATGATAAAGAAGAACCTCACAAAGATCCTACAAACCATCCCTGGGAATATTAATACAAACAAACTACAGTTGGTGGCTGTCCAGGACTCAGTGATGATACTGTAAAACGCCCTCAGACCAAAACTCTGAGAACACAACTTCACAATTTAGCCCATGAATCATGATCCTTCACCAAACCGAAGGTGAATACTTTGAATCCTGGGTGCACTCTGTTCCACCTTCTGAAATCCGAATTATGGAGATAACAATCAACGACACACACACACACACACACACACACACACACACACACTTGTGAAATAGCTACATTTACGTTCTCATTCACCCCCTCTGGAAATATCAACAGGCCATTCAGCTAATTATTCTATGTATGTCATCAACTGAAGCCAAACTATTCAGAACATAAACCTCCAGCAAATGAAAATAAACATCATTCCAATAATAAGACAAACATGACCAGAACGTTTTGTCAGAGTGCCTTTCTTTCCCAGTTCAACCTTTAATTTTTCAGTTGAAGACTAAAAATCCTGTTGAATTTTCAAAAGTCCAAAAATGAAGTGAGTGGGATGAAAGTGATTTTAAAAAATGTTTTTGCCAAGAGCTCTCCAGGGCAAATGCAGCAAGTAATTGCCAAAATGCACAAAGTAGTGTTTGTTAACTTTTATTCTTTATGTTCATCCATCAGTCTCAAAAGCGGCAATTACATACAATTTAGAGACAGAATACATAAACAGATTATAAAAAGAAACTTCTTATTTACAAACATTCTAGTGAGTTATCCCCTCCACAGCTTTCTTTCCCAATTCTACTTTGTTTTAAAATTGGTTGTTAAGGAATCCAAAGCTTCTGCTTCTTTGCTGTAATGAGGATCTCATTCCCAAAGCAATATCACTGTGATTCATTTCACCAACTTGCCCAAATGTGAAATACCACCAATGCAAACTATATTGCATTTAGCTTTATGTTAAGATTTGTATATGTTGCACTTCATTATTCTTCCAAAAGATTTGTGCTATTTGCCTTATTCATGTTCTCTCTGTCTGTCAAGAAATTCCCGCACAAACATTCAAAAAAAACTCTGACAATAACAGTGCCAGAGTTAAACAAGTTAAGTTTTGCTCAACTCTCACAGTATTATTGTTCTATCGAAAAGAAGATCATTGTAAGTGAGTTACGTCATCCATTGATGCTGCAAAACTTGGTACTGAAGTTTCAAGCAGCTGAAATTAGAACTTCATGGACTTCACTTTGCTAACTTCCTCAATGCAGAGCACATACCTCTGCCAGGCTGAGCAGTTTATGTTTTGTATCCCACTGATAGGTCGGGTCTGCATCCAGACCTCAAACAAAATCTAATCGGTTGGTTCTTGTCACGTAACCTACTCATCCACCCAGTTTTGTCATAACTTATCCACAACTTTTTAAAATATGCTATACAATAAAACTCTCAAATGTCATGGGAGTTAGGATCCTTGCAAGAGTTAATCTCCCACAAACGCAGGAGAGCACAGGCCTTGGCAGCTCGGGCATGGACGGTGTCATCTTCCAAAGCCGATGCAATTAAATAAATCAGATTAGTTAGAGGAGTCCTGCTCCTCGAACTAATCTGATTTCTTTATGGTGGCCTGATGGCACCCATTTCACCTCTAGCACCAGCACATGACCGGAAATGAGCGGTTGTATCAAAATAAAAACCAGACACGTGCAGACGCTCGGGGTCTATTGTGTACCTGAGGAAGCTGGCTGTGAAGCTGGTGAAACGTCATTTTTTCAAATATATTAGACTAAAAAAAAATTTTTTTTTTCATCTAAGATATAAAGCTCATTCTAACCACTGACTCACTGACTGATATTAAAGATCGGCACCTTCCAGGTTCAGTAGAAAGCTGAAATGTTGTATGCCGATGAAAATCGAAGCTGATACACCAGGGAAAAAAATCACAGCACCATCGGAAAGCATCCATAAATGAAAATATAAATAAATTAAAATAAATAAATGAAAAAAATTGAAAAAATGCAGGTGAGTGACCCGAGACAATGAGGAAGCATGGTAATTTTGCTTGCCAATGGACATCGAAGCCTGCCCACCATGAAAAATCACAGAACTGGCTGAAAGGGTCCATTTATGAAAATAAAAATAAATGAAAAAAAGCTGAAAATAAATAAATGAAAAATCAAATGCAGGTGAGCGACCTGAAACAATGGGGAAACACGGTTTGTTATTGATTACAATGTGTAAGCATACCCGCTCGGAAATATATATATATATATATATATATATATATATATATATATTTATGTGTTTTTACATGTTTATTTCAATAGTAATGTGTTTATTTCTGGCTGCCGTCAATCTTCCTCGATATTTTCTCGAAGTCCAGGAACTGAAACCCCGTCTTCCCATGAGCCCTTCGTTTTCACGATTGCAGTTTTAACTATTGCAGAATTTTCCAGGAACCTAACCCCCGTGATATTGGAGGGTTTACTGTATTTGTGTTTTTCCACTTTGCTCACTGTGCAAAAGGGTTATACAGTATTGAGGACATGACCAAGCTGGGAGATTATATCACGCTTCCACAGCAGGACTGACGTGTGATCAGATTATTACCAGCATCCATTGCCAATGAACACACAGTGAGTGAACTGGGGTGTCGCCCCGAAGGAGGTTTGATGAAAGGAGAATGTGTGCAGCATGACGAGCTCTCTGCCTCCGGCTCCTTGACCAAACTTCGCTTCCACTTCCCATGGTCCTCCCGTCCAGGGTTGGTGCCATTCTGTGGGATGTCATCTGGCCAGATGGTTCACGCCCCATGGGTTGCTGGCAATGAGGATGATCTCAACCGCCATTCATCTTCACCGACCCGGAGATCATGGGACTGGACAAGCTTGCTCAAGACCATGCGCCAGCATGTCAAAATGCCAAAATAAGGTAGGTCATGTTCACTCAAGGCAGGTAGGGTTCCAGGTCATGTTCAAATGTTCCATTAAATATATGTTCCATTATGAGCTCCATTAATGTTCCATTATGTTCCATTCAAATGTTCACTGCCAGTGACTGCCTTCATATCCTGCTGCACCTTAGCTAGGAATTTGACGGTCATGTTGGTCCTCGCCACTTCTTCCTCCTCTTCACTGCCCTCATTATAATGTTCCATTAAAATCAGCAGGTCATGTTCCAGGTTCTTTGTTTCCTGTGTATATTAGTTCTTCGTGCCTGTTGTTTGTGTCGTTTATAACGTCCTTAAAAACAGTAAGTTTTCTGTTTGGAATGATTTTCAATTTCGTTCGACTGCCAGGCAGGGATGTAAATCAAAATTTCTCACATGGAAAATCTGCATAATCTGCAAAGAAACTGTGTAAAAAAAGAAAATTCTCACTCCTCTCTGGGCATGGGTGATCAGGCCAAATTCAGACTCAAAGGACTGCTAAACTACAGGTTCGTTTTTCGATTTCATGTTCTGATTCATGTTCAAAATATAACATTCAATTGAAATGAAGTTGTTGTTGTTCCTCGATCATAAACTGATGTTTGATCAAAAAGAAAAAATCCAGACAGAAAGACAGAGACAGACGTGAACCAATAGCTTAACCATACTTTTCACTATTTTATGAGCTATAGGCCTGTTAAAAAAAGATAAATCTTTAACATTGGAATCTTTCTGTCTCCTTGAAGTAATTCTTCATTTTATTGATAGTGTTCACGAAATGATCTCTGAGAATATTAAGAAAAATCTGCAGCATATAAAACAGAGAAGTCCTCCCCAACACATTTCAACTTAATATGACACTGATCTCGATGAACAGTTTTTATTTATTAAAGTGGTCATTTCATCCCCCGAGATGTCTTAATTGCATTTTGCTTTTTTATTTTTCTTCTGACAAAAGTGCAGTAAACTGTTTTCTCAATTCTTTTTATTGCCATAATCTTATTATCTCCAATTTGCCATTCATATTTGTTCTCCAACGTGATTGTATTAATCTGTACATTAAATAAATTTGGATGAAAAAACAAGTGAATGTGAACATTTTAATTATAACAGAGAGCTGGACGAGGTTTTTTGTTCAAATCTTAATATGCATGACAAGCAGCTCGTTCAATAACTGCAGTAAATAATAATGGATAGGGGACTAAGGGTGGGGTATGATGGAGTTGACTGAGACAAAGGTTTGATTTGTGAAGGGATTGACAAAGTTGAATGGGATTTTACTACAAAATGCCTTGGCATTATGTCAATTTGGACCAGCTCGAACGGGCTATCGGATGAACGCTCTGTTTAACACTGAAAAAGCAATTAGCACTGTCCCAGGCAGGAAGTCACATAAAAAAACAATTCAAAGTATTGAAAAAGCAAGATACCACTACCTCGTGCAACTGTTGCCTGGCAATTAGATAGACCCAGGTGAAGACCACATTGAAACGTCAGACCTGAGACTTTCCGTGCTTCCCAAGCCGGATCTCCCCAAGTAATGTTTTGTGGAGTCTTTTAAGTGTTCTAATTTTTTTTAACACAATTTTTGTTATTACGTTATTTTAACAGATTTTTTTTAACGATTATTGTTTTCAATGGGGCTTCTATTCTTTTTGCAGAATTTTACATTTGCATTAAAATATATTATTATGATCCCCAACATATATTGGATGCAAAATGTCCCTTTAAAATCACTTATTCAGAAGTTTTAACTCTTAACATTATTAATCAGGTGTTATTTAAATATTTTTTTATTATGACCAGGTTTTAAAGAATATCTTGCTTGAAAGCATTCTTGTTTGATTCAGCCGATATTTACAGGGTCTCCAAAGGGGCATGCAAATGATATTTCCCCATGCACATGAAGTGAAAAGCAGGGTTAAGCAATTGGTTCATGTCCGTCCATCTGTCCATCTGGCTTATGAGTTTATTATCGTCAGTTTATGATCAAGGAACAACTTATTTAAGTTGAATGGTATATTTTGAACACAAATCGTTTTCAAATCAAAATTGAAAATCACTCCAAACAGGAAACACTGTTAAACAGGACATCAGAATGGCCACATACAACAGGCACAAATAGCTAATGTAATGTGTTAGATAGAGTGATGTAATAAACACTGCGTAAAATGAAGGTAAAACACATAATTAATTTATTTGTACGACTTTACAATGTTTTATTTTTTTAAAATTTAAATTGAATTTTCTACTTGACACTGTAGAACACAAATCACCTTCTAAATACTTCCAAGAATGTCCCGTTTTGTAAGACTAGACCTGTTGTATAGGATGGTGAAAAAGGTGGTTATTTATGTGTAAGTCTGCTTCAATAACACTGAACCTCCAGATCTTTTTAAACAATCTTTAAAATCATGATTGTATTAAAATTTAAGTATGTACCTGAACACTGCGGTGTATCATGTTCTATCAACTCTCAAGTTGATTTTGTCTTTCCTACCAAAGACAGACAGTAGCAGATTCAAATGTGGTCCATCTGAGGTACGGAGGTGTTATAATAAACCTAGAGGCACAACGTGTCATGTATCTCTATTAGCGTGAGTGAAGCCAATTTCAAGTGCTCCGGTGGCCAACTTAGTGTGCCAGTACATTCCTGAAATTTCATCAATTCCACTAAAATTTTGTGCGATTTTCCTCAGAAAAATTGCAATGCCTCAGTGGACAGCATTCGTTTGCACGAACGCTGGTGACGAGGGATGGAAATCGTCTTTCCATCAGTATGTTTGATGAAAAAAGTCAACGATGATGAATCATTGATGATGACAATGATAATGAGGATGATTATTTGTTGTTGTATGATCTGATCTAATTATGTGTGAAGCGATAAATATTGCACCTCAAATCATGATCAATTTATTATATTGTAGAGTAAGATCACGACATTCGCAGGGGGATATGTTCCTGAAAAATGCTGCGAATGTCGACTCTACGAATGTCAGGGCCTTGTTTCAATGGGAAAAGGGGGGGATAGGTTCCTGGCAGTTCGTGATTCAAAAAGGGAATTTTTAAAATTTTCCGAACACAAATGCACATGATTACAGTTTCATTAAAAATTCTTACAAATAAAAAAACGACAACAGCAGGTACTATTTCCAATTTTTATTTAGGATATGACGTAACTTTTCATGTGATGAAGATGATGATGATTTAGAATCCAGCGAACTCCTATGAAGAGGACACAGGTGAGGGTGCTGATGGAGTTGATGTGGAAGAGCCGGAGTGAAAAAAATGGGTAATTGACAGTTGTTTTGCTGAGTGCTGTAGGTTTCTGTGTAGATCCTTGTATGGGAGCAAAACATAATTCAACTCCTCTTGAGCCGGAGGTACCACTCCATCACTGAGTCGGCATGTTGCAATCTGTCAGTGACTGCCTTCATATCCTGCTGCACCTTAGCTAGGAATTTGACGGTCATGTTGGTCCTCGCCACCTCTTCCTCCTCTTCACTGCCCTCATCCTACTCCTCCTCCTCCTCCCCTCCTCGGAAAGCTTGATGATGGCCTCCAACCCTCTTCCTCAGTCAGCTCCTCCTCATGATGGTTTAAGAACATTCCCATGCACAGCCGATTACAAACACCAGGTTTCAATGCATTTCTTCCCAAACCAACAGACATATATTTTAATGCATTCCCCCCACATATATGATGACTACAGTTTTCATTACCCTTAATTGGCTTATTAAATAAGCCAATTAATTGAAAAAGCCCTTAATTGAAAATAAAATATTAACACAGAGAATTGGCTTATTTTAGAATAATTTGTATAACTTCTGTGAGTTTGATATATTTTTTAGTGATAAAATCCAGTTTACAAGTTATTCTGTCCAGTCGTGCAGGAGTGCATTCGTAAGTATGATAATTCACTCACTTATTATCATAATTCTCTACTTTCTCATAAAAGTAAAAAGTAAACATCTAAGTTGGATCTGGCCATCTCAACTTAATAGAATGTTCCCATGCGCAACCAGAGTATTACAACAACTTTTCAACTTATTTCATCCAGTGGTTTAGCAGTGCATAAAATACAGACCACTTCTGAAAATTGGCCAAGTAGTTTTGAATCCTATAAGATTTTCATTCAGAGACTCTGTTATAATTCTGTAAACTGCTGGGACTTGTCATACACTCTTGCCAAATTTGGGACTTGCCAAATTTATTGGCACCAAAAAAATATTTCCAACATTATTGCATTGCGACTGGTTTAACTGATGTTATAACCTTGAATACCGACTTAAATCCGAATGCTTCACGTAGTTCTGCACCTCCTATATGAGAGACGAGTATTTTTGGTCAATTATCGGCGACCATGCTGATCCAATGAAATGTCTTGTTACTGAGGGGTTCATTTTTCGCACGAAATCGCCACAAAATACTGGGAAATACTTTGAAGATGCTGAAATAATACATCTTAATTACAAGGATGATGATTGTTCTAATTCCTGTATAGAATTTGATCTGTTGATGAAAATATAATATAAAGGGGGGCTGCAAAAGTAGGTATACAGTAAGGATTATACCAGTATTACCTGTATTATAATAGTGGTGCTAGGATTCATTTAATAATTCATAATTCATAATTCATAATTCATTAGTGTATACGTACTTTTGCAGCCCCCTGGATGTCTTGTTGGTTCATGTTTTTTAGTTCATACAGTGGACCAATCAGTAACAACAGGACATAAAAACCTATCTTCTGACTGAAAAAATATGGATGAATTTGGCACGAGAACGCAGGAAATTGCATCGAAGACGCACCAGAAAGCAAACTTTTTTCTGGGGGAGCATGCCCCCAGACCCCCTTAGATTTTTCTGGCGCTTCACGCCCTCAATTCTCAAATCACTTCACGACCTCGCTGGACACATTTTACATTCTCACACTTATTCATAATTTGGGGTTGACAGGTCTGTGATGCTGTCTGCCACCAAGCTTGCAGTAGGGTTGGGCACACATCGACTTTTTCTCTGTTGTCCCGTTGAAAGGAGTGTTTTTTATGGCCATAATTCAAAATGGCCGCCAAATTTACCCACTTTTCAGGTAAAATTTGATAATTATGGCTTACGAGGCATGTAATATTAGGGTTGGCACACATCAACTTTTTCTCTGTTGTCCCGTTAAAAGGAGTGTTTTTTTTATGGCCATTTTTCACGCTGATCACGAATCCATTGAAATTTTGGACCTAGGATGATGTCTAAGTAAGACATCATCCTAGGTCAAAAATTTCAACGTATTCACACTCAATATTATTATTATATTATCAGTAAGCCATAATTATCAAATTTTACCTGAAAAGTGGGTAAATTTGGTGGCCATTTTGATTTTTTTGCATTTTACCAACCTAAGACATCATCCTAGGTCAAACATTTCAACGGATTCGTGATCAGCGTTGAAAA
>CM068962.1:59025950-59037912 GCA_035128595.1 Eptatretus atami
AGGGGATCTTTCCTTTGCTTTTGTGTGAATGCGTGTTGCGGCGCCGTGTCTTGTAAAGTAGAAACTGTTATAAGTGTTGCCGTGTGTCGGTCTTAGTCGGTAGTAAATCTGCATTGTTTCTATTGTTTTAAACTGCTATATGTGCATTCTGTGTTATATGTGTGCTTTGTGTCCGTGTGTCGTGTAAATAAAGTGCTTGTGTTGAATTGTTTCCCGTTCCGCTGTGTCCTTTCCTTGTTGGGTCTCCATCTTGCTTCACGTAAAGGGTTCTAGTGGGCGTGATACGCCCGATAATTAATTGGAACCGTCAAGGTCGACGATAACTCCGCTCGGTTATCCCTGTAGCACGGAACGAGCCGCTTAAGCGGTTCGTGTCCGAAGTCGACCTGTGGGCTGGTACAACCCTCGGTAGGTTACCCGTGCGGGTACTTAGGTATATCGACTTTCGGCGATTCACCCTATTTCGTGCGGGTAGAATGCGGACTGGGTTGTGGTGGGGTTAAACCCCCACCCGTGACTGGCTCCGCGCGTTAGTCCGAGAGGGTCACGACAGAATTGTCCGTCCGGTGGGCGAGGCGGCCGCCATTCGATTCACGTGGCCGATCGCACGCCGGCGGGCGCGAATTCGCAACAATACTTTCCTCATGATGATACAACTGCAAAGCCTGTTAAACCGAGCAGCCCACAGGACTCAGTACAAACATAAGCATTCATGAAAGTCATTGGGTACTTGGAGCAGAATGACGAAGAGCAGACCACCATAAAGAACACAACACAGCAATTAAGAGTAAAGATGCATGTTAGAGCAACTGCGTCTTTATCGGATATTACTTTTTTTTTAAACGACAAAGGTAAGACTTCCCTTCCCAACATGGACAATAAGCAAAGGTTCATCACTCTGCTTAGGTGATTACTTAAATGTGAGACCTAGAGAATTTTGGATGTCACACAAACCATGCTATGCTGATCTACTAATTGTGCGTACTGCTGTTGCTGCTGCTGCTGACAAAATGACTACGCCAACTTTTCTTGTTGCAGATGACATAGACATTCTGATACTGCTCTGTTTGCACTCACAGCCCACCACACATTTCTAAGGTTGACGGCAGAAGGTTGACTCAGCGATATGTTGCTCCAGTGTATGCTCTCATTCCTGACCTGATCCGCTTCCCACGCCACTTTTGAAAAGCTGCTGATTGGTTAATTTGCATTTCCATTTCATTTTTCTTGATGCAACTTAGTGAGTCACTTTATTTTCCTTTTCAGTAATCTTTAAAATCAACATGAACATCTGGATTAAAGTAGATGTAATACAGATCTTCATCGAGTAATACATAATTTAAAATAGCTATATTTTGCCTTCTTTTTAGACAAATCCAACTTCCACAACCGATGTTGCACCACTATTTTGTGGTGGGCGGAATAAGTAGCTAAGAGCTTTGGCTCCGAGTGAAACTTTTTATGAACACATACGCTGGAGTGTGCATGAGTTTTCATTTGTGTGCAATTTTCATTTGTGTGCATGAGTGTGCAATTTCAAACACAATTTCAATATTTCATTTTATGAAACACAATGAACCTTTTTTAAAGTACATGAAATAATTTTAATTGAGAGATAAACTGACACTTTTCTCGTCATTGGAAACGGGTACTTTTGCTTGCTTGCTTTTGCCATCACTGGGGATGAGCACTTTTGCCAGTACAATATAAGTTAATAAACATGAGTGGATATTTCAGTGCAATTTATCGCATGCTTTGGTTATTTACCTTGTACAGGGTGAGTCATAACTCCCAGGACATGGTTTCAGCTGCTTATACAAGATTTGTTTATACCATCTACCAGGGTGAGCCATAAGTCCCAGGACACGGTTTCAGCTGCTTATACAAGATTTGTTCATACCATTTACCAGGGTGAGCCATAAGTCCCAGGATTAATAACATATTGCAGTAATAACAATAATACATAATAACAGGAGTAATAATAAAATGTTGCAGTTATACAACAATTTCAATACCACCTTAGACGTCGAGTGCATCTGTGTGCGATTTCATCATCTTTTTGTGTTTCTCTTCTCGAGGTACCACACCACTGCTTCGAGCCTCTCATCCACTGCAAACGGACTCGTGTCTGCCTTCTTGGTTTAATGTATTCCTTGTATTATCTGAATTTTTTTTTGCTATCAATACATGATATAAAGAAATCTTGTATAAGCAGCTAAACCATGTCCTGGGACTTATAACTCACCCTGAAGAGTTATTGGCAGACAAAGGAAAAAATAAATAATTCCATTTTCACTCAGTTCATTTTTGGCATGTTGAAAATTGATCATGATTTTAAGTCTTCACCTGCATATTAAAGGAAAAAGTAGAATTGAGAATGAAAACCACTCTTAGGAAACATTTTGGTTATGTACATTTGGTTCCTGGAATGGCATTTATATTGGTTCTAATCTTAGAATAGTTTGGCCTCGGGTGATGCCAAAAATGGAGTAATTTGCTGTAATTATTCACTTTTAAATATAAAATGAGAGGAGAGTTGATGTAGCAATATATCAAAAGATGGTGGGCCTGATTTAGCTGTTACAAAAAAGGGGGAGGGCTATAGTCCCACAAGCCCCAATGGTGGATCCACGTCCGACTTTGATTCGTGTGACAACCAGCATGCAACAAAAGAGGCCAGGCCATTTTCAAAATGGCTTCCATTTTCTGGGAGAATTTTCAAAGCACAATGCTAGTTGTTCTCTGCTTCTGGAGATGCAGTCATTTTGCTTCATAGTGGTTCACATAAGATTATATGGGGCTTTTGGTATGGTAGAATTGGAGACTCAGGACCTGAGTGAGAATCCTTTGTGCATCACATTCGCCTTACAACCCCTGCACTCTCTAATGGCTCCACAGGGGCCCCTACCTCACACAAAACATCATTCATGTTTGCAGCTACCATTATTGGCTCAGAGCAAGGGTTGGGACCTTTATTACAAGGGCGGCTGTATATCTTACTTCAACGTAGAGCTCAGCATTTGATGCCCACTGTGAACAGCATGCAGCGATTGTAACAACCTGCGGATGTGTACGTTTGAATGTTCTGACGAGGTGAAATGCACCGTAACAATAGCACAGATCCACTGTGGATATGATGATGAAGAGTTTGCACTTGTCGTGCTTGACCTCCACTTAGGGGGGCATTTGCATATCAATAACTTTGTAATGGCTGATTACATCACACATTGCTAGTGATGTTACAAATGGGCACATAAACTTTAATAATGACACGGTGACTCGTGCCATTGACCTTCGTGGATGCAACTTCATGCAATGTATGAGGTTTCGAACAAGTTATGAAGAATGTTAATGCACGTTTTTAATGTAAAGAAAATGCACGATCAATTGACCAGGAGTATTTGATAACCAGTATTTACGTAGATATCATGTCATCCAAAGTAATCGTCTAAAAATAAACAGTAATATCACCAGTATTAATAATAACAGTTTTGATTGTTATCTGATCTTAATGAGGCCGAACACCTTACACGGCATTTTGAGCTGCCACAGCAGTTACAGACCAGGAAGGTTTGCAATAGGCCTATTTCTACGAAATGATCGTTCACCTCCCTGCTTTAAGGGTCTGTGATTTACATACCTAGCCATTGTTCAAACTTCCAACCCAGGGCTGAGTTACCCAGCCCAAGCAAAGAGGTTGGGTCGACTTCTCCACCAGGGTGGCGAAAGAAAATGGCATCACGTTCCCCAATTTTGTGACACGTTGACATCGTGCTTTTGCCTTTACAAAGCAGTAAAATGTTGGAAGTGTCTTTACATTGCAATACAATCAATAAAATATGCCAACTTCTGTTGTTGCTCCATTTTACGGCAAAAACATGAAAGGTACAATATACAATAGCTTCGTCCTCAATTCACTCAATTCTCACAAAGCACCAGCAATAGTCAATACATTGAGGAAAGTGATTAATTTACATTCGATTAAGATCCTCGAAACAATGAGATCACCTGGACATAATGTATAAATGATTTGCTGCTCTCTCAAATCGTCTCTTTGGCCATTGACACTGAGGTTTGCTGGGATACGAACGTTGCACTACAAACGGGTTTAAAGCAATATGGTCAAGCAAATACTAACTTATTCAGTGTATTTATATTGGAAGATACTACAACCTTATCCGCCTATAACATCCTCTAAGAAGGATGTCGGGTTCCATGACACAGATAAAACTAGAAGGGCACTCGGTAGAGCACATACCTCCACCACATAATGCCTGATCCACGAGAACATATCGGGCCCAATTTTGGAAATATGACTTTTTTTTTTTGGAAACATTTTGGAAATATGAGGCTATGTGTCGTTTTTGGCCAAATCTCTCAATGGTGAAGAATCATTTCCAAAAGTAAATAATTCGCGCATCTTGATCCGGATTCAGATCTTCACCAAAATTGAAACAATTCTTCTTTGTCACACAACCAACATGTCCAGCCAGTTTCGGCCGAATCCGTCCACAACTAGTCGGATCCGGATCCAGATCTTCACCAAAATCTAATCAGTTCGTCCTTGTCACAAACCCAACCTGTCCACAAAATTTCATCCTGATCCGTCCACAACTTTTTGAGATATTCTGTACAGAGGCAAACAGACAAACAAGCAGTCATAGACTGGTACTTACGAAATCGTCAACTTGACCTCTGACGTTGTCTAATAAAAGACTGTCTCTCGAGAAGGTAGCGACGAAACCAGAAGTTTCTACGATGATTCTGTACCAAACCATGAAAAATCGAATGTTTGACCTCACCGTGACCTTGACCTTTGACCGATTTTGACCAAAATCTAATCAGCACTAGCCATCACCCTCCTGAATCACGTGGGGTAATTTTACATTGGGAGCTTCTCCGTTCTCGAGAATTCGTGCCTACAAACAAACAAACACACACACAAACAGATGATGGAAGTCATCAATATACTTACGAAATCTTTAGATTTCGTAAGTAACAAACAGACAGAAAGGGGTGAAAACATAACCTCCTTCACCTTCAGTGGCAGAGGTAATAAGCCCTGTCACAAAGAGAATGACCACACAACACTCGCACACACACTCATGCACACTCCAGCGTATTCACACACACACACACACACACACACACACACACACACACACACACACACATATCTCTCGCATATGCGTGCTTGTGAGTGGACCGTTGAGACCAAGGCACCGCAGCCTGTTTCAAGTTCCATTATGGTAATACAGTACACACACACACACACACACACACAAACACACACACTCAAGTAAATAAAAACGGCAAACACAAAGATTTACCTTTAAACAGAGTTCCTATAAAGATAAATTCAAGTTGAAAATTGGTGAAATTGATTTTAACAAATATCAAGCCACACAGAACACAAAATGTCAGTCAGTATAGGCTTTTCATAGCTTGAACTAAGATGGCGTAACGCTGAACACTAGATCGATGGATGTTATTTTAAGACGTATCAATGTCGAAGTGATGGTCAGGCCAGATTAGATGTGTACCATGTAAACCTAAACTAACCTGTTTATGGTCGGATTGTCGGTGACTAAACCATCTCCCCAACCAGGTTTCCTGGTGAGGATTGTGAATGGATATTAACACCCAGCAGGATTAAAAACAAAACATGTCAAAGGTTTTGTGAGCCAACAAAAGGAGATCCTTGTGAGCCAACAGCCAACCATATCTAGTACCCAAATGTGTCTGCGGACGTCCTCAGTTGGATTACCTTATTGAGGAGGTTGGTGGCAGGATTTGTACTCCGGCTACCATAAAACACTTTATTCCGCAAAACCCACAAATGCAAAGAAAACTTAAAACCCACTCCGTGGGAGTACTTCCTGTGCTGCTGCCCTCTGCAGGGCAGCTCACTGGATGACGGGATTGGGGCAAAGCCTCCGGGACCCCCATTCCTTGCAGCTAGGAGGAAACGTATGGTGTAAACCTCATGGGTCAGATTGCAGAGGTGTGTAGCGGAGTGGTGCTGAGGTGTCGTCCACCAGACGGCAGTCTGCTAGAGTTAACCTGAGGTGGTCCCTTCAAGTGGGTGCCTGGATTGTCCTATCCCTAAGAGAGGATGATCACCTGTCTCTGTCATCATTCCAGCTCAAGTCATTGAACATCAGTATTTCAGCAGTCTCTGAGGTACGGAGACCAGATAGTGGTGAGATCATGGTGGATGGTTACACCTACTATTGGTCTGGTCGCTCTAATGGTTACTATGCCCAAGAAGTTGCTGTAGCTGTGTCCAATAAGCTGACTCTAATGATTATTGAGGTAACACCGGTCAACAAACTTATCATGACACAAAGGATGCGTCACTCATTGGGTATCGTTTCCATGGTCTCTGTGTATGCTCTGACTGAGGCGAGTGATCTCACTGTGAAGGATGCCACGCTCAAGTCTGTGGTTGATCAGTGACCCAGGCGAGATACTTTTCTAGTCTTGGGGATTTCAGTGCATCGACTGGCATTGACAGTGATGGTCATGAGACATGTGTTGGTTCCCATGGGTCTGGAACTGTGAACCAGAACAGAACCAAGTTCCTTGACTTTGCAAGAATTCGTGGAATTCGGGTGGCTGGTTCATGGTTTCAGGACCCACAGGTTCATCACTGGATTTGGTATTCCAATGCTGGTGGTGTAGCAAAGGAGATTTCCCATGTGGTCATTGATGGTCGCTGGAAGATAATCCAGAACTGCAAGGTATACCGGAGTGCTCAGTTGCTCAACACTGACCACAGGCTTGTTGCAGAAACTCTGAGGTTGCATTTTCAATCCTGGAGAATGGGACCATCCCAGCCTAGGCTGGATGTTGGCATGCTCAAGGATGAGAGGATAGCTGAGGAGTTTGCGAACAAGCTGAGTGGGGATTTGGAGGTCTGGGTGCTTTGGAAAATCCTGAAGAGTTGTGGAGTGCCTTTAAGACCACCGTCCTTGATGTTGCCGGTGGATGTGTGGGAACTCCCTGAAGGGTGAAGAATAATTTTTTCTCTCAAGTGACACTGGATACCATTGACCAGTGTCGCACGGCCAGGCTTAATGGCAGAGCTGAGCTGTTCAGGGAGTTGAGGCGTAAAACTGTACGTGCGGTGAGGGAGGACAAGGAGGCCTATGTGCAAGGAATCTGTGAGGGGGTAGGAGCATCACCTGTGGTAAAGTAATTCTCGTCCTGCTTACAGTGGAATTTGTGCATTGCGTTCCTCCAAGCCCATCCCTGGGTGTACTGCAGTTAGAGCGGAGGATGGTGGGCTCTTGATGGCGGTGTGAAGGCCTACTCGGCCAGTTACTTTGAGCGGCTGCCCAGGCTGACCCACCAGCTGTTGAGTTGGATGTTAGGGGTGTTACTATTACAATTGCTGACCCTCCATTCAACTGTGATCCACTTTCGTTTGTGGAAATACAGGCTGTGGTGAACCGGTTGAAATGGAGTAAAGCTCCTGGGAAATGTGGCATCCATGCTGAACTTCTCAAGGCTGGTGGAAATGCTGCACTTTTATCGTTGCATGCAGTTTTGTCGTTGCATGCAGTTCTCTGCTCTACCTGGAACACAGGCATGATCCAACTGACTGGAAGAGGGGCCTTGTTGTCCCTCTCTGGAAAGGGAAGGGTGATCGGCAAGACTTCCACAACTTCCAAGGGGTGATGCTGCTCTCAGTGTCGGGCAAGGTCTTTGCTCGAATAAAATTCTTGATAGGGTTCGCCACCATCTGTTTGAGCACCAGTGGCCAGAGCAGTCAGGCCAGACACCAAAGAGTTCAACGATTGACCGTGTCCTTGTTCTTCAGTTCCTCACTGAATGCAGACAAGAGTTTTGGCAGGGGATGCTTGTAGTCTACGTTGATCTCTACAAAGCATTTGATTCAATGAATCAGGATGCCCTCTGGAGGATTCTTGGTCTTTTGTGGGGTGCCACCAAAACTGATCAATCTGATGTCTGAACTATACTCTGGCACTGAGAGTGCTAACCCTAACCCTAACTTCCAGTTGTTATACTGGAGTTCATCAGGGGTGTGTACTTGCCCACACACTTTTCAGCACTTGTATGGCCTGGATTCTGGGAGGATATCAGAGAGATTAAGCTGCATTATGTCGTTTAGGAATCCCAAGACCTCTGAGCTTGATTTTGCAGACAATGCAGTCATCTTTGCGGAGACCCTGGATATCCTTTTGGGGGCCTTCGAGGTGCTGAATGAGGAGTCAGAGCCACTGGGATTATGGGTTTCCTGGGTCAAAACTAAGATCCAGGCTTTCAATGACATCTTGAATGCTGCTATCTTGTCTGTACCTGTTTGTGGTGAGGATGTTGAAGTTTGAAACGAACAACCAAGTAGCTTGTAGAGCGTTCGCCAAGTGGCTTAAGGACTCAAGGAATCACTCCAACGAAACGGTTGATATGGAATGGCTGACTTGGCAAGCGATTTGCACATGACAAAGTGGTCTTTGCTGATATTTCAGTTTCATATTTATATTGTTTATATATAATGCGGCTGTGCTTTGGGATCTTTAAAATGTTAAAACTTCCATTAATATCCATAATAACTTATTCAAAACCTCATTCATCACTGCACCATGCACGGATGGCATGTCGCCAGATGACGGTTATAATCTGACCGGAATTGCACCTAGAATGTAAACAAGTGGCAGAAAGCTTGATACTGCTGTGCTGCCTTTACGATGCTAAGAACAATATTGAAATGTACAAATCCACAGGATGAGAACTGAGTGGTCAGCTTGACCACAAAGTGCAGGAAGTAAAGATTGCTTGGGTTTATAAATACCTGCGGAAAAGTTTCCTTTAAAAGCCTAAAAGACTCATTTTAACCATTCCACAATATATATTCCTTCATTCCTTGTGCTGTCGGAAACCCATACACTCTCTGCTTTGTGTTCAGTGCTATTTCATCATGTGTCATTACCCACAAATGCCTGTTTGCTTTCCACCAACAAATAACTCATCCTTAATTGGATGACCAAAAATGGCATTTGCAAGGGAAAACAGAAACAACTTGATACAAAAGGCTTATTGACCCACTGCATTCAGACTTGCGACTCCGACATGGTTTTTATATTGGTAGGTTGGCTAAATTTTGTCTTTGTTTGAACATTTATGTGCTGTCACAATTTTTTATATGAATGGATCTTCTTGGATGAAAAACGGATTGGATAGAATTTGATTATTTTCAAAAAATATATAAATAATAAAGTCAATGGGAGTGGGGAGCGGCAGAGGAAATAACAGAGTAAATTTGATACAGGAGGATGCTATTTGGCCCGTCGTGCCTAAGCTCTATTGACAATATTTTTTTAAACATGCCTTAAAATCCGTTTGGTAAAGTATGTAATCGTACAAGGCAAAAAAATCAGATACAGAAAAAGGCAATTCTGTAAAAGGGGAAAGGATGATTAACTTGCCACAGAATGCCATGTACAAACGATAGTTTATGAGTAGACTGCATGAGTAATATGATTATGGTGTCATCTCAGTTATAGATATCTGCTTCCTGTGTCTTTCAACCGGATTCCCTTCCACCATTTCAAAAAAAAAATCTGCATCGATCAACTGTCACTCATCCTAAACATCGTGAAGCAAAAGTACACGAAAGAAAACTGCAACTTTCTGCATCTGATCATTACTGAATTTTTCATGATATTCCCTTTTGTGGGGGGGATGATGAAATGCACTCTTTCCATGAGATATTCAGTGATTTTCTAGTAATTTATGTCGAGGCTGGCATATCTTGATTTCATTGCTCCCTCTTTGGCTATATGTCATGTTGACAAGAAACAAAGAGAAAAGTTCAATAATGATTAGATGACATAATTCTCTGTTGTGAAATTTGTTTATTACCTCCACCACCGAAGGTAGAAGGAGGTTGTGTTTTCACCCCTGTCTTGTTTGTTTGCGTGCAGGATATCTCAAAAAGTTGTGGACAGATTCGGATGAAATTTGGTGGGCAGGTGTTGTGTGTGTGTGTGTGTGACAAGGACGAATTGATTCGATTTTGGTGAAGATCCAAATCCAGATCCGGATACGAGAATTTTTTAGTTTTGAAAGTGATTCTTCACCATTGAGAGATGAGGCAAAAAACGATATGTAGCATGATATTTAAGAAAAACTTGGGCTCAAAATGTTTGACTGGATATCAGGCATTGCGTGGTGGAGGTATGTGCTCTACCGAGTGCCCTCCTCGTTTTCTCTTGAAATGTTTTTTGAAAAATCACATTCACATGTCATTACCCTCAAAATAAAAGTGCCTAAGTCATTTTATTCATTGATGAAGCTTAGGCACTTTTGGTATGAGGGTAACGAAGTGATATTCTCCTATACAAAGCCCGAGCTTGGCTTTTGCAGCCATTCTTAAGAGGTGATGCCACTTCAATATTTAACTATTTCCATCCGTCCATCCATGTGTCCGTAAAAATGATGAAGAAGAACCTAACACATTCTGTTTCTCTGAAAAATGGACCTTTTTGACCCTTTAGTCTACTGAGACCCCTTCGAATTTTGAAGACCGTTTAAGACCCAAAAGACCTCGAAAAAACACTGAAAACCCAAAACACCCACAGAACCCAAAATACCCAGAAGATCCAAAAGATCCAAAATGTCCTGAGGACCAAGAGAACAAAGGACCACGTCAATTCAGGTATGGGAGCATGCCGCCGAGCAGCGCGTCGCTGCGTCCACTTTATGCTGGTACTCCAGGGCCTCTGTCTGGCCATCCCCCAGGCAGATGCCTGGCCCATCCCCATCTCCTTGAATGCTGATCAACCTGCTGCAACCACGAGGCACGTGGTCAGCCCATTGACCTCCAACACTCACAAGGCTCCTTCGCTGAGAATCTGATGAGCACGATCAGCATCAGGAAAACGAGCCGCATGTCCATACAGCCGCAGCTGACGCTCACGGACTATGAAGGTAAAATATCTCATTTGAGTCTCTCTCAGTCACCACTCGTTGGACACGAAGTCCGACCAGCGATAGCCAAGGATTCTCCAGAGAGACTTGGTACCAAAGGAATTAAGTCTCCATCTCAGATCCCTGGTCAGAGTCCAAGTCTCACATCCATAGAGCAAGATTGGAAACACCAAGGACCTGAAGACTTGGACTTTCGTGCTCCCGCACAGGTACCAGCAGTGCCACACCCCATGATCCAGTGAATCCATGACTCGCCAGGCCCGACCCAGACGTCTGTTGACCTCTGGCTCACAGCCAGCAGAGGACATGAATATCACTGCCAAGGTAAGTGAATCTCTCCACGACCTCAACGCCACCCGAAGTCAATGACTTCTTGCAAAGTCAAGGAAATTAGTGCTATTCAGGTTCACAGTTCCAGACCCATAGGACCAACACACGTCTCACAACCATCACTATTCAGTTCCAGTCGATGCATTGAAATCCCCCAAGACTAGAAGTGTATCTCGCCTGGGGCACTGATCAACCACAGACTGAGAGCATGGCATAGAATGCATCCTTCATGGTGAGATCACTCGCCTCAGTCAGAGCAATTACAGAGAGCAGGAAATGGCACCCAAGGAGTGACGAATCCTTTGTGTCATAATACACTCATTGACCAGTGTTACCTCAACAGTGTTCCTCCTGTTGACCAGTGTTCCTCCTGTGAAGCCCATTTTTATATTCCAATTCGCCTAAATGCTGCCAATACGCCATTAGCTGTTCAGTTAGCTGTAACGCCAGTAGCTGTAAGTTAGAAACACGTTCAAGCAAGTTCTGTGGTCGTCCGCAAGATGTCAAATATGTCTACATACGTCACTATGCATTGGAGATACGTTACACATAGGTTCAAAGCACGTTACTCATAGGTTAGAAATAAGTTTCGGGTAAGCTAAACTTTACCTCGACGTGTTTCGACTTATGAGTATCTTACAAGTAACGTGCGTCGACGTGTGTCAACGATCGCATA
>CM068962.1:59052757-59070678 GCA_035128595.1 Eptatretus atami
TGATCTGAAATGGTGGAAAACAGCTGTCTTTAAGACCTGGAGGGAAGAATGGCATTAAAGATAATGGGGAAGTTGATTCCACAGGTGTGGAAAAAGAGGAATGAATGAGTGGTGGTGAACAGTGATTCTATATTTTGAGAGTTTCACCGGAAGGGAGTTGATGGTGGACCGTGTGAGAGCTGCAGAAACCTGATTTGGGGGGAGGGGGAAGAGCAGAGTGTGCAAGAGCAGAAATGAGGTGGTAAAGACAAAGAGACCACCGACCTGTCTGCGATGGGATCAGGTATCATCAGATATGCCACAATGTTCTTCAGGAAATGACTTCTCTCCCTCTTAGAGCATTCCATGAGCTCTGGTTTAATGGCCACATAAGTTGCTTTTGATCAAACGTCTCATCCTTTGATACCAACCAACCCCACATTAACCCGATTTAATTTTAAATGAGGATGAATGATCAATTCTTATGGAATTGAATGGATAGTAATCTGGCAATTCTCCAAAAATAAGTCTTCCACACATTTAATGTTTGCTTGATTGAAAGCAGTTGTTTGCATCTGAGAATACTCTCGGCAACTTACCAATTCACGGCCATTTTGCAATTCACTCGATCGTTTAAACACACAAGAACTTGAAGGACATGCATCAGCAATTGTGCGGAGAGTCTCCTGTGAATTTCAGTTGATGTGATGCTTCCTTCACCAGGAACTTAATGATACACCTTCTCTCCCACAACACATATGGCTATGCTATTTGCCAATTTGGATGTAGCCATAATGCTTTTGCCAGGATTGATTTCACTTCCTTTATAACTTGCTCACTGTAGATAATATAACTGCACAAAATTTCAGCAGAGAACTATTATTCTGGAATAAAAAGTCCATTCAACCTCATGTAAACAAAAAGCAAAGCTTTGGACATTGGGAATTAATGTCTCATAGTAACCATTCACTGTAACTGCCTGTACCATCGTAACCATTGTGATGTTCTACCAATAATTATCTATCCACTCAAAGCACTATTCCCAAAATGTCCCTGTCCTAGACTCATTTATCTTTCAAGTATCGAAAATGGCTCCCTCTTTTCTGTCCATATGCAAACTTCCGCAAGCATCTAAAATAAGAGGTGATGAGTATCCCGTTGTCTCACACCTTGGGCCATCCTAACCATTACGTGACTTGGCCCAGGTTTGTTGTCCATCTCCAGTGCTTTCCCCAGTCTCACTCAAGTGCCAAAAAGCATGGATTTTAACAACAATTTACAAGTCCTCAGAAGTTGGTTGATAAATTACATCCAATGTTCAGAAAAAATGATTCCACAGCGAAGTGATTGAATAGACATTGACAGTCGATTTCAACACAGAAAGAGACAGTAAAGCGAATATCATGTAAATTGTAAATATAATAAAATAATATAGAATTAGGAAATGTAATGTACTGTCGAGGATTACAGGGAAACCGAAAGTCCACTTGACTTTCTTGGCTTTCAGATTTTATTTCCCCAATATCCTATGAACCCTTCACCATGTCAAACCATGAGGAATAAGCTGAACGATTTACTCTTCCCTGCAACTTTAATCACTAAATTTACTTTGAACAATCCCACCCCTCAAATTATGGATGTATACTGCTCAACCAGGAAATAATTCCATGATTGAAAAAGCATACCTATTTATTGTACAATTGCACGCACACACACATTTACAAGCATTCTCTACATGGATGGTTAGCTGATTGACTTGCATTTGTAATCAACAATTATCCAATATCTCACTTTTGTAAAGTCTGTAACTCCTTGGAGTTACATTCATGTATTCATGTTATTACATTAAATTCATGTTACATTAAAGCTCTGCACAAAATGAAATGCATAAACATTCAACATAAAAGACAATGGGTCAGAGAAAGAGGGTGAAATTTTAGTTCTGGGCTTTTCTGTCCTTGTCATA
Source organism: Eptatretus atami (assembly GCA_035128595.1). Lineage (NCBI taxonomy): Eukaryota > Metazoa > Chordata > Myxini > Myxiniformes > Myxinidae > Eptatretus > Eptatretus atami. Next base: position 59,054,703 of record CM068962.1, read on the forward strand.
TGGGCTTTGTAGAAGATGCTGCAGTGATCTCCTTACTGGAGCAGGCAGGGAGAATATCAGTATTGGTGAATGTGAAAAACCCTCAGGAGTACATCAAGGAGCACGACCTATAGTTCATCTGATCGTGGTATGCTTTGGCCCTTCTGAGGCCAGGTTGGTGTAAGCGGCACTCTTGTTCATGGCTGGCCCCTCTCCCAGCAGTAGTTTGAATCAACATGGTGAAAAGCTATACAGGGAATGTGCTCTGCTTCCAGCACATCGAATATCATGGAGAATCCCAGCCAATCACACTCAGCATGGCCTTGTGTTGGGTCTCGAGTTCCCAGGTTCTGAAGGATCATACATGGCCACCTGCACTTGAGCAGATCACCTAGTGAGTTGTTCCCCTCACTGGTTTTGCCACAAGCAAACAAAGAGCTTCTTGTGCACTGAAAAAGCAGAAAGAGAGGCAATGTTTGTGTAGTAATAGCCAAGATTTGTAGAGTATGAGCAGACATCCAATACATAATTTAGCAAACCTTATAATGCCGACCACCAAGTCAATGTTCATAAGATTACATTTCATAATACTGCAACCACTTCAACTCCCCCACAGAATATAGCAACATGTTAGAGTGTGTAAGAAAACACACACACACACACCTGCAGTACCAACCAGCACATATGCAGCTGACCTGGTTAATGAAGAGCATCAGTTCAACTGAGGGATGATTGACTGAATGTACCAGTTTACAATTGCCTTGTGGATCTGTATGCCTGTAATTATTTATTTGGATCAGTTTATGATGGTGATTGGTATTCTGAACTTAAGACAAAGTCAAAAGATTGGAAATACGATTTACTGTAATCTTAAGTCGTTTAGTTGATTGGCGTTTGAATCGCTTGCATTAATGAAATTACTTTGTATGTGGTAACAGTATTTTCCAACAGTCTGATGCATGCCGGGCTTTTCCGTCCACCTTCTAGGCATTACAATGTAATTCTATGGTAGTTTTATGGATCTTTAATGAGTGGAAATTCCTTGGTGGATTACATCCGAAACCCTCACCTTCAATGGCATTTCAGAGTTTTCCATTCAGCCTGTTTTTAACTCGTGTTCTTTCTCGGTATAAAAAAGTATGAACAAGTCTGAAGAGACGATGGTTCACAGCGGTATTTGACGATGTAGATTGTTTCAGAAGTCAAGGATGAGACAATGTGATAATGTTTGACCAAGTTATAAAAATGATCAACATGATGTGGTACGAGTGACGGGTTATTAGCTGCAAAATGTCGAAAACCCGGTTTCGTTCAACAACTTTCAAAAATTGACATTTGCATAACCTTTAAAGGTCACAAAACAATGTTGTGGACATTAAAATAAGGAAACAGGATAGTTACTATAGCTTATGGAGTTAGTTTTGTTGAAGAAGGTCGAAAACCCGGTTCGATTCCCACAACTTTGAAAATTTGACCTTTGTGGCCTTTAAAGGTCAAAGGTCAAGGATTATGACCTTTGTGCAAAACTTCCTCTGGAACATTCCAGGAACAATATAACGTCATATAGGCTATATGGCATTTCCACTCCTCGGATTATCCATACCTTGATGAAATCAGCGTAAAAACAAACTTGAAGGGGGCGACACGGGCAAGGCGTCGAGATAGAGCAAAATGGTTTCAAGACTTTGGTGGGGAATGACTCAAGATTATGCATAAAAAATATTGTCATCCTAGCTTCAAATTTGGGCGGTCGTATGATTTTATGTCAAAATTCGCAATTTTCTAAGTTTTTGACCTTGTGACCTTACCTTGGGACGAAAATGAAAAATCGGACACGACAAGTTTTAGATAATTCATTTTTCTATTCAAATACCGAAGAACCCATTCCATTCTGTCAATTCCCTCGAGAAGATAGATTTTTAATGCGACTACCCTGAAAATGGCTATTTTTTGGGCGTGGCTCCGCCACAATGGGCGTGGCACGCCCTCATCCAGGAAAACACAACTAGACATTGATATCGAACACATAACCAAGTTTCATCAAGATCTGATCAAAGTCCACGGAGTTATGCTCTGGACAGGCAACACACAGACAGACAGACACACAGACATAACGAATACAAGCCGGTAGGCGACATGCTACTCGCTCTAGATGGAAAGCTGGCCGACGCGACTAGCCGATATTCATGTACATGCTATCAATAATTTAGCACAATAAATATGATTATCACAGCCCTCTTAGTTTGCGCCCAGAAACCCGCCTTGTGAAATTTCAGGCATGTTTCCAAAGTGACTCTAACAAATGGCAGCCCTGGTAATTCCATTTATCTATTCGCTAAAGATTTTATTTTTTTATATGATGCTGTAAGACATTCTCCTTGGGCACAAAAAAAACAGGTCCCTCGGAGTCCAGTTTCGAGGTATTGATTTTTTTTGTACAGTCCACAATAAGTGTACGATGTACGATAAAGTATTTTAGCTGTTGCTAAGCAACGGAGGTGTGCATAGCAACCATTCATTTTGTGTACATGCTAGCCACATTGTACACATTTCCCCCAAGTTTCATCAAAATCAGACTCTTTCTCTTAGAGATATTCGCAATTAACGTTTCTGAAATGTTCGACATGTACTCGCCCAAACCTATCTCCTCCTACAAATATTTTTTGTTAGGGCTGCAAATTGGCAGGAAGGGAGCTAGATATATTGCGCACAGAACTCTAAGCTTCGATTTTTCGATTTTTTGGGATTTCTTTTCGATTTTTTGACCACTTTAAGTGCCGTTGCTATGCCGTTGCTAGGGCCCGGGGTCCCATTTCGAAAGCACACGATTCCCAGAAATATTGGTCCTACCTACCAAATTTCATTGGAATCGGTTGAGTGGTTTAGCCCCTAGGCTTGACCAAAGTTTCGCAGACAGACAGATGGAAATGTCCAGAATAAGGGTGCTCTAAGAGCAGCCAATAGTGGTCACTCTGACTGGCACTCGTGAACCAATATAAAAGGACGTGTGGAAAAAGTTTGGTTTAAAATTTAAGTGTGAGGGGATGCTCTCCACGAGCCACCCCCCCTTACACTTTGATAAAAAAAACCCAAACCATTAAAAATAAATTTTTATACCATGTACGCCCCGTTTTTGAAAAATAATTTCATATTGATCTCATCAAACTTTTGTTTTGTTACACTAGCCCTCTACAGCACTTCTGTAAAATATTACAGATTTTCGATTTTGTTTAGACCCACACCATGATCGGGTAAAAATTAAATCCCCCCGCTCATGGATGGCTTTGACCAAATGTGAAATTTTTCGAATTTTATAAAAGTAAGAACACCTTATAGTAATTCAGTGTCACTGATTCCAAAAATGGCCTCTAAAAGGTAGTGGGGTCAAAATTGGAAAAAAAAAATTCAGTTCCTTGTTTGAGGTCTAAACAAAATCGAAAATCCGAAATATTTTACAGAAATGCTATAACAAAAAAAAGAAAGAAAAAAAAGTACAACTCGATCAATACGAGAATATTTTTCAAAACACGGGGTGTTTGATGCATACTAAAGTACAGTGTAAATACAGTAAAACTTTTGCAGAGCGCTGTTGATCAATAATTATCAGGTATAGAATGAAAACGATGTAATTTTTTTTTTTACAGCTTCCATGATTTACTGTAGAATGGCACGTCTTATCTTGATTCTTGAATAGCATGCTTGGCTTGGGCAATTTGAGATGAAACCTCCCATAAATAAAACATGAAAATGAAAACACGTAGACCGTAGTACTGATACAGAGAGCTGTTATATGAAATGTATGGAGAAATATAGTGACCAGGACTGGAAGTATTTCCCAGTTCAATTGCAATGAAGCAAAGGAATGTGATCATAAAAGATGATGGGAAGTAAACGTGTGCAGACGTCCTGGAAGACCGACATTGCAATGTGAGAGAAGAAATACAGGAAGAATTGCCATGATTGGGTGGAGGGTTTTGAAGAAAGTGATGACACCTCATGTCAATGGAGGAGTTCGAATAGATTGGTGATGGTGAGAGAAGTCTCAGAAAGAAAGTGTTGTCGTATCGTGATTTCTGAGTGTTCTGGTGTAACAGCATTGGCATTGTTATAGCATTGGTGCATTGTTATAGCATTGGTGCAGTGCAGTACTACATTATTAGATTTAAAGGGCAGATGGCATAATAATATGCTCTTGATTTGGGAAGGATAAGTTCATTAATGCTGGGTGCTGATTAAAAGCGTAGAGCGATGCACATTGTTATTGCACACTAGTGAGAACAATATGAGCTTACATATTGAACGTGCGGTTTGAACATGACTTGCTCTGCAATGCCAGATGGAAAGCACGTTTGTTTTGATCAGGTAATCCATCCATGGGGACCATACTCTGTGCAGAGCGTTGGTGCTGCTTAAGCAGTCTCCTTGGCTATTGGGCACAATTCTGGACGGGTCGCCACTCCGACACAGTATACCAGCAAGCTGGCACTCATTTTGCTGACCTCGGAAGGATGAAACGTCGAGTTAACCCCACCTGGTATTAATTCAACAGCTGAGCGGGGTTTGAACTCAGGACCCTCGGATCCCAAGCCCGCCACCCTAACCATTAAGCCAACACCAGGCATATCAGATAATGACATGTGGTGAATCCTGACCTGCTAATGGAACTCAACTATTTCCTCATGATATCTTCTTCTCTGGTTCAGTTTCGTGGCCCAAATGAGCTTGTCATAACACTTTCAGTATGGGAAACAATTGTGTTACATATTGAGGACATGTTAGAAGTTTTTCCTGTAACTTTGTTTATGGTTATTAGTTTACACCTGTATGTTTGCAAGATCTACAAGAAAACGACCCTGGAAGCAGGACATTAAAAGCATCGCCAAAGCGCTTGCACACACACTTGACATTTCTCCTCTTCATCAGTTCCACACATCATTTGTCATAATGACACCTCAATAGGAAACACATTGGAATGAAAAATGTGTTTCATCACCTTATGACATAAGTCAAAGCTATTGAAGTAGACTGCCAATGTTGAAGAGGAAGTCATTGTCCGATAGGGGTGATCATGTATATTCTGAAGGTCTCAGGAAGCGATTGAGTAATTCTGAAAACTCTTATTTTGAAGTTCAGATATTTTGAAGTGTATTCCCTGCATGGCTAAAGAGCCAGGCAAAGGTGTGTGATGTAATTTATTTGGCATGCCATCCGAATCATTTGAAACCACTCGATGTCAGATGTTTACTGTCTTCCCCTCACATTCAAGTTTGGAGAAGTCCGTTGGGGGTTGCAGACAAGGAAAACAGAGTGAGAGAAGGATGAATTAAGCCTTCCCACAGGATTTGTGGAGTGAAATGAAAAGTAAGGTATAGACGATGAGTCGGTGGAGAAATATGCACTGTTTATATCATGGTGAACAAATATACAAGGATTCTTTCCAAAAGCATTTTTTTTCAAGCAAAGGAGCCAATTAATTTCCTTGATTTAGGAAATCTTGTGGAGCAATGAATATATTTCTTGCTTTGCATATAAAAGTTTGCAAGCGGATTATTAAATCCTCAAAACTACAGTTTGCTTTGTAATATCTTAGCACATCGAACAGTTCGAAATTGAATAGATTTTCTTCTGTTTTCAAGTTCCACTACATGGAGACTTTCATGTCAGAGCAACAACTGAGTGCTGGAGGAATTAGCAAACTCTTGTGGCTCTTAAAGCTCTGTATTTGCATCAAAGCAATTTCTTTCACAGCAGGAAGGCAAAGCTTTTTGCTCAACTGCCTTAACTTCTGCCCTATCATTTGTGTTTCCATGGACGGATTGCCAAAGTGGTTTTGACAAGCAGACAGGTGTGGTCAGTCTGTCAGATATAGGAAGTGAGTGTAATAAGAACAGTAACGAAATTAGAGGTACTATTTTGAAGCCTACCACCATTGCATGCTTCCATGAACTTCATCCAAATGTATGCTGTAATGCTTCACAGAAGCCTGTACCACCTTCTCACACACATTCTTCCCACATTTCCATACATTCCCAGTCATGTGAGAAAGACTGGAAAGCACTTCCCTTTGTATGCCACACACCCTGCTTCAAATGGCTGCAGCAAACTTGCCATCACTTCTCTACACTTCCTCCAACTCATTAATGTTAGTGACTCTCCTCACAGCTGAGGACTTATAACAGCTCTGATGATGATCTGCCAAATCCTTCAATAAGGACTGGCATGATAGCTTAGACGCATGCACTCATCTGACCTCTGAGTTGTCTAGTCTGGGTTGGAATATCGGGCCAGCTGTAAACTGTCACTGGTGTTTTGCGATTCATCAATGTATGTGCCATCCCTTGGATGGACGTTAAACTGGATGTCCTGTCTTCTGGCATTAATTAGTGGATGTTAAAGATTCCATGGTATCCTTCACAAAGAATGGATGAACTATCCCTGGTAACCAAGCTAAGTTCCAAATTCCTGCACTCTCAGTCGAGTATCCTGCAACGGAGTGGCAACCTATCCAATATTACAAACCTAGCCAATAAATTGCTTTGGCAGAACCAATGCTTTGTATAGAGCATGGCACATAAGTATAATTTCTTCAATCTGTAGCAAGGGCTTAGAGTTCTTTCCGTGGCTTTCCTTCCATCAGTGCTCTTACTTGGTTGGTCAGTCACAATGTTGATCTCCCCCTTTTCCTTGATCCTGATGCTTTTCTTTCATTGATAGATATTTCAATGTTATCATCTTGCTGCCCATTAATTTGGCCAAAGTAGCTGTTAATTTTAGCCTTTTGGTCTTGTTCCCCTTTCTTAAGAGGTTTCCTTACTGCAACATATCCTTTAAGTCCTGATTTCAAAAGTGGCCTTCATATTTTTAGTGGATGTACAATGACACCTGAGCAACCCTAAACTCTGGCTAGATCTTCGCACCAAAAGTCGGTTTAGTTAAGCGAGGCAAAAGAGGAACCATGCCGGTGACTACATGGTGGTTAATTAATTAGCCAAGAGAACCATCATCACGTGCCACATTATGTGGGTTACCATCACAATTACAACCTCGGACCTATCACCCCAGGGATGCTATTTCAGACCAGCGACAAGCAGGATAAATCAGGACACATTCAACAATTGTATGAATTTATTAAAGAAGTGAAAGAGTGAGAAATGACTGAACGAATGATGAAGAGAAATCAAAAAAAGAAAATGGTGGGAGAAATTCAAATGCTAAAATGGCGAAAAAAATCAAGTACAAAAATGGCGGAAAAAATCAAGTACAAAAATGGTGGAAAAAATCAAGTACAAAAATGGCGGGAAAATTAGACACTAGCATCGGAAGCAATTGAAGCACGTATAAAACACATATACATTTGGCCTTACCACTACATGAACATACCTGCCCCGGAGCACGTACAACAATCACTTACCCGGTAACACAAAATACGCTACTGGATCCATGTAAATGACATTGAGGTTGGGTTGAGGGGAAAAAAAAATGTAGAGGTTGAGGGTAGAGAAAGAGTGGGACTTTTTGGTGGTGTCCCAGCGCACATTCAACATCCTCCATCAAGGTTGTTGTCCACGGCGCGATGGTCCAAACTCAGTGGTTCAGGTTTGCCCCCTCACGATCCCTCAATCCCTCCTGCAGCAATGCCCCTGTTGCATGGGGAAACTGCGGGAGTTCTGTTCGCCCAACATGATGACCTCCGCCGATCCGAGTAATCTCATTCCAGGGGTGAGAGCTGACGTCATTACATGAGTAATGGTGGCTTGTCCTTGGTGTTGAAAATGGTGCACCAGGCAGTGTGGACATCAGTAATGCCGTGGAGAAAGCGAAGTGAAGAAAATGTGAAGAGGAAGAAATGCGAGGATGAAGAAGACCACACACTCCCCTTTTCCTGGACATGCTGGACCCACCACACTCGTGTTAGTCACTTCTCATTGGGTCTGCTGTGCCGCATTCACACAACACTGGGGTGGAGGTGGGCTGGGGGAGTGGAACCTTCTTGCACTCAATATCAGCCGCTATCTCCGTCTCTACTTCCACGTGTGAACGTGGTTTCTTTCTGCGGTGATCGGGCGGGGGGGGGTTCGCAAGTAGGTTTACTTGTTGGCTTTGTAATGGGAAGGAATTGTGTAAATTAAATAGGTTGAAATACAGAGAGATAGAGAGATAGAAAGGGGGAACATGGGAACAAACACTATCTGCTTACAGATGCAATGCATATTTATCGCATAAATACAATTTACCTAAGTTCGAAGCAAAATTCAAAAGAAAACTGATTAATGTTTATGTATTTATGTGTTTGTGCTTCCATTCTCCCCAAGGAGGGAAGGAGGGTTGGGGGGGGGGGGGTGCATGAAGTCCTACTGGGTCACAACGTTGCAATACATTGCTCATTTTTATTAGACAGCTTTTTCGATCTTCAGTTCTGGATTTGTCAATTCCAGATTGTTACTTATACTTATTGATTGTACTTTGGAAACCACACCTTAACAATGGAGTGATGCAAGCCTTTTACCTCAATTATTTTCCTTCTTTAATCAGAAACACAATTGTATGGCAATCAGCTCCTGAAAATTTAACCGTTTTGTTTTGAGGTTCAAGTTAGTCTTGATATATGAAAAGTGGGCTTTTAGCTTTATGGATGTGTAGAGAGGAACACCGGACCATGAGTCATCATTTTGATTTGAGCATAAATCTGATGGATTAGTTCCATCACTTCATGTTAGCTGCTCATGCACAGTTTACTTTGAGTTGTTGTGACTTATGACCACAACTTTTTGAAGATTCTGATCAATGTGAATTAAAGATTGCTAAATAAGAGGCTTGTTTTATTCTCACCCAAACCAAGCTCTATTAATAAACGTCAACGTTGTTCTAGTATTACAAAACACAAGTGGAGGCTTTGAGTACATTTTGACACTCATGACATCCATATATTGCAACCCCTGGACTTTTGCACAGCAGTTTATACATATATATATATATATAATGTATATATATATATAAATATATGTATATATATATATATATAAAACATATATATATATATATATAGTATTTATATATATATATATATATATGTGTAAATATATATATATATTATAAATATAAATATAAATATATAAATATGCATTGCATCTGAAAGCAGATAGGATTTTTTTCCCATGTTCCCCCCTTTCTATCTCTCTATCTCTCTGTCTTTCAACCTATTTAATTTACACAATTCCTTTCCATTACAAATTTACACAATTCCTTTCCATTACATATATACACTACCGGTCAAAAGTTTTAGAACACCCCCATTTTTCAGTTTTTTACTGAAATTTAAGCAGTTCCAGTCCAGTGAATAACCAGAAATGGTACAAAGCTTAGCGGTAACTGCCAGAGGTTAGAAAATAAGTTTAGGACACTAAAAACTGAAAAATAATGTAAATTTCAGAGTTTTAAAAACGGCCCTTTTCAGGGAACAAGTAATGGGTTAGCAACTGCAACTGTTCTGCAGTAGTGGAAGGAAATTAAGCCTTGAAAGTTGATCAAACAATTCCTACAGGTGTCCCAACTTTGTTGATTAGTGACAAACCCTCTGTCTGTATAAAAGCAGTGTTGGAACAGACTGTGTTGCTGCACCCTCTGAAGAATATTTGGAACATGTTGCACTGCAGGAAGTAGTATATTGCTATCATAATGGCGATAAAAAGACAATTCAGAAAGGTACACAGACAGACCATTGTAACCCTTAAAAGTGTAGGTCTTTCCTGAAGAGAAATTGCACAGAAGCCAAGGTGTCAGTGAGTACCGTTCCTACACCATCAAAAGGCACTTGGAAACTGGAGTAAACTCTAACAGTAAGAGGTCTGGCAGACCCAAAGCCACAACACATCAGAAGACAAGTTTCTGAGAGTCAACAGCTTGCATGATAGGCAGCTCACAGGACAGCAGCTTCAAGCACAGCTTAACACTGGTCGAAGTAAGGAATCTCAGTTTCAACTGTGAAGAGAAGACTTCGAGCTGCAGATTTGACAGGTCGAGTGGAAGTAAGAACGACATTGCTAAGATGGCAAAATAGAAAAAAAGAGGCTTGCCTGGGCTATGAATCACTGCCAGTGGACGACTGAAAATTGGAAGAAGGTCTTATGGACTGATGAATCAACATTTGAAATCTTCGGTTCATCACGCAGGGATTTTGTATGCCATCGAGAAGGTGAAAGGATAGTTCCTCAGTGTGTGACACCAACTGTCAAACAGGGAGGAGGAAGCGTGATGATCTGAGGCTCTTTTACTGGATTCCGAGTCGGCGACTTGCACAGAGTGACTGTCACCTGAACCAAAAGGGCTACCACAGCATTTTGCAGTGCCATGCAATACCCTCTGGTCTATGCCTAGTTGTCAGGGCTTCATCCTACAGCAAGACAACGACCCAAAACATACCTCCAGTCTATGTCAGAACTACCTTAGAAGAAAAGAACAAGAGGGTAGGCTTCAAGTCATGGAATGGCCAGCACAGTCTCCAGACTTAAACCCCATCGAGCTGGTTTGGGATGAACTGGACAGAAGGGTGAAAGCAAAGCAACTACAAGTGCAACACATTTGTGGGAACTTCTGCAATAGTGTTGGAAGAACTTTCCGAACAATATTTGATTTCCATTTAGAAAGAATGCCACGAGTGAGTTCGGCTGTTATATCTGCAAAAGGTGGCTACATTGATGAGTCGCAATTTAGAATAAATTTTGTTCAACAAAACGATTCCATGATTTATTTTTTTACCTGCAATTGTTTATTTGTTCTATGCTATAATTTCAGAGTACATTGAAACATTAAACTGCTTAAATTTCAGTAAAAACTGAAAAATGGGGGTGTTCTAAAACTTTCGACCAGAAGAGTACATATATATATATATAATATATATATATTATATATATTATATATATATATATATATATATAATTATATATATATACACATTCACTGAACAGGGCAGGACGGGCGACGGGGTGTCGCAGGCGTTGCAAGGCTCTGGGCCGTGTCACACGGGATGTGAGAATGAGACCACTTCCGGCCCTAGGAGCCTGGCAGGGCGGGCAGGGACCCAATGAGGTCACGCAATTTGGGCGATGGCGCATTGGTTCGGGTCGTCACCCACCCTTCGCCGGAGGCTTATGAAAGTTGGATCGCGAAGCCATCTGCTCTCTATCTCTCCTCTCTCTCTCTCTCTCTCTGCTCTCTCCAGCACTTCTCACCTGCCTGCCTCACACTCATCTCCTCCTCTCTTCTCCCCCCTCTCTTCACAGCACTCGTTGTCTGCCTGTCGCTGCATCTCGCACTCAGAGTTGGTGTGCCACAGACACTCTTCTGGACCAGTGCGGAGCACACATTTCCACGAGCCCCGGCAAAGTGATTCAGCAGGAGATAACGCGCCAACTCTTAAGGTGGGATCGTTCAAGTGAAGCGTCCCCCAAAGCGTACTGGGTTGCGGCGGTCGGCCGACCATGCCAAGTATTGAGAGGCCGTTAGTTCTCATATGCTCTCCTTCCTTCTTGCTAACTAATCTTCATGGGGTTTGTGTGTGTATGTGATGGCACCTGTCATGCATAAGTTAAGATTGTGGGAAGATATAACGGGATAAGTCTGCTCTGTGTCTGCTTTTGTAAATTGCTTGCCTTTTGCTGCACCCACAAATTCCTTGCTGTCCCTGCTGTACATACAATAAACCCCATTCACTGTGCACATACCTTCCCTCGCTAATTGTAAATAAATGGTTCTATAGAAATGGTCCAAGCTCGTTTTCGTCTTTTCCTTCATTGGTCCAGCATGGTTGGTATCCTAGCCTAGCCAGGACGTTATCCCCCAACGATCTGTTTCCTCGCCAGTCCTTCCTTGGCAGTTACGCTCGGTGCATCTGATCCGGTAAGGTGATCCGGTTTGAACAAGGTGTACTGAGGGCAGTCCCCTGGTAATTAGATCATGTGACCCTGGTAATTAGACGGACATCGAAGCCGATACACCAGGAAAAAATCACAGAATCATCGGAAAGTATCTGTAAATGAAAATATAAATAAATGAAAAATCAAATGCAGTTGAGCGACCCGAGATAATGGGGAAGCATTGATCATATGCTTACACAATGTGTAAGCATACCTCGCTAGTCTTTATATGTAAAGCTCATTCTAACCACTCACTGACTCACTAACTGATATCAATGTTCGGTTCCTTTCTGTTGACATAGAAAGCTGAAATTTTGCGTGCCGATGGACATCGAAGCTGATACACCAGGAAAAACCACAAAACCTTCAAAAAGTGCTCATAAATGAAAATATCGGCCTTGTTGTGTTTCCTGCAGGTGAGCATCCCGAGACAATGTGGACAATGGGAACCCATGCTGCAACTGCTGCTATTTATTATGCAGCTATGTATGAAGCATGGTTCATTGTTACTTACAATGTGTAAGCATACCCCACTTGTATTTTTTTTTTACGGCACTAGGGCCAGGGGGTTACCACGAGGGGGACTCCTCGGACTCTCCCTGACCTCCAGACCTGAGGCCGCCATCCACAGGCAACTCTGCCATCTGGTGGGTTGTTGAGCAAACGCAGACACCAGTTAAAACTACGAAACTGAGTCGGGTGTTTGCTCCTTCCCTATGGCATTATCTTACTGGTGGTTTGGTGGTACCAATTAGGGAACCGCACCCTCAATGTTCACCCATTTATTTAATACGTATGGCCGAGCGAACCGTGGATGAAAGTTGGCTTGTGGTATGAGCGATCCATCGGGTAAAAGTTCCTGTCTATCTATTTGCACACACCATATTGAACCAATGAAGGAAATGAGACATTCGAGCAGGTTTGAAAACAATTTACCAGCACTTCCCAAAAGGCACGTATTTACAGGGCACATACGAATCAATCAGCATGTAATCAAGACACAAAAACCAGCAATGTTATTTGTTCACACTTTTAAGCCCCTGACACAATCTTACTTAGTCTACATATAGGAAGGGCACTCCATCAGATATTCTGGGGAAAATGTAGAGAGAAAGAAAAGAAAAGAAGAGAGAAGTAGAGCGAGGTATGGTGGCGACCTCTGACTCACCCTGGCAGGTGGGCGCGTGCTATTCCAAAAGTGGGGGAGAAGGAAAAAGGTGAGGAATCAAAGGAGTAGAAGTGTGTGAATGCAAATTAATTGAGAAGAATGCCGGCTGCAGTGTAAGCTTTTGAGGAAGGTGTGAGGTGCGAACGTAAACCTCGGCCAGACGAGTCAACAGGCCAATTGTTGATAGCTCTTTCAATCGTGATACTCCTTTGGTGAGTCTCAAATCACCGAATTAGCCATTCTTAATGGAAAGTAAGAGAAAGATCGTGAAAGTCGATATTGGAACTCTTGTTCCAATGGAATAATGAGGACCTCGTGGCATTCTCGTTATTATGCCTTGCCCCATGCCCGTCTCACCACATTGCAGTCTACCCAGTGCAGCTTGATCCAACGATAGCGCAGCTCATCTCTGCTCCAGCGCAGCTTGTCTTGGCAGGCTTCTGATACAGCGACATGCCAACAAAACAACACTTCTGATACAAATGGTGAAAACTGGATGGTGCCAGCAACTGGATAAGGTGAGCAAAAAACAGTGCTCGGTCCCCAACACCACACCCACACATTCACAACACCGAATGGAAACTCCACCAATCACACAATCCACATGGCATCACGTCCAACCTGGGCATGAAACCAGCCATGTTCGGCTCCAGAAACACAAAAACAACAAGGGCACACACACATTCACCCCCACACATTCTTTCTTTCTTACGCATCCATGCCAATGTGTGTTGTGGATTGGATTGGTGCGCGGTCATGTCAATCACAGTGATTTTTGTGTTTGAGTCCTCATGTGCGATCCTGTGTTGAAAACATTATCTTGTGGTGGTGCATCATTGAGATCAGCAGTGTCAGTCCATTTTGGTTTTTGTTGAAGCAGGTCACATTGTATGAACCGTCCATGAATGTTGAATCCACGAATGTCAGGATTTCACGGTATATATTCAGGTAAACACTCATGAACACAATAAATACATTATCTTGTGTATTTTTCGTAAAACACCTCTAGATAATTGAAAGAAATGCTCTTATGAGAAAAAACATGCCCCCAGCGAATCCCATGAGATTGTGGCGCTCCATTTCCATTGCCATTTCCAACTCTGTCTGATGAAGTTAAAGATGCTGAAGATGTGGACATCTTAATAGGTCAAAAAGACGAATGTGGTTGAGATAATGTAATGCTTTGTCAAATAACATCTGGCAAGAGCAATTAAACTCCAATCCAAATGATTTACATTCATGAAGTCCAAGTGGTTGTGCACAGCACAACACAAGATCAGGGCCTGCAGTCCAACTCTCCTTGTGATGTCATTGCACATGCATTGCCTTTTCTAATTTTAGTAAAATGGTGAAAAAAAACCCCGTACCCTTGCACCATTCTCACCGTGAGTGAAATTCACATTGTTCACTAAACCAAAAAGCACATTCAATCACGATATTCACCTACCCTACTGGGGCACTGAATACTGTTTGCATACTATTCTAATAAGAACCAGGCTCGACGAATGTGTGTATACAGGTGATTCATGTGGTTCGGGGTCAAGGTAGAGTTGGGCACATTGTATATCTCAAAGAGATAATATACGTTCAATTATTGATGCGAAAGAAAACGCATCATAATTTTACCAATGAGCTTGAAGCCTGCGCATGAAATCATGATGACATTGTCATTTCAGAATGCGTTTCTGTCTATATATGCATGATTATGGTATTTTTCATGGGGTATGATCTTCATATAAAAAGGAAAATAATAAAATGCAGTCACACATCTGTAAACCAAACAATTTAAATCATCATTCAACATCATCAATCTGAAAAACCAATTCGCTTGTCCTGTAATGCATTAACTATTGGCTTAACTTTTTTGTTTAATCATAAGCAGGCAGTAACTTAAAACAGCATTCTGTGAGGATCATACTTATTGATATAAGGTCATAGCAAGGAATCCTATGCCTTTTTAGTGCATGCTTGCTGATGGGAATGAAATATTAGGCCAGCTGACCTATCTGCATGTGGATGTTCCACTCTCCCCCCTGCCCCATGCCCCCTCCACGTGTCGTTGGTTGTTATCTCCATTTTGCGGGTTTCAGAAGGAGGAATGGAGCCCTCCCAGGTCTCAAAGTATCCACCTTCATGTGTGAGTGCATTAAGATAATACTATATATATATATATATATATATATATATATATATATATATATATATATATATTGTTATTGATTTCAGAATCGGCTCCGCCAAATGCATACAAACATCCTAAATGCATGTCCAGATAGACCCATCCCCATGTCTGGTGGATTCAAACTTTGGTGCTGAGAAGGGAAAAGAATAGGTTCCCTTTCTTTGGGATGGACTTTTTCTCTTACGAAAGACACATTCATGCACTGAAATAGTCGTTAGCCCAACGGAGGCTCACCCACCTCTTTCCACTGACGTTGACACCCACCTTTTCCATCGATGTTTACACCCAGTTCAGCAGATCTATGGACGCTAACTGGCTGTTTTTCATATCGGGCTGAACATTGAGGTGATAATTGTTGTTGACATTTTATGAGCGCTTCACGTTTTCGCTCGGTAATTCTGGCAAATGGCTGCTTTCTGCCATTCGTCCAGCACCACAAACATGGCATCGTAGGGCCAGAATGATCGCAAGATGGGCGTTGTCACGTGCAACGATGCGCCAATAGGCAAGGTGGATGTGGCTGTCGTCTGCTTGAGGCTCCGCCTAGACTGGCCACCTATAAAAAGGACAGGAGCACCGTTGTTTTCAGTCAGTTGGTGACAAAGAGTTGGCGATAGCTGGTGGCGGTTCTGACAGCTTTGAGAGTTTTGCGACAATTTGTGTCAGTTGGTGACAGCTGGACGACGGCTATTCTCAATTCCAGTCAGACGGTTGCTTCAATCAGTTCCAGTCAGA
>CM068962.1:59070916-59081937 GCA_035128595.1 Eptatretus atami
GCATCGGAAGCGAATTGAAGCACGTATAAAACACATATACATAGGCCTTACCCTACATGAACATACCTGCCCGGGAGCACGTACAACAATCACTTACCCGGGTAAACACATACGCTACGATCCATGTTAACATGACATTGAGGTGAGTAAAGGGGGAAACAAAAATGTAGAGGTTGAGGTAGAGAAAGAGTGGGACTTTGATCGGTGGTGTTCCCAGCGCACATTCAACATCTCCAACAAAGGTTGTTTTGTCCACGGGCGCGATGGTCCAAAACTCAGTGGTTCAGGTTGCCCCTTCACGATTCCCTCAATCCCCTCCTGCATCAATGCCCCTGTGATGGGGAAACTGCGGGAGTTCCGCGGGGGCCCCAACATGATGACCTCCGCCGATCCGAGTTAATCTTATTCCAGAGGGGAGAGCTGGACTCATTACATGAGTAAGGTGGCTTGTCCTGGTGTTGAAATGGTGCACCAGGCAGTGTGGACATCAATAATTGCCGGAGAAAGTGAAGTGAAGAAAATTGTGAGAGGAAGAAATACGAAGGATGAAGAAACCACCACACTTCCCCCTTTTCCTGACGTGCAGACACCCACCTCGTGTTAGTCACTTCTCAAATATGGTCTAGCTGTGCTGCATTCACACCCACACTGGGTGGAGATGGGGGCTGGCGGGAGTGGAACCTTCTTGCAACTCATATACAGCCAGACTATCTCGTCTTCCTTTCCACTTTGATGAACTGGTTCTTTTCTGCGGTGATCGGGGGCGGGGGGGGGGATGGGTTCGCAAGTAGGTTTAACTTGTTGGCTTTCTAATGGAAAGGATTGTGTAAATTAAATAGGTTTGAAAAATACAGAGAGATGAGAGATAGAAAAGGGGGAACATGGGAACAAAACTCTATTCTGCTATACAGATGCAATTGGCATATTTATCGCATTAAATACAATTTACCGTAAGTTCGAAGCAAAAATTCAAAAAGAAAACTGACTAATTGTTTTTATTTATGTGTTTTTGCTTCCATTCTCCCCAAGGACGGGAACAGGAGGGTTGGGGGCATGAAGTCCTACCTGAGTTCACAACGTTTGCATACATTGCCTCATCTTTATTAGACAGCTTTTTCATCTTCCAGTTCTGATTTGTCAATCCGATTGATACTTATAGTGGGAAAACTTAGCTAAAAGAGCAGAAACAGATTGATGCAAAATTTTTTTGTGAGGAAGCACCAAAATTTGGACACAGTTAGCACTGCAACTGTTCTGCAGTAGTGGAAGGAAATTAAGCCTTGAAAGTTGATGCAAACAATTCCTACAGGTGTCCCAACTTTTGTTGATTAGTGACAAACCTCTGTCTGTATAAAAGCAGTGTTGGAACAGACTGTTGTTGCTGCACCCTCTGAAGAATTATTTGGACAATGTTGCACTGCAGGAAGTAGTTATTGCTATTCATATGGCGAAAAAAGACAATTCAGAAAGGTACACAGACAGACCATTGTAACCTTAAAAGTGTAGGTCTTTCCTGAAGAGAAATTGCACAGAAGCCAAGGTGTCAGTGAGTACCGTTCCTACACCATCAAAAGGCACTTGGAAACTGGAAAACTCTAACAGTAAGAGGTCTGGCAGACCCAAAGCCACAACACAATCAGAAGACAAGTTTTGAGAGTCAACAGCTTGCATGATAGGCAGCTCACAGGACAAGCAGCTTCAAGCACAGCTTAACACTGGTCGAAGTAAGGATCTCGTTTCAACTGTGAAAGAAGACTTCGAGCTGCAGATTTACAGGTCGAGGGAAGTAAGAACGACATGCTAAAGATGCAAAATAAGAAAAAAAGAGGCTTGCCTGGGCTATGAATCACTGCCAGTGGACGACTGAAAATTGAAGAAGGTCTTATGGACTGATGAATCAAAATTTAAATCTTCGGTTCATCACGCAGGGTTTTTGTATGCCATCGAGAAGGTGAAAGATAGTTCCTCAGGTGTGACACCAACTGTTCAAACAGGAGGAGAACGTGATGATCTGAGGCTCTTTTACTGGATTCCGAGTCGGCGACTTGCACAGAGTGACTGCACCCTGAACCAAAAGGGCTACCACAGCATTTTGCAGTGCCATGCAATACCCTCTGGTCTATATGCCTAGTTGTCAGGGCTTATCCTACAGCAAGACAACGACCCAAAACATACCTCCAGTCTATGTAAACTACCTTAGAAGAAAAGAACAAGAGGGTAGGCTTCAATCATGGAATGGCCAGCACAGTCTCCAGACTTAAACCCCATCGAGCTGTTTGGGATTGAACTGGACAGGAAGGGTGAAAGGCAAAGCCAACCTACAAGTGCAACACATTGTGGGAACTTCTGCAATAGTGTGGAAGAACTTCCGAACAATATTTATTCCATTAGAAAGAATGCCACGAGTGAGTTCGGCTGTTATATCTGCAAAGGTGGCTACATTGATGAGTCGCAAATTTAGAATAAATTTTTTTCAACAAACGATTCCATGATTTATTTTTTTACCTGCAATTGTTATTTTCTATGCTATATATTCAGAGTACATTGGAACATTAAAACGCTTAAATTTCAGTAAAAACGGAAAAATGGGGGTTTTCAAAACTTCGACCAGAAGAGTACATATATATATATATATATTATATATATATATATATATATATATATATATATATATATATATATATATATATATACACATCACTGAACAGGGCAGGACGGGCGACGGGGTCGCAGGGCGTTGCAAGGCTCTGGGCGTGTCACACGGGATGTGAGAATGAACCACTTCCGCCCTAGGAGCCTGCAGGGCGGGAGGGACCAATGAGGTCACGCAATTTGGGCATGGCGCATTGTTCGGGTCGTCACCCCACCCCTTCGCCGAGGGCTTTATGAAAGTTGGATCGCCGAAGCCATCTGCTCCTCTCTCTCTCTCTCTCTCTTGCTCCTCTCCCACGCATTCCTCACCTGCCATGCCTCACACTCATCTCTCTCTCTCTCCCCCCTCTCTTCACAGCACCTCGTTGTCTGCCTGTCGCTGCATCTGCACTCAGAGTGGTTTGGCGTGCCACAGACACTCTTCTGACCAGTGCGGAGCACACATTTCCACGAGCCCCGCAAAGTGATTCAGCAGGAGATAACGCGCCAACTCTTAAGTGGGATCGTTCAAGTAAGCGTCCCCCAAGCGTACTGGGTTGCGCGGTCGGGCCGACCATGCCAAGTATTGAGAGGCCGTTAGTTCTCATATGCTCTCCTTTCCTTCTTGCTAACTAATCTTCATGGGGTTTGTGATTGTTGTGATGGCACCTGTCATAGCATAAGTTAAGATTGTGGAAGAATAACGGATAAGTCTGCTCTGTGTCTGCTTTTGTAAAATTGCTTTGCCTTTTGCTGCACCCCACAAATTCCTTGCTTTCCCTGCTGTACATACCAGTAAACCCCATTCACTGTGCACATACCTTTCCCTGCTAATTGTAAATAAATGTTCTATAGAAATGGCCAAGCTCGTTTTCGTCTTTTCCTTCATTGGTCCAGCATGGTTGGTATCCTAGCCTAGCCAGACGTTATCCCCCAACGATCTTGTTCCTCGCCAGTCCTTCCTTGGCAGTTACGCTTCGTGCATCTGATCCGGTAAGGTGATCCGGTTTGAACAAGGGTACTGAGGGCATGTCCCCGGTAATAGATCATGTGACCTGTCTGGTAATTAGACGGACATCGAAGCCGATACACCAGGAAAAAAAATCACAGAATCATCGGAAAGTATCTGTAAATGAAAAATAATAAATGAAAATCAAATGCAGTTGAGCGACCCGAGATAATGGGAAGCATTGATCATATGCTTACACAATGTGTAAGCATACCTCGCTAGTCTTTATATGTAAAGCTCATTCTAACCACTCACTGACTCACTAACTGATATCAATGTTCGGTTCCTTTCTGTTGTAGAAAGCTGAAATTTTGCGTGCCGATGGACATCGAAGCTGATACCACAGGAAACCACAAACCTTCAAAAAGTGTCATAAATGAAAATATCGGCCTTGTTGTGTTTCCTGCAGTGAGCATCCCGAGACAATGTGGACAATGGGAACCCATGCTGCAACTGCTGCTATTTATTATGCAGCTATGTATGAAGCATGGTTCATTGTACTTACAATGTGTAAGCATACCCCACTTGTATTTTTTTTACGGCACTAGGGCCAGGGGTTACCACGAGGGGGACTCTCGGACTCTCCCACCTCCAGACCTGAGGCCGCCATCCACAGGCAACTCTGCCATCTGGTGGGTTGTTGAGCAAACGCAGACACCAGTAAACTACGAAACTGAGTGGGTGTTTGCTCCTCCCTAGGCATTATTCTACTGGTGGTTTGGTGGTACCAATTAGGGAACCGCACCCTCAATTCACCCATTTATTTAATACGGTATGGCCGAGCGAACCGTGGATGAAAGTTGCTTTGGTATGAGCGATCCATCGGTAAAAGTTCCTGTCTATCTATTTGCACACACATATTGAACCAATGAAGGAAATGAGACATTCGAGCAGGTTTGAAAACAATTTACCAAGCACTTCCCAAAAGGCACGTATTTACAGGGCACATACGAATCAATCACAGTAATCAAGACACAAAAACCAGCAATGTTATTTGTTCACACTTTTAAGCCCCTGACACAATCTTACTTAGTCTACATATAAAGGGCACTCCATCAGATATTCTGGGGAAAATGTAGAGAGAAAGAAAAGAAAAGAAGAGAGAAGTAGAGCGAGGTATGGTGGCGACCTCTGACTCACACCTGGCAGGTGGGGCGTGCCTATTCCAAAAGTGGGGAGAAGGAAAAAGGTGAGGAATCAAAGGAGTAGAGTGTGTGAATGCAAATTAATTGAGAAGAATGCGGCTGCAGTGTAAGCTTTTGAGGAAGGTGTGAGGTGCGAACGTAAACCTCGCCAGACGAGTCAACAGGCCAATTGTTGATAGCTCTTTCAATCGTGATACTCCTTTGGTGAGTTCAATCACCGAATTAGCCATTTCTTAATGGAAAGTAAGAGAAAGATCGTGAAAGTCGATATTGGAACTCTTGTTCCAATGGAATAATGAGACTCGTGGCATTCTCTTATTAGCCTGCCCCATGCCCGTCTCACCACATGCAGTCTACCCAGTGCAGCTTGATCCAACGATAGCGCAGCTCATCCTCTCCAGCGCAGCTTTGTCTTGGCAGGCTTCTGATACAGGACATGCCAACAAAACAACACTTCTGATACAAATGGTGAAAACTGGATGTGCCAGCAACTGGATAAGGTGAGCAAAAAACAGTGCTCGGTCCCCAACACCAACACCCACACATTCACAACACGAATGGGAAACTCCACCAATCACACAATCCACATGGCATCACGTTCCAACCTGGGCATGAAACCAGCCATGTTCGGCTCCAGAAACACAAAAACAACAAGGGCACACACACATTCACCCCCACACATTCTTTCTTTCTTACGCATCCATGCCAATGTGTGTTGTGGATTGGATTCGCGGTCATGTCGAATCACAGTGAATTTTTTGTTTGAGTCCTCATGTGCGATCCTGTGTTGAAAACATTATCTTGTGGTGGTGCATCATTGAGATCAGCAGTTCAGTCCATTTTGGTTTTTGTTGAAGCAGGTCACATTGTATGAACCGTCCATGAATGTTGAATCCACGAATGTCAGGATTTCACGGTATATATTCAGGTAAACACTCATGAACACAATAAATACATTATCTTGTGTATTTTTCGTAAAAAACCTCTAGATAATTGAAAGAAATGCTCTTATGAGAAAAAACATGCCCCCAGCGAATCCCATGAGATTGTGCGCTCCATTTCCATTGCCATTTCCAACTCTGTCTGATGAAGTTAAAGATGCTGAAGATGTGGACTCTTAATAGGTCAAAAAAACGAATGTGGTTGAGATAATGTAATGCTTTGTCAAATAACATCTGGCAAGAGCAATTAAACTCCAATCCAAATGATTTACATTCATGAAGTCCAAGTGGTTGTGCACAGCACAACACAAGATCAGGGCCTGCAGTCCAACTCTCCTTGTGATGTCATTGCACATGCATTGCCTTTTCTAATTTTAGTAAAATGGTGAAAAAAAACCCGTACCCTTGCACCATTCTCACCGTGAGTGAAATTCACATTGTTCACTAAACCAAAAAAGCACATTCAATCACGATATTCACCTACCCTACTGGGGCACTGAATACTGTTTGCATACTATTCTAATAAGAACCAGGCTCGACGAATGTGTGTATACAGGTGATTCATGTGGTTCGGGTCAAGGTAGAGTTGGGCACATTGTATATCTCAAAGAATAATATACGTTCAATTATTGATGCGAAGAAAAACGCATCATAATTTTACCAATGAGCTTGAAGCCTGCGCATGAAATCATGATGACATTGTCATTTCAGAATGCGTTTCTGTCTATATATGCATGATTATGGTATTTTTCATGGGGTATGATCTTCATATAAAAAGGAAAATAATAAAATGGCATCACACATCTGTAAACCAAACATTTAAATCATCATTCAACATCATCAATCTGAAAAACCAATTCGCTTGCCTGTAATGCATTAACTATTGGCTTAACTTTTTTGTTTAATCATAAGCAGCAGTAACTTAAAACAGCATTCTGTGAGGATCATACTTATTGATATAAGGTTCATAGCAAGGAATCCTATGCCTTTTTAGTGCATGCTTGCTGATGGAATGAAATATTAGCCAGCTGACCTATCTGCATGTGGGTGTTCCACTCTCCCCCTGCCCCATGCCCCTCCACGTGTCGTTGGTTGTTATCTCCATTTTGCGGGTTTCAGAAGGAGGAATGGAGCCCTCCCAGTCTCAAAGTATCCACCTTCATGTGTGAGTGCATAAGATATATATATATATATATATATATATATATATATATATATATATATATATTGTTATTGATTTCAGAATCGGCTCCGCCAAATGCATACAAACATCCTAAATGCATGTCCAGATAGACCATCCCCATGTCTGGTGGATTCAAACTTTGGTGCTGAGAAGGGAAAAGAATAGGTTCCCTTTCTTTGGGATGGACTTTTTCTCCTTACGAAAGACACATTCATGCACTTGAGAATAGTCGTTAGCCCAACGGAGGCTCACCCACCTCTTTCCACTGACGTTGACACCCACCTTTTCATCGATGTTTTACACCCAGTTCAGCAGATCTATGGACGCTAACTGGCTGTTTTTCATATCGGGCTGAACATTGAGGTGATAATTGTTGTTGACATTTTATGAGCGCTTCACGTTTTCGCTCGGTAATTCTGGCAAATGGCTGCTTTCTGCCATTCGTCCAGCACCACAAACATGGCATCGTAGGCCAGGAATGATCGCAAGAGGGCGTTTGTCACGTGCAACGATGCGCCAATAGCAAGGTGGATGTGGCTGTTCGTCTGCTTGAGGCTCCGCCTAGACTGGCCACCTATAAAAGGACAGGAGCACCGTTTTTCAGTCAGTTTGTGACAAAGAGTTGGCGGTAGCTGGTGGCGGTTCTGACAGCTTTGAGAGGTTTTGCGACAATTTGTGTCAGTTGGTGACAGCTGACGACGGCTATTCTCAATTCCAGTCAGACGGTTGCTTCAATCAGTTCCAGTCAGACAGTTGCTTCAGTCAGTTCCAGTCAGATGGTTGCTCCAGTCAGTTCCAGTCAGACGGTTAGTGAGCTGGCAACAGTTGAGTTTGTGACAGTTGGTGACGGCCTTGCAGCCTTACAGTTTCGCACTGCCTCAGCACCTCACAGCTTCTCACAGCTCCGAACAGCTGTCCGTTGTTTGTGGCTCCTGACGTGGGTGACGCTTTGACCGTGAATGCTGGTTCTGCTCAGACTGCTCTTGGCGTACCTGATTCTTGGGTCCCTGGTTCCTGGGGGTGACAACTGACGTGATGGCGTTCAAGCCTGTTTGTGAGTGGGTGCACGGCAAGCAGGGCACTGGCAACAGACAAGGCAAGCTCATACATTTCAGGACGTTTTATTTGATGTATGATGACTTCTATTTGGTGAGTGGAACTGGATTTCTCTCCTCCCCCCCCCGAATGATCTGCTGGGTACCCTTGTCTCGTGTTTAATTGTTAAGTAAGCAGAGTGATAAGCATCTGCTCTTTGTGTCTTTTTTATCAATGCCTTATTAATTCTTTATATGCTTGCGATTATTTTGATTGATTTTAATTTACTTATTTCACCACAAGGAAATATAATTGTTTTTTTTTTTCCTTATTAATAAATTCCTTGTTGATGTTCCAACCTGTCCTTGCTTGTCCTTTCCTTCCATTGATCCACATTGGCCGAACCTAGATAGACTGGGAGGAATTAACACACAAATTGACCTGTAATAGTCAGCAGCACCAGCGGTTAAACGCTTGGCCACCCTCATTAAGATCTAATCAAGATAAAATTGGTGCTTTGGTGTCAGGAAGCCATGTGACTCTAGTTAAATGGCAAAATTAGATGGTGGACACTGGAACTCGTGGTTAACTGATTGGCGTTCGTGGTTCTAAAGCAACGCACCGTACCACAAAGTTAATTGTGAGCGGTGGCCCCAGTCCGCTCTTCGAGGAAAAACGGGCCCCCTCATAATACACCCGTGCCGTAAAAAAAAAAATATATGTATACAGTAATCCCACGTTTCTTGCGGGGGTTACGTTCCAAACCTCCCCGCGCTAAGTGAAAATCCGCGATGAATGGACGCCTCCCCACAAATCGACTCGTCTGGTCTGGTCGGTTTGGGAGTGATCGGTTTGAGGTGCCTGAGATCGACTCGTTCGGTCTGGCCGGTTTGGCAGTGATTTGGTTGAAGTGCCGGAGATCGACTCGTCTGGTCTGGTCGGTTTGGCAGTGATTGGGTTTGAGGTGCTGGAGATCACTCGTCTGGTCTGGTCGGTTTTGAGGTGCTGGGTACGAGGCATGCTCGTCCAACGGCGGCAAACCTTTTTCCTTCCCGAAGCATATCGAGCACCTTAACCTTCTCCTGAGCGTCAGGACCTTCCTCTGGCGCTTCGGTTCCTTGACAGAAGCCTTAGAACGTGCAGGGCGTTTGGGCGGCATCGGGGCTTGGAGAAAAAACGTAGAAAATATTCGAAGCTCACAAGCGAACTTTGTCTCGTGCATTGTGTGACTGGTCGAGCGCCCACGCGTTATAATTTATTGCTTAAATAATTTATATTTATATATTATTACCGCATGTACCGGGGGAATCCGCAGAAAAATTAGTTACGTTCCAAAAGAAAAACCTGCGATGAACCGGGGGCGCGATAGGTGAACCGCGATAAAGCGGGGGTTGACTTATGATATTTATATATATAGTATTATATATATGTATACATATATATCTGTATATCTATGTGTCGTTTTAATTATATATATATAATATATATATATATATATTTAAAATATTTAAATAAATAACATTTTTATGCACACACACACACACACACACACACACGTGGGATCTAGAACCAAATCTGGATATTATTTAATTTTTCAAGTGATTCTTCACCATTGAGAGATTTAGCCAAAAACAAGATTATATATATATATATATATATATATTATTATATATATATATATATATATATATATTATATATATATATATATAAATGGATATTTCAAAAAGTATTGGGACAAATATGTTTCGTGGATTAGTCATTATAGGGTGGAGGTATGTACCTATCGACTTGCCCTAGTACATTTATGTTTTCATTTCCGGATGCTTTACGATGGTTGTCATTTTTTCCTCGTGTATCGGCTTCGATATCCATTGGTGCACAAAATTGATGTGCTTCCCCATTGTCTCGGGTCACTCACCTTCATTTTTTTCATATATTTATGTTTTCATTTGTGGATGTTGTCTGATGATTCTGATATTTCTTTCCCCCGGTGTACTAGCTTCAATGTCCACTGGCATGTAAAATTTCAGCTTTCTATGTCAC
Organism: Eptatretus atami; assembly: GCA_035128595.1. Classification (NCBI taxonomy): domain Eukaryota; kingdom Metazoa; phylum Chordata; class Myxini; order Myxiniformes; family Myxinidae; genus Eptatretus; species Eptatretus atami. Next base: position 59,080,906 of record CM068962.1, read on the forward strand.
CTGGAAGGTACCGATCTTTAATATGAGTTAGTGAGTCAGTATGCCTGGTGTTGTTTTAATGGTTCAGGTGGCGGGCTTGGGATCCGAGGGTCCTTAGTTCAAACCCCGCTCAGCTGTTGAATTAATACCAGGTGGGGTTAACTCGACCTGTCATCCTTCTGAGGTCGGCAAAATGAGTGCCAGCATGCTGGTGTCCTATGTTGGAGTGGCGACCCGTCGAGGATTGTACCCAATAGCCAAGGAGCCTGCTTCGGCAGCACCAACGCTCTGCATAGAGTATGGTCCCAATGGAATGGTCAGTGAATCAGTGAGTGAGTAAGTCAGTCAGTGGATAGACAGAGCTTTGTAACATATATATATATATATGTACACAATATGGCCAAAAGTATATGGGCACCTGCTCATCCAAAATCTCCTTCCAAAATCATGGGCATTAATATGGAGTTGGTCCCCCTTTGCTAATTTAAACAGCGTCTACTCTTCTGGAAAGGCTTTCCACAAGATGTTGGAACATTGCTTTGGGGATTTGCTTCCATTCAGCCACAACAGCATGAGTGAGGTTGGGCACTGATGTTGGGCGGTTACGTCTGGCTCGCAGTCAGCGTTCCAATTCATTCTATTGGTGTTTGATTTGGGTTGAGGTCAGGGCTCTGTGCAGGCCAGTCAAGCCACGCCAATCTCAACAAACCATTTCTGTATGGATCGCGCTTTGTGCACAGGGGCATTGTCATGCTGAAACAGGGAAGGGCCTTCCCCAAACTGTTGCCACAAAGTTGGAAGCACAGAATCATCAAGAATGTCAATGTTTGCTGTAGCATTAAGATTTCCCTTCACTGGAACTCAGGCACCTAGCCCGAACCATGAAAAACAGCCCCAGACTATTATTCCTCCTCCACCAACTTTACAGTTGGCACTATGCATTTGGGCAGGTAGCGTTCTCCTCCATCAGCCAAACCCAGATTCGTCTGTCGGATTGCCAGATGGTGAAGCGTGATTCATCACTCCAGAGAACACGTATTCACTGCTCAAGAG
>CM068962.1:59081947-59099745 GCA_035128595.1 Eptatretus atami
ATGCTTGTACCGATGTTGCTTCCAGAGTCAGTTTGAAACTCGGTAATGGGTGTTGCAACCGACAACAGACGATTTTTTTCCGTGTATTGCACTTCAGCACTCGGCAGTCCCGTTCTGTGAGCTTGTGTGGCCTGCCACTTCGTGGCTGAGCTGTTGTTGCTCCAATAAGTTTCCACTTCACAATAACAGCACTTACAGCTGACCGGGGCAGCTCCAGCAGGGCAAGAATTTGACAAACTGACTTATTGGAAAGGTGGTATCCAATGACGGTGACATGTTGAAAGTCACTGAGCTCTTCAGTACGGCCCATTCTTCTGCTCATGTTTGTCTATAGAGATGCATGGCTTTGTGCTTGATTTTACACACCTCTCAGCAATGGGTGTGGCTGAAATAGCCGAATCCACTAATTAGAAGGTGTGTCCACTACTTTTCCATGTAGTGCTTTATTGTTATATATTAATATATGTATTTATTATGTTATATATATACAGTTATATTATATTATATATAATAAAGTACAGTATATATATGATTAGATAATAAATATAGACTAGTATATATATATATATATATTATAATATAAGATCATATAATATATATATTAATAATTCAACAATTTTTTTTAAATTTTCAGATTGCACCCCTCCTTTCCCATGTTTTTATGGTGGGTATCGCGCAACAGATCTATGTCTTCCAGCAAAACCAATAATCCGCACAAAACAACCATCCATCTGCCACCCAAACATTGTCCTGCTAATGCAAACATTCAACCACAAGTCAGGTGAGTGATCCGCAGGAAAATCAACATGGGAGTTGACGACACTCCGCCGATCCCATTGGATCCGCTGATCCTTCTGCCATCCCCACTAACTCCACCGATCCCGACTCCACGAGGCTTCATCACACCCTACATGTTTATACACACATATATTATTATATATATATATATATATATATATAATTATATATATATTATATTATATATTATTAATGCATACACATATATTATATACATATTATTATATATAATATATATATATATATTAATATATATAGTATATTATAAAATATGTTGTTTTGTTTTTTTAAAGAAGAAGAAGGTGCTTCCAACCAAAATAAAAACAAGATCGACCTCACTAATTTGAGCAAAAAGCGAGAGCAGACTGTTGTCAGGCAATAAGTTTTACTGGCCTTCGCAGCCGGCTTCATCAGGCACAATTGACCCCGAGCCTCGGCACGTGTCCGGTTTTTATTTTGATATGACTGCTCATTTCCGGTCACATGCTGTTGCTAGATATCAAATGGTGGAGTGCTTTTTACCCCGTGGGGTCTTCCACCCCACGGGGTCTAAGCGCCGCTCGCGTTCTCTCTTTTCTTGTGTACAGTACATTTGAACGTCTATTTCTCCATTATTCGTGAACAGAATTCGATGAAAATTGACAGGCATATACTAGACACATATGCACAGGCATTAACTGAGCCCAAAGTACGATTGCAGCCCTTCGGGCCGAGGAACGGCCCATTTTGGCCCATTCTTTTTAAAAAAAATTGTTATTTATTGGTTATTCGTGAACGGAACCGAACCAAACTTGACAAATATATTCTAGAGACCATTCCGCATGCATTATCTGAGTCCAAAGTGCGATTCCGGCCCTGTGGGCCGAGAAACAGCCCTTTCGGCCCATTTTCTTAAACTTGTTATTTCTCGGTTATTCGTTGATGGAACCAAACCAAACTTGACACATATATTCTAGAGACCATTCCCCAGTCATTAACTGAGCCCAAAGTACGATTCCAGCCATTTGGGACGAGAAACGGCGCTTTCGGCCCATTTTCTTGAAATTGTTATTTAAAAAAAAAATTAAATGCTGGGGCGATGCCCAATGCAAAATTAAGTCGCAATTGATGATATGAAACTAGCCTCACACTTGTGAGGTGCTCTGATTTCTTTTTCTGATGCAATGAAAATCTTACCAACGTTCAAAACTATCTGTCGTCCGTGCTCTCGCTCACCTGAGAGTTGTACGAATGAACTCCCACGGGGTATGTTCCCAATTTGAACATGTTTATTTTATTTATATTTTGCAAAAGCAAAAACAAACGTCAAATCACATCACGTAAGGGGTGCTCTGCTCTTTTTTTGTTTGCACTTGTATGTGTGTGGGTGAGCACGTGTGTGCTTGTTGTTTTTGTGTTTCCAGGGCACAAACGCGGTAGGTTTCGTGTCCGGTTTGGGAATGATGAGATGTTGGTTGTGCAGGTGTTGGGGTTCTCTTTGGGTGTTGTGTACATGTGGATGTGGTGTTTGGGATTGAGTGTTGTTTGTTGCTCACCATATACAGCCGTTTGCACCATCCAGTTTTTGCCATTATCATCAGAGGTTTGTATTGCGTGGGCATATCCACCGTCTCCCCAGTTAGACCACCCTCCTGGCTCTTCACGTGCCATGCTTTCTAAATCAACCTGTCGTTTGTTAGATGTAGTGTCTAGGACACGGGTCCCATCAAAGTCAAATTGATGGCCAGATTGCAGACAATGACGTGCTATTGCTGACTGGGTCATCTTTCCAAACCTAATTGCTCTATCATGTTCACCTAGCCGTTTCAAAATTTTTCCAGTTTCACCAATGTAGAATTGGTCACAGTCTTTGCATGATGAATGGTAAACTACTCCAGATTTATCACCAGTTGGTATTTGGTCCTTTAGGTTCGAGATGACATTATGGATGGTGGTTAGAGGCTTGTAGGCTACGCCAATCCATGAGCCATGTATTATCCTGCCAATCCTATCAAAAAAGGCCCAGGTAGTGGTCGTACACAGTGCCCAAGTGTGTCTGGCTCCTTCCATTCTGTCCGTTTTGGTTCTTCCAAGGTGGGGAGTATCCCCCTTGTTGTACCTATTTTTGACCAGAACTCCTCTAAACTAATCTGATTTATTTCATTGCCTCAGCTTTGGAGGATGACAGCATCCATGCCCGAGCTGCTGAAGGCGCTGTCACACCTTGACGTTTTAGCCAGCAATGGCAACGTATAAAAATGCATGTAAAACGTTGGTGTACGCTGAAGTTTTGAGTTTTTTTTTTAAAGTTTTGGTCGTATTCATAACGTGTTGGTCGTATGCATAACATATTAGTAACGGGCACAGAACGTTTCGTTGTCTTATAGATAACTTATACCAACGAATGCTTAGCCTGTTGTCGGCGTTCACAACCTATGCCCAAGATAGTTTAACTTAGGCATAGCCGCTGCACGTATCGCCGACGAACTCTGGCGTTCTCTGTTAAAAACCTGCCGCACGCCGATTTAAATCAAACCGCCTGAAAATTGGAAGTGTCAACATCGCAGTCACACCTTGACGATTTAGCCAGCGTATGCTGACCTATGAAAAATGTGTCTAAAAACGCTGGCACACGTCGAATACGGTATGGGTAAGTTGTGTATACGTTAGGAGCACGCTGAAAAACAATGAAGTACGCTGTCATATTCCGTGGTACGTCTAGTACGTCGTGAAATTTCAAGCATGCTGAAAATTTTACGACGTACTCGACGTATGGCTCACAAGTTCCGCATATGCTGGCATAAGTTCTCGGCACACTCCGTGATCGTTGACACACGTCGGACACACGTTACTTGTAAGTTACTCATAAGTCGAAACACGTCGAGGTAATGTTTAGCATACCCGAAACTTAATTTTTAACCTATGATAACGTGCTTTGAACCTATGAGTAGCGTGGTTTGAACCTATGTGTAACGTATCTCAAACGCACATTGTCTATGTAGACGAATTTGATTGAGTCTTCCGGACGACCACAGAACTTACTGAACGTGTTCTAACTTACATCTACGTATAATGGCGATTTGGCAGCGTTTAGGGGAATCGGTATATACAAATGTGGCTTCACAGAGGAACCCGTCAGTGTTCCAGACTCCATTGAGTAGATGTCAATGTCAGTAGTATCAGTAGTAGTAGTATTAGTGGCGTGTCAGTAGTAGTAGTAGTAGTAGTATTGTAGTAGTAGTATTGTAGTAGTATAGGTCCATGTCAGTAGTAGTAGGTGAGCGTGATGGGAGGTGTGGGTGATGATGATCCTCGTTGCTCACGAATAGGAGACTGCTTTGCACCATTTTTCGATGTTCTTTTCGGCTAATGTTTTTTTTTCTCATTCCCACGATGAACATAGTTAAGTATTCAAAACGACTTGGACAATGCAAAATGTACTAGTATGAACACAGAACGCTTGATAACTTATAGATAAGTTATACCAACGATTGATTGGCGTGTTTTAGGCGTCCACAACCTATGCCAACGATAGTCTAACGTATGCATAGCGTGGCAGCGATCGTCGAAGATTACGTGGTTTTCTATTCATAGGCTGCAACTTCACTTTTAATAAAATGCCTGTCACTCCCTATTGTTTTGGAGCTGTGCTCGGCAATTGAAATCGTTTCCATTGAACAGTTATCGCTTCCACAGCACTGCAGTCACGGCACCAACAGCAGCAGGCTCAGTGCCAGCTCATGCAGCTCAAGCGGATCCCTGTAAAGGTGTACTGCTTGGTTATCCTTGGACCCACTCTGGCTAGCAGCTCGTCGAACATCGCTGGGGGCATTCGCAGGAAGTTGATGAAGGATGCATGGTCCTCGTTCCGGAGTTCCACCATGAGCTGGTCATATATGCCGTAATGGCGTCGCCTCCCGATCCATGGTCTGACCCAGTTCCTTCTCCTCCGTTCACGTCTTCTTCTCCCGGCTCTATTGGCAGCAACTGGTGCAGTGTCAACTCGATGAGGTCATGTTGATGTTCGAGGACAGGTAGGTATTGTCGTCTCAGCCTTGCCGATCCTCCATCTCTCGGAATGACATGGACATGTACTCACCACGAAGTCTAAAAAAATACGGTTCCTCCTGCGAAGCCCCTTTTTATATACCAATTCCCCTAAACGTGCCAATACGCCATTATACGGTATCTGTAGTTAGGAACGCGTTCAGTAAGTTCTGTGGTCGTCCTGAAGAGTCAAATACGTCTACATACGTATTTGTGCGAGGACATGCTTTACAAATAATTCCCAAGCACGTTACTCATAGGTTATAAATAAGTCACAGGTACCCTAAACATTACTTTGACGTGTTTCGACGTATGAGGAACTTTCAAGTAACGTGTTGCGAAGTGTGAACAACGTTCGTGTAGTGTGCTTACAAAACGTTACTCATAGGTTAGAAATAAGTTTCGGGTACATAAACATTACCTCGACGTGTTTCGACTTATGAGTAACTTACAAGTAACGTGTGTCGACGTGTGTCAACGATCGCATAACGTGCCTACAACTTATGGCCAGCGTATCGGAACGTGTGAGTCATACGCCGGCATACGTCGTAAAATTTCAAGCATGCAAAAATTTGAGGATAACCCAAAAGTACAACGTTTAAAGCCAGCGTACTACGACGTATGGCAGTGTTTTTCAGCGTGCTCTTAACGTATACAAACGTACCCATAACGTGTTCGACGTTTGCCAGCGTTTTAGACAAATTTTTCATAAATCGGCATACGCTGGCTAAATCGTCAAGGTGTGACAGTGGCTTAAGGTCCGTGCTACACTGCGTTTGTGGGAGATTGAGTTGCAGGGTTAAATCCAGTAATCTGCTGGTGGGGGTTGGTTTCCTGTAAACCGAGGTCTTCAGGGAGCCGTCCGGCTTACGGTGAACCTCCACATCCAAAAATGCCAATTTGCTTTCTTTTTCAGTTTCGATTGTGAAGTTAATGCTGGGGAATACCCGGCCAAGTTGTCCCAGTAGGTGGTCTACCATGTTTGTATGCACAATGACGAAGGAGTCATCTACATATCTGTTTCAGTACCGTTGGAGCCAATTCTCATGAGACTCCAATATCCTTTATTCGAGTTCCTCCATCACCAAATTAGCTACAAAGCAGAGGCGGTGACCCATAGCTGTGCCAAATATTTGTCGGTCGTGTGCACTGTCATAGATGAAGGTTGTGCTGTTCAGAAACATCTCCAGCAAGTCACAACGTCTTCAGGTGTTAGTTTGCTGTTTTGACAAGCCATTTTCCAATCGTTTGAATGTTTCAACCAGTCGAGTGTGACACTCACTGCTAGATCGACTGGGATGTTGGTGAAAAGTGAAACCACATTGAAAGGTACCATCATCATCATCTTGGATTCTAACCTCTCTTATCCTTTGGACAAATTCACCACAATTCTTAACAATTTTATCAGTCTTTCCTACAAGTCTGCCAATGATATGTGCTAGAAAGCCAGACAATCGAAAAGATGGTGCATTGACGAAGCACACGATGGGTCTCAGAGGGACATTGTCTTTGTGGATCTTGGGAAGACCATACAGTCTGGGTGCTGAACCATTGGTGCAGTAAAGCCAATTGTAGTCCTGGGCCGGTTGCTCAAAGCATCGTTAAATTTAATGATCGATTAGGCTTAATCGATCATTAAATTCCTTACCGATAGAATAGCAAATGACAGGATTTAACAGTGTTGCTCAAAGGTTAATTGATCGTTTGGCTAATGATAGGTTAACGATGCTTTGAGCAACCGGGCCCTGGTTGCTGAGCCTGCGAGTCGTTTTAGCATAGACAATCGTGTGTACAAGAACCGTTTGTGCTTTGGAGTTGGGTCATCAGTAATTTTTGATAAGTTTTACCACCCTCGAGTAGTGATATTACTTTACCATGGTATGATTCCTTCTCCATTACTCCATCCATCCTTCACTGCCCTGCCCTTGTCTGCTGGCACAAAGATCAAATTGGTCCTGTTTCTCAGACTTTTCCTAGCATTCATCTCTGGTACTGAGAGGTTAGGGTTTGGTTTACTCGTGTGTATAAATGCTCCGATGGTCTGAGCCACATTGTTCGTGATCGTGGTTTTCTCCTCTGCTGGTAGATTGGTAATGGTGGACTCCACACTCGCAACAATCCGGCCACAGGTATGATTCAGGGGTTATGCTGAACTTTAACCCTTTCCTTAGGACTGACATTTCAGCGTCCGATAACGTTTTGTTGTATAAATTCACAACACATTTTTTTCTCATCGCCAAAGTGCGTAGGTTTGTTGCTGATATCTTTTTGTAAGTGTGTTTGCTAGCATGTGGTCTGTACTGTGTGCAACGTTTGTGATGTTGGGGTTGCATCGTTCCTAGGGTGTGAAGTGCACGTGTGGTGCGGAGGAAATTTTGTGTGTGTAGTTTGTCCAGTTTCCTGGTGTGTGTGCATGGAGCAGACTCATTGTCACCATTGTTTGGTCTGCTGCCATTCCGAGGAGGCGTTCGAACAGAGCCCCATCCATGACTCCACAAAGTTTCTCCTGTAAAAGGTGTACTGCTTGGTTATCCTTGGACCCACTCTGGCTAGCAGCTCGTCAGAACATCGCTGGGGGGCATTCGCAGGAAGTTGATGAAGGATGATGCGTCCTCGTTCCGGAGTTCCACCATGAGCTGGTCATATATGCCGTTAATGGCGTCGCCTCGCCGATCCATGGTCTGACCCAGTTCTTCTCCTCCGTTCACGGTCTTCTTCTCCGGCTCTATTGGCATGCAACTGGTGCAGTGTCAACTCGATGAGGTCATGTTGATGTTCGGAGGACAGTAGGATATTGTCGTACTCAGCCTTGCCGTATCCTCCATCTCTCGGAATGACATGGACATGTACTCACCACGAAGTCAAAAAATACGGGTTCCTCCTGCGAAGCCCCTTTTTATATACCAATTCCCCTAAACGCTGCCAATACGCCATTATACGGTATCTGTAAGTTTTAGAAACGCGTTTCAGTAAGTTCTGTGGTCGTCCTGAAGATGTCAAATACGTCTACATACGTATTTGTGCGTTAGGACATGCTTTACAAATAATTCCCAAGCACGTTACTCATAGGTTATAAATAAGTCACAGGTACCCTAAACATTACTTTGACGTGTTTCGACGTATTGAGGAACTTTTCAAGTAACGTGTTGCGAAGTGTGAACAACGTTCGTGTAGTGTGCTTACAAAACGTTACTCATAGGTTAGAAATAAGTTTCGGGTACACTAAACATTACCTCGACGTGTTTCGACTTATGAGTAACTTACAAGTAACGTGTGTCGACGTGTGTCAACGATCGCATAACGTGCCTACAACTTATGGCCAGCGTATCGGAACTGTTGAGTCATACGCCGGCATACGTCGTAAAATTTCAAGCATGCAAAATTGAGATAACCCAAAAAGTACAACGTTTAAAAGCCAGCGTACTACGACGTATGGCAGTGTTTTTCAGCGTGCTCTTAACGTATACAAAACGTACCCATACGTGTTCGAACGTTTGCCAGCGTTTTAGACAAATTTTTTCATAAATCGGCATACGCTGGGTAAATCGTCAAGGTGTGACAGTGGCTTAAGGTCCGTGCTACACTGCGTTTGTGGGAGATTGAGTTGCAGGAGTTAAATCCAGTAATCTGCTGGTGGGGGTTGGTTTCCTGTAAACGAGTCTTCAGGAGCCGTCCGGGCTTACGGTGAACCTCCACATTCCAAAAATGGCCAATTTGCTTTTCTTTTTCAGTTTCGATTGTGAAGTTCAATGCTGGGAATACCCGGCCAAGTTGTCCCAGTAGTGGTCTACCATGTTTGTATGCACCATGACGAGGAGTCATCTACATATCTGTTCAGTACCGTTGGAGCCAATTCTCATGAGACTCAATATCCTTTATTCGAGTTCCTCCATCACCAAATAGCTACAAATAGGCAGAGACCGGTGAACCCATAGCTGTGCCCAAATATTGTCGGTCGTGTTGCACTGTCATGATGAAGGTTGTGCTGTTCAGAAACATCTCCAGCAAGCTCACAACGTCTCAGGTGTTAGTTTGCTGTTTGACAAGCCATTTTCCAATCGTTTGAATGTTTTCAACCAGTCGAGTGTGACACTCACTGCTAGATCGACTGGGATGTTGGTGAAAAGTGAAACCACATTGAAAGGTACCATCATCTCATCATCTTGGATTCTAACCTCTCATCCTTTGGACAAATTCACCACAATTCTTAACAATTTTATCAGTCTTTCCTACAAGTCTTGCCAATGATATGTGCTAGAAAGCCAGACAATCGAAAAGATGGTGCATTGACGAAGCACACGATGGTCTCAGAGGGACATTGTCTTTGTGGATCTTGGGAAGACCATACAGTCTGGGTGCTGAACCATTGGTGCAGTAAAGCCAATTGTAGTCCTGGGCCGGTTTGCTCAAAGCATCGTTAAATTTAATGATCGATTAGGCTTAATCGATCATTAAATTCCTTACCGTAGAATAGCAATGACAGGATTTAACAGTGTTTGCTCAAAGGTTAATTTGATCGTTTGGCTAATGATAGGTTTAACGATGCTTGAGCAACCGGCCTGTTTTGCTGAGCCTGCGAGCTCGTTTTAGCATAGACAATCGTGGTACAAGAACCGTTTGTTGCTTTGGAGTTGGGTCATCAGGTAATTTTTGATAAGTTTTACCACCCTCGAGTAGTGATATACTTTACCATGGTATGATTCCTTCTCCATTACTCCATCCATCCTTCACTGCCCTGCCCTTGTCTGCTGGCACAAAGATCAAATTGGTCCTGTTTCTCAGACTTTTCCTAGCATTCATCTCTGGTACTGAGAGGTTAGGTTTTGGTTTACTCGTGTGTATAAATGCTCCGATGGTCTGAGCCACATTGTTCGTGATCGTGGTTTTCTCCTCTGCTGGTAGATTGGTAATGGTGGACTCCACACTCGCAACAATCCGGGCCACAGGTATGGATTCAGGGGTTATGCTGAACTTTAACCCTTTCCTTAGGACTGACATTTCAGCGTCCGATAACGTTTTGTTGTATAAATTCACAACACATTTTTTTCTCATCGCCAAAGTGCGTAGGTTTGTTGCTGATATCTTTTTGTAAGTGTGTTTGCTAGCATGTGGTCTGTACTGTGTGCAACGTTTGTGATGTTGGGGTTGCATCGTTCCTAGGGTGTGAAGTGCACGTGTGGTGCGGAGGAAATTTTGTGTGTGTAGTTTGTCCAGTTTCCTGGTGTGTGTGCATGGAGCAGACTCATGTGTCACCATTGTTTGGTCTGCTGCCATTCCGAGGAGGCGTTCGAACAGAGCCCCATCCATGACTCCACAAAGTTTCTCCTGTAAAACTTCACCAACCTCAATTAGGTGTCGATGTCTGCGATGTCCTGCCTTAATTCTGAGTCTCAGAAAACGAAACCCCGTGGCTCGCATTATGTTGTTTGGCTCGAAACTCTCCACCAGGCGTCGAAATCTCAGCAAGCGAGGTAGCAAGTTTTCTTTGAGTTTCCTTTGAGGTACTGGAACAGATATGGAGATGACACCTTCGTCAATGTGCATACAAACATGGTAGACCACCAACTGGTACAACTTGGCCGGGTATTCTCCAGCATTAACTTCACAATCGAAATAGAAAAACGAAAGCAAATTGACCTTTTTGGATGTGGAGGTTCACCGTAAGCCTGACGGCTCCCTCGAGACGTTGGTTTACAGGAATCCAACCCACACCAGCAGATTACTGTAGTTTAACTCCTGCAACCCAATCTCCCACAAACACAGTGCAACACAGACCTTAGCAGCTCAGGCATGGATGCTGTCATCTTTCAAAGGTGAGGCAATGAACGAGATCAGATTAGTTTGAGGAGTCCTACTCAAAAATGGGTACAACAAGGGAATAATCCCCACCTAGTAAGACCCAAAAAGGACTGAATGGCGGAAGGAGCCAGACACTTGGGCACTGTGCACTGCCATACTATCTGGGCCTTTCTGAAAGGATTGGCAGGATAGCATGTGGCTCACAGATTGGCGTAGCCTGTAAGCCTCTATGCACCATCCGTAATGTCATCTCAAAACTTAAGGACCCAATACCAACTGGTGATAAATCTGGAGTAGTTTACCATTCATCATGCAAAGACTGTGACCAATTCTACATTGGTGAAACTGGAAGAAATTTGAAACAACAAGATGAACATGATATAGCAATTAGGCTTGGAATGGTGACCCAGTCAGCCAGAGCACGTCATTGCTGCAATCTGGCCACAAATTTGACTTTGATGGGACCTGTGTCCGAGACACTACATCTAACAAATGACACAGGTTGATTTTGGAAGTGTGGCATGTGAAGAGCCGGGAAGGTGGTCTAACTGGGGAGACGGTGAACATACCCACACAATACACACCTCTGATGCAAATGGCGAAAACTGAATGGTGCAAACTGCTGGATAAGGTGAGCAACAAACAACACTCAATCCCAAACACCACATCCACATGTGCACAACATCCAATGAGAACCCCAACACTCACAAAACCAACACCTCATCATAGACACCACGACAATGTCACTACTATCCCCTCAAACACAATCAACACCAACTACCCCCACTCCCTTCTGGAGTAACAGGGAACATGGATGCACATACCATGAAGCACACTTGGATCTGGATGTTCAGGCTTCTAACTCAGAGTGTGCAAGTGTACACTGAACTTCATTCAACATCATATGGTTAGCCCAAGCACTCCGCTAAATTACAGCCCCCATTTGGTGTATGGTGCATGTTCGCACACAGAGAGCATGACCAAACACCCAAGTGCCATGTTAAGTGTGGAGCTCCATCGAGGACTAGAGGTGAATTAGGCCATCTTCGCAGCTGTACCCTCGTGTGGGCGGGGCCAGCACTGGGGTGACTGTGCGTGCACCAATGGGGGTGCTGGAAAAAATCAATCCCTCCATTTGATCCACTGTTAAATTCCTCTTTCACCAGGGGATTAATTATTATTGGCTGTGCACTCCGCACAGAAAGAGACACAGATCTCATTGATTTGCATGATCAATATTGGCTTGATGGTGGAAACGAATGGCGCTCACGGAGCAGAGTGCTGAGCGAGAGAGAGATCCAGATTGAGCGAGGTCATAGGGCCAAGCCAAGAACTTATAGACTTTCTTACACCTCCTTCGGCTGTCTTCTCACACATTCTTCTTCTTTCTTTATGTCTCGTCTGCTGTGGACACGTATTCATAAAAGGAGCATCAGCGATTACCCGGGCAAGTCCAGAACAGTTATCCCCTTCAGGGCAGCCCCACTGATATTCACCTTCTACAGTTTCCTTTCTGCTCCTCACTTGCACATCACCATATCCTCACTTGCACTTCCTCAGACCACGCACCTAAGGCACCCTCAGTTTTTCTCCTCCTTCCCACTCCTCAGCAACTGGTCCACGCGAGTTCATCAACCCCGCCTGGTAATTGAGAGGTCGCAAACACCTCATACTTTCCCTCATCTTTCTTGCTATCTAACTTTACTCGGGAGTGTTTCTGAATGCGGATCATGTTAAATGAAATGACAGTATAAGTGTTATAACGGTTTAGCTCTGTACTGTCTTTTCTTTGTAAGTAATTGCGTTTTATTTGGCTGCACCTCACCAATCCTTGCTTTCCCTGAAATACATATCTTCATTGTAAAAAAAAAACCCTTGGTTGTACAAGTACTTTTATTCACCCTTTCTATAAATAAATTGTTATTATTGCAAACATACCCAATTTGTAGTGTCTTTTCCTCCATTGATCCAGTTTCGTCCACAAATCGTGTTAGCCAGGAAGTTCGACCCCACGTGATTTGCTCTGTTATCCAGCATACACTTACTCTATCACTTGGCAGTAATCTGAGTGTGCGCTGAGGGCACAAAACCCCCTTGGTGTGTTCGTCCAAAGGTAAGGTAACACACGAAGTAGTGATAACACTGCCAGAATTGGCGGTACCAACCGCCATTTGTGGTTGATTAGTAACCCGCCAAACTGCAGAGTTATCAGCAGCTGGTAGACTACGGACCGGGTGTTCAGGAGGAACCTGAGCGCTTCCCCTCATAGCGAACCTCGAAACACCTTGCTGGAGCAGTACAGGGTGTTCCAAAAAGACCTGGACAACTTTGGTTGTTAATATATTTAGTTCCACAAATAATACTGTTTTGTGCGATACAGACGCTCATAAAGTTTTCTTTATTTTCAGGTCTGGTGGTTGAATGTAAAAGAAAATGGCGACTCCACAGGAGAAAGCTCAGTGTGTAAAATGGTTCTTTGAGATCAGATCCTTCAGGCAAGTTCAGGGTAATTTCTGTTCAAGGTATGGAAGGAATCCGTCAATGCGGACTAGTATCAGAGAGTGGTACCAGAGGTTTAAGGAGACTGAAAACAGAAAAGTACCGGTCGACCAAGCACAAGTGTAGCAGACGTTGCACAAGTGCAGCAGACGTTGAACAAGTGCATGAATAATTTCAACAAAGTCCCAGAAAATCTATTTGATGTGCATTCAGGGAAATAGGACGACCAACCACCACTGTACACAGGATCTTGAATAAAAGACTGAAGCTTTATACCTATAAGGTGCAGATTCTGCAGGAACTCAGACCAAATGATGGACCCAAACGCGAGGCATTTGCCTTGGAAATGCTTACTCGCATAGAGGATGATGAAGATTACCTGAAAAAGGTCATGTTCACAGGCAAAGCTTGCTTTCATGTATCGGGGAAGGTCAACCGGCACAATGTAAGGATCTGGGGCTCTGAAAACCCCCACGTGGTCATTGAATACATATGCGAGTCCAAAGGTCAATGTGTGGTGTGGCCTTCTCCATGACGCTTGATTGGTCCGCTTTTCTTTGCAGATGATACAGTGATCTCAACAATTTAGATGAACATGTTGGAAGGATTCACCTCACCACAGATTGAAGACCTACAACCCAATATCATTATTCAACAGGACAGTGCTCCCCCTCATTGGGCCGTAGTTATTTGAGCAGTCCTCAATGAAAACTTTTGAGGTCGCTGGATTGGCCAAGACGGACCAACCGCTTGCCTGGTCCCCATGATCACCAGACATAACTCCTTTTGATTTTGTTTTCTGTGGGGATTTGTCAAAGATGTTGTCTATAACACCAAGGTGGCAAACCTGCAGGATCTTCATTCTCGGATCACAGCTGCAAGTGCAGTCATGCACTGGTGGACGCAATCATGCTGAGCCGAACATGGCAATAACTCGTGTACCGCCTTGATTTCCTGTGCACTACAAACGAAGCTCACATTGAAGTGTATTGATGGTGTGCACACACTTTTATGAGTTTCTGTATCATATAATCTAAAGGGTATCGTTGCATCATTTGTGGTTCTAAGTATATGAACAACCAAAATTGTCCTTGTCTTTTTGGAGCACCCTGTATATTTGAATAACAGCTGTTTAATGAAATTGCATTTTCTGTGTTTGACTAACAGCTCAATTCGGTGTTCAGCATAATAGACATGCTGGCTAATGTGTGTGTAATCTGGATAAGGTAAGGCCGTAAGGTGTTCATGATTTAATGTATTGTTCTATAACAGAATGTGCGATGAGCATGAATATATGATAATGCATTTAACCATCCAGGAAAAAGGTGCACATCTATCGGTAGAAAGTTTGAATCGTGAGATTGCCTTGTGCAGTTGACTGACCATCTGGAGACAGCTGAAGTTGTGGAATTTCTGATGTAAACCCACAGCCTTGTTTGTGGACTCACTGTTTGGAGAGATTGTGGGCTGAAATGGTCGAAACCTCTATGAAGAATGGATCCCAGCTGATGATCCGGGTGGTCGGAAAACCTATCAATTGCTTTGAAGTAAATAAGGTTCTTACTTTAGGTAAACCACTATTTTGAGATTTGCAATTAAGATAAAGTTAAGTGTAGGGTGTTGTTAAATTAGTGTCATTGACATCATCCTTTAAATGTTGATATAATGATTTAGGATTATCCATTAACTGTTCACTAAGTGATTTGATTAGTGAGGAACAGACATGAAAAAATAATCGGTGTGTGTGTGTGTGTGTGTGCGTGTATATATATATATATATATATATATATATATATATATATATATATATATATATATATATGTGTGTTTCTGCATGCACGTGCATATTGCAACGGGTGCAGGTCTTTGTGGAAAACATATGCGCTGAGCTGATTTGCCCCAGAATAGCCAAATGGTAATCGGCCAAATTCAAATGAAAAAGAAAATCAACTCGCACTTCATGGCCATGCACAAAAAGCTCCTGTACTTAACGACTTCAGCCCTGGAATTAATTTGACGGCACATTTGTCTACTATACCTTGGCCTAGCTTTCCTTGGATGACAGAATAACAAATTATTTGAACATTTGTAAATGTGAGTGTAATGGATTGTGATGATGTGCATTCTAATTTTTAGTTCCGAAATTTGACAGAAATGACAGCTCCTGTGATCTTTACCCTTTTACCATAAAAATCTAAAGTCGAATAAAAAACAAAAAAAATCACCAATATTTTTAATTTAATGAATTTTGGTGACAACGTCGAAAATCAGTGGAAGACCAAGAAAAACTAAGCAATTTAAAAATTAAAAAAAATTGTTTTGCTGATGTAGTTATTAAGGTGGAAATAATAATCCCAAAGTTCCAAATTGACTCCAAATCCAAAATATTTTGATTTTCCTCATACCAAGGTATAACTGCGTACATGTGCCGAATATGAAAGAAATGCATCCGATCATTTTCGAGTGGAGGCTCCCCGTGGACGTATGAATGGCGGATGGATAGATGGATGGACATGACCCAAAATGTCCTCAGCTGGGCTGACATCTGATTGGGGGCTAAAAGGAAAAAAGGAAGGGGTGATTTGCCTTGTCGGATGTGGTTTCCATGTTCTGTTAGCTCAGTTTGTTGGTCACTATAAAATGATCCCAGGGCAACATGGAATGGACAACCAAATGCTGTACCTCCCATGCACCATAAATGAGAACAAACTATCACAGAGTATGGAAAAATAATTATATTGTATGAAAAGATACGAATCGAGATGACACATATGAGAGGTAAAGGCAGACATTTTAGGATTATGATCAGGAGGGTGAAAAAATATAATGAGAATAATAAATAAAGGAAACGATATAATAATTAAAAGATAACATTTCAAAAAAACAAGGCCAGAGGAGATGAAGGGAAAGGAAGAACAAGGAGGTAGGAGAGGTCAACACATCAACAAAGAGCAACATCAATTGGAGAAAGAATGCTGAGTTAAAGCAACGGATATGCCCCCATTTCCATATTGCCTTGCACAGCTCATTGAGTGTGCACACGGAGTGCAATGATTGAAGCATTCTCTGAGAAGCCTGCTGCGGCAAACACCTGGCTGGGTCTCAGTTGGTGACACTCCTGCAATGCGAACAGCTGCATGTCATTCTACAGTCACCATTGTCCTGCATGATCACAGCCAACAAAGGTGAAATCGATCCACCATTGACATCACTTTTTGCTAATGGGAAGTACTGATCAGAGATTCAGAGGAGCACATTTGATGACTTTGTGGACTTAAATAACACCAGATATTAAATTATTTCAATGGCAAATTTTCTCTAAATCTATACAAATAAGTGTGTGCGTGCATGCGTGCGTGCGTGCGTGTGTGTATGTGTGTGTGTGTGTGTGTGCGTGTGTGTGTGTGTGTGTGTGTGTGTGTGTGTGTGTGTCAGTGTGTCTCCTCCATAACTCCAAAACCATGAATGTAGCAGCCTGAAACTTTGAATGCATACTAAAAAAGCTCCAAGGAAGAGCAAGAGTGAAAATTGGATGTTTGGGTTAATTAATACACCCCTTTTGAAGATAATTGATGGCTTATTTAATTATATCCTTTATTCGGTGCATCCTCGGTCACCGCACTCAATGCGGTCTGAAGCTGCCATGTTTTTTGGCCTGCTCAGCCACGCCTTCACTTGGAACAGGCTGGAACGATTTCTTCACGATAAAGTTTTTTTTCACTTTCCTCACTCATATCATCGAATGCCTGATCATCATACCTACAAATTGCTGGGTACATTGTAATGTATATAAACACCCGGAGACGGCAGCGTTTGTTGTTTTATTTCATTTCCGCACATCCGATCACCATGAAAATCTCTTAAATTAAGAAGAATTACGAAACTTAAGCTCCAGAATCGAACTTACAAGCAGTTTCGATTCCTAAAAAAGTTAATTTGTCCAATTCAGACATATTTGATATTTTGGGCGTCTCCGGGAAGTGTATGTTATGTTTAACATCACGGTTCGGTGATTACTGATCGCATGCCAAGCGAGCCGTTTCCATTAAAGTGTTTTGTAGGAGTGCTTAAGCCACTTGGCGAGTGCTCTACAATATTTGCAGTGTCACTGAATACTGTATGACAATTGACTTGAACAACGTTCAGGGCCACTCCAGTGTGTTGTGGACCACGTGCTGTTCTGTGGTGCAACAGGCGGTGGCTGGCTCGCTGAAAATGTGAAATTTTATTTTCCACGACGTTCCCCTTTTTGTTCTTCCATAAACGACCCATCACTTCAATATCGATACATATTTAAAAAAAAAATATATATATATATATATATATATATATATATCCTGCACATCTCACATCGACCGAGCTGCGCGATGGTGGGCAGTCCCTCGGGTTGTGCCTCACCCGCTGAAAATGTTGTGCAATTTCATTTTTAGACGACATTGCTTTTAAAAAATTTTTTGTGTAATGTGTTTTCATTATCTACCCATCGCTTCGACATTCATACATTAAAAAAACAAAAAACCCCTCCATCGACCTCGTGTTCGGAGTTCCTTCATGTTGGTTTGATTAGTGAAAATCGTTGGCCAACATTTTGTATTATTCTCTTTGGATTGATATATCTTTGATTTACATTTTGTTATTTTTTCACTTGAATTCCATATTTAAAGAATTATATTTAA
>CM068962.1:59099755-59115835 GCA_035128595.1 Eptatretus atami
TTTGTGGTTCTCCTTTTTGTGTACTTTATCCATGCGGGACTTCAAATAGAACTTGAAACAGGCCGTCTTTGTCCCGCAGGAGTGGAGGCTACTCACAGTAATTTATCTAGCTTAGCGGGCAACCAACCATTACCTTTTAAACGTGAAAAAACAAATTTAACTGATGCTTTAATGGAGTTGGGTACACCTGGAACATGTGACATCAAGAATTAATGCTCGGGTAACACATTACCTTGGTATGCTCGGGTGACACACGACCTTGGTGCGGCGAGGATGGAGGTACAGATGTACAGGTCCAGTAGGTTTTAACTTTTAACCTCAGCAGCATACGAGCTAAGTTGCCTTTTCCTTTGTCCTCCTGGCTGTTTCCAAAGCAGTTGGTTATCTTGATATGAACTGGGTTTAGTGGGGCAACTTAGCATAACAATTGTGCATTTTGTGAGGAAAGCACCAAATTTGCCACACTAGTAAGCTTATCATATTATGAACAGATTTGGATATTGGGCCATCTCAAAATTTTTGATGGCAGTGGAAAATGGCTGCCACAGCCATCAGCAGCTGAATTTGAGATGGCCCAATATCCAAGTCTGTTCATAATATGATAGGCTTACTAGTGTGGCAAATTTGGTGCTTTCCTCACAAAATGCACAATTGTTATGCTATATTTAGCTAAGTTGCCCCACTAGTTTGCTTTGGAATCGTTCGGAGTTTCTCCGTTGTGAGTTTCAAAGCTGATAACACACGATTTCCGAGCCATTTGCCACATTAACATGTTTTCAAAATTGCAGAGCCAGTTTTTTTTAACCCATCACATGATGATTGGCAGCTGTTTTTAAATAATGATGTTTTTGCTCATCTTGAAACGTCTATAGTGCAATGTTGTTTTTAAAAATAATTTATTGAAATTCCCCCAAAACTAGTGTTAAAGCTACTCATGTTTTTTTAGGTTGTCGACAGTACATAATGTACTCAGTAATCACACTGACTCCAACCTGCTGATTCCTGAAAAATTGCCGATATTGGCCAAGCACGTGTGTGTGTGTGTGTGTGTGTGTGTGTGTGTTTGTGTGTGTCATTGATTGGTATCTACTTCTGCGGGTTTCAGAATGTGGAATGGAGTCCTCCCAGGGCTGGCTTAAAGTATCCACTTTCATTTCAGTAAGGGGTCACGATTCATGGACCAAGTAGTGAAGTTTTCTGTTCGCAAAGTTTTGTGTTGAGGGCTCTCTTCAGGATCGTCGCTGATCCCCGGACAGCTTCCAACTATAGTTTGTTCATAGTAATATTCCCAGGGATGATGTTTAATATCTCTGTGAGATTCTTCATCATCATTCCTGTAGCTCCAGCTATTATTGGTACTACTTTGGCATTATTCAGCTTCCAGGATCTTTTCACTTCATTCTTGAGGTCTTGGTGTTTGGTCATTTTCTTGATTTCTGCATCGTTTCGTCCAAAATCACTGGTATTAACACCTCAATCAGCAATGCCTTCTCTCTTTTTGTACCTAAGTATGATATCTGGTCCAACGCTTTGTTTTCGATGTTCACGCTCGATGGGATCATTAGGTCGTACGTGAGTGGTACTTCCATGTTTTCAGTCCATACTTTTGGTTAATGTTCCCACAAATTTTCTGAAACTGGGATATCAAAGTTTTTGCAGTTGTGCCAGTGGTTAACATTACAAACTCTGTTGTGTCGTTGTGTGTACAGCTGTTCTGACATGAGTTTTTTGTGTGTGCGTTCGGTCATTAAGCATAACATATCACTTTCCTTGCTAACCCACCTCCACCCCTCACCTTTCTCTCTTTTTTTTCATTCCCCCCACCCCCCCCCCCTCACTCTCTTTTTCCTTCTCTCACTGTCTCTGTTTCTGTCTCACTCTGTCTGTCTCTATCTCTCACCCCCTCCTCGCACCCTCCCTCCTGCAGTGTATAGCAACATTTGGTGAGGCGTCACCCCCCCTCCAATTCCTCACTCTTTACCCCTTCCTAGCTTCCTCTCCCCTCCGTCCTGTCCTGCCCCTCCCTCCATCCTGTCCTCTCCTCTTCCCTCCATCCTGTCCTCTCCTCTTCCTCCGTCCTGTCCTCTCATCTTCCCTCCGTCCTGTCCTCTCATCTTCCTCCGTCATGTCCTCTCTTCCTCCGTCCTCCCCCCTCCCATCCTCTCCTCTCCCCTTCATCCCTCCCCTTCATCCCTCCCCTCTTTCCCTTCCTTGCTCCGCTCTTTTCCCTCCCTTGCTCCCCTCTTCCCCCCCTCCCTCTTTTACCACCCTCCCTCCCTCTCTCCCCCCTCCCTCCTCTCTCCCCCTCCCTTTAATATCCCTGTCAGCAAAGCGAAGGGTTGTATTTGCTAGTAGTTAATATAACATACCTATATAATATTTAACACTGCCTTATAAATAAGGTTTTTATTTTTATTTTTTTTATTTTTTTGCCAAATGGGACTCAAATTGTAATTTCATTCAAATATTTTTTTTTAAATACAAAATAATTGATGAAACAATAACAATAATAGTCTGTGCTTATTAATTAACTGGCAAATCTTCACTGTTTGTAAGGGACTAAGTGCAGCAATATTTTCTGGTTGATAATCCCAATTCAACAAACAGTGATGCAGCTTTTCAGAAATATTTGGGAAATTACAATTCAGTAGCATCATTTCCAAACATCCAAACAGGAGATTCTTAAACATGACATTGTGTCAGTGCACACTGCAGTGTCTGTGCACCATTTTTGGTGAAGCAATGTGTTTTCAATTGTTAACCACCCCATTAGTTACCATGTCCTACCCAAAGTCACTTTTTCTTATTTTCTACAAGATTAAGGTTAATGGCAGAGCAAAATGACAGAGTATGAACAGTTCTTTGGCCTCATCACTGGATATTCCAACAATGTTGAGAACTTTATATTCTAAGGAACGCAGGAGAGAGATGTGATGCTAGGGCACCAGTCCATAGGGGAGAGCATCACGCCATTGAGCTTGAAGAACAAGGCCTGATAGAGTGTAAGTAATTTCATTTTTTTTCAAGGAAAGACTTGCTATATGGTTTGCCTATGAGAGGTCAAGGTTCATGGTGAGGTCAAAGTTCAAGAGATTAATCCAGTGAGTGACCATGGAAATAGCTATTTGGGTTAATTTGATTATCCTTCTGGAGTGACACCATGAGACTGAGATTTTCCAGGATTGAAGGACATATTTTATTTATTGGAAGGATATGTTGGTGGTCTCTCTGTCTTCTACCGCCTCCTTTCTGGTCTTGCACCCTCTGCTCTTTCCGTGCTTCATCCCCCCAGGTTTCCGCAGGGCTCACACGGTCCACCATCGACCCACTTCTGGTGAATCTACCTAAATCCAGGATCACGGCTCACCTTGACTCATTTATTCCTTTTTTTCCCTGCCTATGGAACCAATTTCCACATCGTTTTCAATCTCATTCTTCCCTCCAGGTCTTCAAGACAGCTGTTCACCACCAGCTCAGATCATCCCCAATCCAACACCATTTTCTTTTCTACCCTCGTTAACCCACCCCAATCCCTCCTCCTTCCAAATTTCCAGTTTTTCCTGTGTCCTTCTGTATTAATCTTATCCACCCCATGCATCCTTTCCTGTGCCACATTCCTCCTCACATGCCTCTCTTTGCCTTGGCCTTCGGCTCTGCTGTTGGTGTTTCCCCCCTCCCTCTGTGGTTATTTTTGTCCTGTTGCGTCCTGATCCATTCAGTGTATTGGTACTTGGTCTCCTATGAGCCTTGACTGTGTATACAAAATATATATAAATCAGACAAGCACGTAATGATTCCCAGAGAAGCAGCGAGTGATGAAACTGCTATCTGCCTATTGATGGGGTGGGAGTACTGCACAACACATTGTGGTGTTATTTTTTTTAAAGGAAAAGAGGGGTTTCCAGAGGATCAGAGAGCCCAGTTATGTAGATGAGGAACAAGACTGGGCCCATCACTGCTTTGTGGAACTTCAGCCTCCACTGGGAAAAGAAAGAGGATTCCATTCATGACGACATTTAAATCTTTTAAAAAATATATTTTTTACAGGATCTCGGGCTCGTCGTGGAGCTGCCACACACACATCTTATGGACATACAGGCAAATACACACAACACAATACAGGACTGTTAGACGAAACAAACAGCCACTGAGGTTGGCTGTTTGTTTCCCGTCACTTCCTGGGGCACTCTGGGTGCCAGCAAAGTCACAACAAGGGCACCGCTTTTCTCACCGCACTTTGCAGGGCATTTTCTAAGAATAAATTTCCTCCTACCCATCGATGCCAACCTATGGGGATCGTAGGTGCTCTATCCTTTAAATGCTGAGCATCAAGCAAGGATGCAGCATGTGCCATTTTAAAATCTTTGTAATGACTCAGCCGGGGTTTGAACCATCGACCTCCCAGACACTGAGCGGATGCTTCAACAATTACATCATCAAGTCTGATTTGACTGAGTGGGGGAAAAAAAACTCAGAAATCCAGGAGAGAAGGTGTCCTTGTAAACCACATACATAAAGATTACCAAGCAGTGCAGGATGCCAGAATGTATCAAATGATCGAGATGTGTCTTGGGAGATGGTCCTGACCTCTGCTCTGCCATTTAGGGGCACTATAACCATCACTGACAGAGGGGTACCAGCACATCCATCGTTAAGTGACCGGAACAGAATCAAAACTGATGGTCAGAGATCAGGCTGCTTGAAAAATGGAGAAACTTGACATTCCATGACTTTGCCCATAATTGCACCATCCTTGTGGACGAGAGTGATGTTTGCTAACTTCCAGGCAGATGTGAGGCTGATTAAGAAGACTGAAAGGATAATGCAGAGGAGCAGCAGAGCAGCAGAGTAGCATTTAAGATCATGGACACTGTTGCCATTTGTCCCCATCACCGAAGCAGGGTTGAGGCAGGACAGAACTTTCGACAAGGGGTACATGGGGGTGAGATCATGACAAATAAATGGGTTAGGTACATGCGATTTGGAGGCAAAACACAGTAAAGACATTCTGCCGGATCTCAGACAGAGTCTTCAGATTATTTCAAGCATAGGACTAAAAGGTGTGAACAGAGAAACTCACCACACACTCTGAAATCCCTGGACTAAACGTGAAATATGGAGGGATGACAAAACATTTCAGGATATATTATATCATCACTTCAAATAGTGCATGGCATAATATAATATTGAGAAAATTACATAACAAAAACAACTCAAACTAGAACGGGCACTCAGTAGAGCACGTACCTCTGCCAGGTAATGCCTGATCCATGAGAACATATCGGGGCCCATTAAAATTTTGAAATATCATTGCTATATATACATTGTTTTTAGCCCTATCTCTTAATGGTGAAGAATCACTTTAAAAATTAAATAATCCTCGTATCCATATCCGGATTAGGATCTTCATCAAAATTGAATCAATTCTTCCTTGTCACACACCCAACCTGCCCACCAAATTTCATCTGAATCCATCTGCAACTTTATGATATCCTGCATACAGACAGACAAACAGACAGCCAAACAAACAAAGACAGACAGACAGAGAGCGGTGAAAACATAACCTCCTTCACCTTTGGTGGCAGACGTAAATATAATCAGTTTAGGAAACTTATAATTTAATCTCATATATGCTTTTAAAATAAAATTACTTACATTTTCATACAATAATAATAATTAAGAATAATAAAAATAGCAATAAAATACCTCATAATAATTATGCTGATGGCCCCTATTTTTCCTACCTTCTCAAATAAACTGATAGGCTCGGTTGTATCACCTGATGTTCGATTGAAGGTTGCAGGAACTTGAAATTTGTTCAGTGTGCCGGCGATAACTCTCCTTCTCTTTGCAAAAGAAACCATTGGGTCATCAGTCCTGTCAGACAGGTACACTGGTTTAGCATCCATCCGAGGGATGGTGCACACTGACGCATCACCAGGATAACAGTTTGTAACTGAGTCTGGATTCAAACCCAAGCTAGACAGTGCAAGCGTGAGTGGGCATCTTGGTTATCCTGGTGCAGCTCAATAATAATTACAATAATTAATAACACCAGATATATATATATATATATATATATATATATATATATATATCGGAATTAGATTCTCAAGGTGTAATATGGAAATAATAAAAGGCTCTGGTGCTTCCACCAGCCTACCAAACAATAATGTGAACCACCTTCATCATCAAACAAAACCCATAGCTTTTTAATATCGTATAATGTATAATTTATGCTCATGTTTCAATCAAGCACAAATTATTAATTTATTCATAAATTTGTGGGTTTTATCTTTCTTGGTTGTCAAATGTAATGCTTTTCAAATTTATCAGAACATGTAACCTAAAAACAAGATAGCAATAATTTTTATTATTTGATGGCAGCAGATGAACTTTAGCACCAAACATGAAATACACATAATAAAACAAGAGTAATGTCAAAAAGACCAATATTCAAAACTGTAATAAATTAGAGGAGACAAGTGAGAGTTCAAATGGAAGAGAAAAAAAGAGAGATTTAAACAGAGGTGTCAAAGGATTTCGTTTACAAGCACAAATATAATTCTTAAGTCAAGAAAGATCTCAGCCTCATTTGCTAAAATTGCGCAGACAGTAACAGGTCTTCCGCATCACAAATCGCTTTCGAGTGTCTGATAAGACTGAATAAGTTCCCACTATTCAGGGAAACCATCCTTTGGTTTATTGGTCACAGCAAACCCGGGCATTTTTGTGATTCCACTT
The DNA here is from genome assembly GCA_035128595.1 of Eptatretus atami. Lineage (NCBI taxonomy): Eukaryota > Metazoa > Chordata > Myxini > Myxiniformes > Myxinidae > Eptatretus > Eptatretus atami. The sequence goes on from CM068962.1 coordinate 59,106,500, forward strand.
CTTTCTTGTGTAATGGAAGTCATAGATCACCTACATTTGGTATGCAGTATGAGATTTAAAAAAAACATAATGAAATGTATTCTCAGGATTTACATACTGTCCTTACAAATTAGCTGTTTGTGCAGAATGTGTTATTTCGCCTTCAGCATACAGATCTCTTTTTCTTTTTTTTTCTTTTGGAGGATTCACAAAAATAAAACAGACTGCACCACTTGTGTGGCTTTGAAACATTAGCAGCGAACCTAGCTGTCTTTTACAGCCATAGACAGCCTGACCGCCTGCCCTCTGGGCACGAAAACTGCCAGATCCCCTCAAAATATGTGGTGGGCACTGGGGCGCTTTTAAAAAGAGCCGAGGTGAAAATACCTCCTGCAATTGCAGGAGCTATAGCATTTTAGCACCTGGCAGAGGCGGTTTCCAGCAGCCTTCATTCCAGCAAACACAAAGCCCCTTTAGCTGAAGGGCATTACACCAGCGAATTGGGATCTACGAGACCGGGCAGGCTGGGAGCGCTGCTGTTAAGTGCATTAACTGTGTTACGAAAGCAGTCCTTTCAATTCAGGCGGGGGATTATACAGGTTCCCAGAGGATTTGCTTGCCAAAAGTAAAGGCAAAGCCTTACCAAAGTTTTTTTTTTCAGTCACTGAATATATTGTCAGTCGGCCAGGCTGATGGCATGATAGGACAGCTCCGTAGATTTGAACATATTGTTGCAGGATAAGAAACAAAAGGTCGCAAATGGTGTTCTGCAGACGTAGTTAAATGAGCCATCGCTTATTCTTCAGAGAAATGGCTGCAAAAGTAAGGTTTTCACTAAATATCATCTGTGAAGGTTTAAGTACAATATGTTTCCTCTCAAAATAAGGATTTCTTTTAAAATAATAACATGAAAATTGCTCACTTTGTAATCATATTAAGAAAGTGCCATTTTAACTGTATCTATGAGAGAGCCAAAGTGAAATGGCTGCTTTGGTGAGAGTTAGGATTTAGTGTTGGTGCTTATCAGCTCTGTACCAGTTTGTGTTAGGAGAGGGATAAAAAAGAAACAACCATTATGGTGATGCTCCTATTTCCATATGCTGTAAATAAGGGTCTCTTATCACATTATCCCACACTCCATCCTTCATACTCGCTGATTTTGAAAGTACAAGCCGGCATACCCGTCGTTTCGCTGACGGATTTAATCAAAAGACGGCATGTTATACTTCACAAACATATTGCATGTCTATCTGTGAGTGTGATTGAGGATTTAAAATGAAGTGAAACACATGGAAAAATGATCTTTTATAACACGTCATTGTTGTTCTTGTCATCGTGGCTGCGATTGTTGTTGTTTGTGTGCTACTTATATGTACTATTACAGTATATATATATATATATATATATATATATATATATATATATATATATTATGACTGACCCCTCCCACACTCTAGCCAAAGTAGCCACATAAAGCAACCCAAGAAGACTTACACAAAGTAAGTGCTAACTAACACTGTTTCGAACCCTTCCCAGAGATCCTCAAAAACTATAAAGACATTCACACATAGCACACACATGACGCTCCCATGCATGTACCACGTGCAAACATCAAAAGCAGTCAATATATAAATAAAGAAAGACCCACCCACATCTCTCACCTGTGAATGGAAATGGAGGGAATAGCCATCAGCTCTCACCTATCGACTACACCAGGTGGCTAGGATTATATAAACAATTGACCCCTCCCACACTCCTCTCGCCGAAGTAGCTGCATAAAGCAACCCAAGAAGACACACAAGTTAAGTGCTACAGCTGTTTCGAACATTCCCAGAGTTCCTCAACAAATATAAAGATGTTCACACATATAGCACACCATGAGAATCCCAATGCTGTACACCCCTTCAGCCACCAGACCAGTTTCATCGCTTATTGGCGAATCATCAGCGATAGCGCAGACAGCAATACATACCAATGAGGCTCCCAAGCATGTACCACGTGCAAACGTTAAAAGCAGTCAATATATAAATAAAGAAAAACCCACCCACATCTCTCACCTGTGAATGGAGGGAATCGCCAATCAGCTCTCACATCATCAACTACACCCAGGTGACTGGGATTATATAAATTATTGACCCCTCCCACACGTCTCGAGCCAAAGTAGCTGCATAAAGCAACTCAAGAAGACATAGGCAAGGTAAGTGCTAACACTGTTTCGAACCCTTCCCAGAGTTCCTCAACAACTATAAAGACGTTCACACATAGCACACCCAAGAGAATCTCAATGGTTAAGAGCCTCATTGGTATGCATTGCTCTCTTGCTATCACTGATGATTCACCAATAAGCGATGAAACCAGTCCAGTAGATGAGGGGGGGGGTGTAGCATTGGGATTCTCATGTGTGTATTATGTGTGAACATCTTTATAGTTGTTGAGGAACTCTGAAGGGTTCGAACAGCATCAGCACTGACCTTGTGTAAGTCTTCGTGGTTTCTTATGCAGCTACTTTGCTAGAGTGTGGGAAGGATCAATCATTTATATAATCCGAGCGACCTGGGTGTAGTCAATTAGGTGAGAGCTGATTGGCTATTCCTCCAATTCACAGGTGAGAGATGTGGGTGGGTCTTTAGATATATATATATATATTCTGTTGCTTCAACAAATATTCCTATGTGTAATTTTGTGTGTTCCTTCCGTGCCCATCCAAGGTTCTTTTTATTTTTTAAACATGATCGAGGCTCATGGAATGGCTCGAGCAGAATGGAAGAGAACAAAATAGAAAGCTTTATTCTAAAAGGTTCCTGCTGTCATAACATTTGAATCACTTCATTAGAGCTTCAGGTCCTATTGTTTCTTCTTCCATCACAAAAAGACAAGCTATTAAAACAGGAACTTTTATGATTAAATGGGCACAAATTTTTGTTTCAAGTCAAGTGATTATTATCTTCTCAACCAAGTGAACTGATTGTTAGTTTTCCCAATGGTACCATTTTTATTGTTCTCCGACAGCAGGAACCCTTGACAATAAAGCGTGACAGACACATGGACGGAACTACTCCAGTAATCATCATTTATATTTCGAGACTTTTTGGAACTGACACTGCTATGAATGATTGGAGTTGTCTTGGTCTTTTTCTTTCTGTTATACTGCATAGCATTTGATTACCTCTTGAATTCTCCACCAAAATCCAAAATAAGATGATTCCTGATTTTTTTTTTCTGTTATTTTCCTGTAGTGTATAGAACTCAGAGAGAAGGTTGTACAGCAAGATAAAGACACAAGGAGAAGTAAGTCTTATTCTCGCATGAATGAAAAGGATATTGTGAGACAATGAGGACATAACACAGTATCTGAAATATGAGAATGAGATCCCAGACATTATGAACGCAGTATTCAGATGGGCATGCCACACAGGCAAACAAATAAATTCAAAGGGATTGTGCATTTCAGGATTTGTGTAAAATCTTAAAGATTTGTAAAAACGCTCCCTGGAAAGTACAATTGATTACGAGGTTATACATGGGAAATCGTAATGAAACCTCAGTTTGAGACAACATAACTTTCTTTCAAATAATTTTGATAACTGAGCATTTAAAAAAGAATATTTGCAGAAGCTGTTGAGCTGCATCATCTACTACTGATTGACACTGCCAGTGCTTCACCACCCCTCCTCCCCTCCCACAATAACCCCTCGTAACAAATAGTCAAAGGAGTAAATAGACTTCTGTTGTGCTCACTGCTGTACATTTCCTACTAACTGTAAATGCTCAATATCTTAGACTTTATCTAACCCGAGGTGACCGCTTGAGTTGCGAAAGGCAGGTGCTTGAATTCCCTGTGTAATTGCTTGTTCTGAGTAGGTCTGATCTGAGTTCACCCATCCCATGGCAGCAGATGGATGGAAATGCATTATTTTTCACGAGTTTTTTTTCATGACCCCAAGCCCGATGGACCTTTTTTTAAAGTTTTTTTTTTTTTCCGTGATTTATGTGCTCTGAGTGTGGTATTGATTTATTTATGGCCTGCAATCTTATGGCTCCTTCCACAGTTTCTCGCATACCCCATACTTTGGTTTTGGCGAGCAGACGTGAAGGTGTGAACACAATGTGAGCAAATGTCGCTTTGGATCCTTCTCTGCCAAGACTGACGTGGGTCGAGCGAAAGCATTTTCCCGAATGACAGCCACTTCAGGTTACATTCCTCGGTAGGCCGCTGCCATGAAGAGAACGCCCCATGTGAAGAGTCTTTCGCTATGGGAGTTTGGAGTGCTTCTTCCCTCGTAGTCAGGGAGACGAGGCAGTTGGAAGAACAATTCCAAAATGGGACAATGCCGTGATTTCGGCTTGAATGAGCACGACAACTCCAAGGCTTAAGGAAGTAGCTATTTTCAGAAGAGAAACATTTCAACATCCAGGATTTTTCACTGATATGTTATATTTCTCTCTGAGAAAATTATTCAGAGTGAGCCAGAAATTATATTTCTCTCAATGAAATTCCATTTTGTACAAAATATAAATCCCATCTCAAATGAAAATGAGAGAAATATAATTTCCTTTTGAATTAAATTCCATTTTTTTTTTGTCTTTCAGCCCATTTTCTCTCTTCTAATGAATGGTGATTTTAATTTTTTGCATAATATGGTATTCATAATTCAAGTGATTGCTTTTTTTTTTTTTTTGCTTTAACTCTGTTTCATCTTTTTGTTTAGAATTGAAAAATATATTATGAAACAGCTCTACACAGTTTGAATGATAACTTTCAGCTTCATACTCAAATGTATTACAAAAAGCAATCTCTGCATTTAACATCAGGAGACGTATTCAAAAAAGTTCCCAGAATGTGATAGAATAATTTCAGAAACGCAAGCATTTAAAAAAAATTTCAACATGAGTATGAAAATTATCTGTAATCAGTAAGAAAATAGATTTCCTTACTATTGTGTGAAGTGTGACATATTGCAGTGAAAAGCAAGAACAAGGATTCCTCGTTTTCGAAGCAAACGCCCAACCAGCATTGCAAGCTTTCAATCTTCTCCCATTATTTCCAGCCTATTCAAGGCAAACAAATAAATAAAACGTGGGGGCCTCACCACCTAAAAAGGTTTCTTCCTCAGATCCACCACTCAGTTTTGGAAGAAACGAATTTTCTTTCAACCAATTCTTCATTCAAACCTGATTCTCCATGGAACTGAGTTTTACATGTGTAGGGGTGGTGCAGTTTGCAAACACCATTAGAGAGACTGAAACCTTCACACATGTTCAAGACAATAGAAAGGGACAGAGATTCGAGCAGGTAAATAAAGTTTCTCATCAGGGACAGAAAAGTATTGGTCAACCATGATTATTATTTGTGAATTCCTGTTGGACAATTATTCAACTACAAGTTTGACTGGCTGGCTGCATCGTTACTGGGGCATGGCTGTGCTACTAATGCACTGCCCCTGCATGCTGGAGCAGACATATGGAATTCAGACAGGGTGCTTAAAGTAACTCACTTATTCTTCATCAAAAGGCACTGTAGGATCTTCAAAACCAGGAAACAATGCTGACAGACGAGTGCCAAGCTAATCGTCCCATTTGACGAAAGTGAACTCATTGCTGCCTGTGAAATATCAGGGTGACTTTACAGTCAGGTTGAGGATCGAACCCAGATTACAAAACAATTGCTCTGCCAATGAACTATCCTGGAAATCGATCAACTTTGATTTTTCTTATTTTTAATATATATATATATCGAGAGAGAGAGAGAGAGAGAGAGAGAGAGAGAGAGAGAGAGAGAGAGAGAGAGAGAGAGAGAGAGAGACTCATGGGAGAGCTTGATGACAGATGACATGTTACTGACATACTGACAGATGCTTGCATGCCATGAGATCTTGAGTGGTGTCAAGCAAAGACTTCTGACAGTTTTAAGCATTTTAACTGACATTACACAGCTGCTGCACTAGCAAAATATGTTGATGAGCAGCAATGTCTTGATAACATTTGTGGTAACTGTCAAGCAACTCTGACACAAATGGTGTCGGCATAATGAAACCGTTTGTCAGTAGACCGAGCAAAATTTAAATGCACTGTTCCACGATTTGCCAACATAATGTCTAATGGAGCATTGCCTCAAAACATATTAATCACACATGCTTTTAATTTTGAATGAGCTTGTGTAAAAGAGAAATTGATTAAAGAGAAGGGTAGATTTAGATTATGAGAGGAAAATGATTTGTGGAGGAGATGGTTTGGGAATGATTCGAGTTGAAAAACTGACTAACTGATTGAGTAAGGCTGCCACCTTGCAGAAGGATAATGTTTCAATATCTGTGTTTTGGGGTGAGAGCACCAACCCATATCCAGCTGGTGTGATGATGGTTGAAGTCACTAAAGGCAATAAACAGGGTGATTGGATGTGTGATACAGAGAGTCCTTATTAGCAGAGACCAAGAAGATTACATCATCACTAGGTGGACAATAACTAATGCAAATAAACGAGAATTTTTGGTGGAACAGGGATCAGGGACTTTGGTGGAAAAAGAAAGAGCCAGTCCATGCTATTAGCAAGTGTTAAGGTGTGGCAAAGACCTGGACATAGTCTGTAAAACAAGGTTTTGGATTTCACGAGTAGTCTGTAAAACTATAAATTCCATCAATATGTGACTCCTGGTGAGACCTGCAAGGCTTTTTATCCATATTGGAATGTCCGAGTTATTCCTAGTTACTCTAAAGAAGCCTTTTACTTTTTAAAGAAGTCCATCCAAAAAAAAAAAAATTGCCCGAGAAGAAATCTAGCTGTGCACATGTGGGTCGACTGCTTTGGTCTTTTGATCTGTTGATTGATGAGCAGATCAGACAGTAATTTTTCTGTGATGGCTATAGCTAGGCAGGCAAAAGCACACTGATCTACTTAAATAGTCAGCTTCAGTATTTCTCTCTCTCAGTTCAATATATCATGGTCTTGCTTCAAGTTCGTAAAAGTACTTGTTTGTTTTTTTTGTATACATGGTCAAGGCTCGTGGAAAATATAGAGCAGAATCAAATGGAAAGTGGGAAAGACCAACAGTAGAGTCGAGTAGAGGTGAGGGTAAGTTCAAGAGGAGGGAGAGAAGGACACATGGGGGTAAACGAGCTGCACACAAGCTGACACAGCAAGAAAAGCAAGGGGAAAGTGAGGATGAAATAGAAAAGGAACAAATGAACCAACAAACTAGCAAGTGAAAAGAGGTGCAGGAGAGAAGGAAAATTCACAACAACCTGGAAAAAAGAGAGCTTGGGAATGGAGTAATTTGGGGTAGACGAGATAATGAGTATGGATGGGGGATGACCTGCATTAGTGGTGAACAGCTGTCTTGGAGCCCTGGAGGGAAGAATGAGAGTCAACAGAACCTGAGGAACTTGGTTCCACAGATGAGAAAAAAAGAGGAAAAAATGAGGGATGTGGAGTGAGCCTGGATTTGAGAGCTTAGCAAGAAGAGGTTACCAGCAGACCATGTGCACCTTGCAGAAACCTGGAGAGGGACAGAACCAAGGAGGAGATGGTGCAGGACAAAGGAGGCAGTAGAATACAAAAGAGGCCACGAACCTGCAATGCGAAAGAAAAGGTCGAGATACAGCTTCGTTGCGGAAGATCCAAATGATTTTCAGGGCTTGCTTTCCAGGCTTCAAGGACAGGATGAAAGGTGGGGTGGCATTGAAAGGGATTTTATTCCCCCCCCTTTTTGCTTTGCATACATCCCCCCCCCCCCCATTTTTGCATACATTGTCAGTCCTCGTGGAAGAGCTGGAACACAGAAAGGATCAGGACACAACATAACAAAAGGAACAGCAGGAGAAGGAAGAAATGTCAACAGCAGGGAGGAGGGAGAAAATAGACGGAGAAGGATAAACAAGGGATGCAGGTAACGATGAGGGGTAGGGAAAGACGCAAAAGTTGGACAAGATGGATACAGAAGCAAAATTTTGGGAGGGGTGGAGTTGCTTTAATGGGTGTAGAAAGGATCATGGTTTTAGATTGGGGATGATTTGAGATGGTGGTGAACAGCTGTCTTGAATTCCTGGAGAGAAGAATGAGATTGAAGAGAGTCTGAAAGTTAGTTCCACAGGTGGGGAAAAAAGAATAAAAAATGAGTGGGGATAAGCAGTGGTTCTGGACAAGAAAGAAGGCGGAAGAAGACAGAGAGACCACTGACCTGTCGGTGATGGCAACGTGATATGCCCACAGACTCAGCTTCATTGCGAGAGATTCCACTGATCTTGAAGGCCTTTGTTTCCAGGGAATCAAGCTGAGTGAGGTGTGAGGTAGGGCCACCAGCCCAAATGGGAAAGCAGTAATCCATCAACCTGGGAACGAAGGCCGTGTAGGTGAATAGAAACTCACATGTGCAAAGGAAGGACTTTGCATGATGGAGGATGCCCAGTCGGCATCTTGCTTTGGAAGGCAACTTTGAAATGTTTCTTGCCAAAGAGAGATCATGGCTGAGAGTAAGACCTAAGAGTTTGAGTGATTGAACTTCTTTGAGAAGGGTGTTGAGAAAATATATTGGAGGATTTGCAATACAGCCCTGCGAGAGAGAGAGAGAGAGAGAGAGAGAGAGAGAGAGAGAGAGAGAGAGAGAGAGAGAGAGAGAGAGAACAGAGAGAGACAGAGAGAGATTCAGAGAGAGACAGAGAGAGACAGAGAGAGACAGAGAGAGGACAGAGAGAGACAGAGAGAGAGAGAGAGACGAGAGAGACAGAGAGAGACAGAGAGAGACAGAGAGAGACAGAGAGAGAGAAGAGAGAGAGAGAGCAGAGAGAGACAGAGAGAGAGACAGAGAGAGAGCAGAGAGACAGACACATAGAGAGACTGAGATTTCAAGATTTCAATTTCTCAGGGTTAAAAGACATATTCCAAGTGCTTGCGAAGTTTGAGATTTTATCAAGATCTGAGGAGAGGGAAGAGACTGCTGCCTGTCTGTCAGAAGGATGTGGGGTGTCATGGCAGAGGATAGAGTCATTGGCCATGAGATGAAGAGGATTTTTCAGGGTCAGAGAGATCATTGATGTGTGTGAGAAAAACCGCGTGTGTGAGGGAAACACCGAGTGTGGAAGGAACAGCGTGTGTGAGGGAAACAGCGTGTGTGGTTTCGAAATGGGTGAGTGAAATGGCAGGCGTGAGTGAAACCGCATGTGTGAGAGCGCGGTGTGAAAGAGAGATGACGGTGGGTATGCGGGAACACGCAACCGCGTGTCCGTGTGAGAGTGCCATGTCAAGGTGTGTAAGCGTCATGGCACATGGAAGTGCGTGCGTTGAATAGCGACGAAGACGGCACCAGACAAGGGACAAAGGCCGAGTAGCGGACATAGCCATTTTGGGGACCGTGCCGGATTCGC
>CM068962.1:59125975-59152228 GCA_035128595.1 Eptatretus atami
CCTTCACATTTGGATCTCAGCAATGTCCGAACCTGATAGAATGGGAGAGTAACTTACCACAGATTTGACCAAAAAATAAGCCGCAAACCAGCGAGGTTTAAATGCTACGGCCGCCCTACTTAAAATCTAATCGAGCATGTAACCATCGGTGCTTCTGCCGAGGGACACAGCCCCCGCTAGGTAACACAGTGACCACTCTAAGCTACAACAGATCCAATCGAGAGTTGGTACACTGGACCCAATGGTTGATGACAAGGTATTAAAACAACCCACCAATACCACAACGTTAATTTGAGCGTAGGCCCCAGGTCCGGCTGCTTCTCGAGGGGGGGACCAAGTCGGGGAATTAATCCTCCTGAAGTGACAAAGCTCAGGTGTCTCGGCTCTCGGTACCCGTGGCCACAACAATATATAAGTATATTTGTATATATATATATATCACTGGCACATGTGTGTAGGTAAACAAACCAACAAAACATGAAATGCATTGTTAAACGAACATAGAAATAACACATCAAAATGTATGCCTCAGGTCCACAAAGACTCCTATTGGTAAGATGAGGGTGAAACAGGTTAAAGGCGTGTAAATAAATTAATTCTGAGTTTTATCACCGTTTTCCCCAGTCTATGACATCACCCTAACTAACACATTACATTAGGTGTTAATGCTTGTTGTTTGTGTCCTTAATAACATCCTTAAAAACATTGTTTCCTCTTTGAAATAATTTTAACCCTCACCAGAGGAGTTATTGCACTTGGGTCCATTTGTCAGTCTATCTGTCTGTGTGTTTGTTTGTCTGCACAGAACTTTAGTGTTTTTTCCACAACCACTTGTCAGATTGAGACTAAATTTTCACCATAACAGCAACTACTCATGTGGAATGTTGCAATGATAATCATGACGTTATCGCTCACGTGGTGTGACATCCATGTTGGAAAAACCGGAAAACTTTGGACCTCCGTATCTCTGAAACTGCACCAAGGAAAAAATTGAATCATAACACATAGCAAGTACTCCTCATAGGGAATAAGTCGGATTTTTTATGATGTCATAGGTGCCTTCGTGATGACGTCATAATTGCATATGTGGAACACTACATCTTATCAGGATGAAAATGTTTGAGGGTTATCAAGGGATAAATTGGTCCACAGAAAAACAAATTGATGACATCATTAGTCCACGTGATTCAGCAGCCAGATTGTTGAAAAAAAAAATAACCTTCAAAAATCTTCTTCTCTGAATGGTTGTAGAACGAGGGGAAACTTGGGTCAGGTCACGTCAGGTCAGGTATGGGCATGTGCCAGAGTCTCCGTCTCAGATCCTTGGTCAGAGTCCAAGTTCGCATCCATAGAGCAAGACTGGAGGACCAAGGACATGAAGACTCGGATTTTCATCCTCCCGCACAGGTACCAGCAGCACCACACCCATTATCCAGTGATTCCATGACTCCCCAGGCCCGACCCAGACGTCTATTGACCTCTGACTCACAGCCAGCAGAGACATGAATATCACTGCCAAGGAAGTGAATCTCTCCACGACCTCAACATGCTCACCACAAACAGCACAGACAGGACAGCAGCATCCAAGATGTCATTGGAATCCTGGATCTTAGTTTTGACCTAGGAAACCCATAATCCCAGCGGCTCCGACTCCTCATTCAGCAACTCGAGGGCCCCGAAAGGATATCTGAAGTCTCTGCAAAGATGACTGCATCATCTGCAAAATCAAGGTCAGAGATCTTGACATTCCCAAACGATGCACCGCAGCTTGATCTCTCTGACATCCTCCGAGAATCCAGTCCATACAAGTGCTGAAAAGTGTGGGGCCAGTACACATCCCTGACAAACTCGAGTAACAACTGGAAATAAGTCAGAGATGGTACCACCACATCTCACAGCACTCTCAGTACCAGAGTAGAGTTCAGACATCAGATCAATCAGTTTTGGTGCACCCCAGGAAGACCTAGAATCCTACAGAGGGCATCCCGATTCACTGAATCGAACAGTTTACAGAGATCAACATAGGCTGCAAGCAGCCCCAGCCGAAACTCACATCTGCGTTCAGTGAGGACCTGAAGAGCAAGGATACGGTCAATCGTTGACCTCTTTGGTGTAAAGCCTGACTGCTCTGGATGCTGGTGCTCAAGCAGATGTGGCAACCCATCAAGAATTATCCAAGCAAAGACCTTGCCCCGCACTGAGGAGCATCACCCCTCGGTAGTTGTTGCAGTCTTGGCGGTCACCTTTCCGTTTCCAGAGAGGAAAACAAGGCCCCTCTTCCAGTCAGTTGAGATGATGCCTGTGTTCCAGGCAGAGCACAGACTGCATGCAATGACACGAGTGGAGCATTTCCACCAGCCTTGAGAAGTTCAGCACGGATAACACAGATCCCTGGAGCTTTACCCCATTTCAACCGCTTCACCGCAGCCCGTGTTTCCACAAGTGAAGGTGGACCACAGTTGATTGGAGGTTAGCAACAGGGATTGTGACACCCCAGACGTCCAACTCGACAGCTGGTCGATCAGCCTGGTACAACCGCTCAAAGTAACTGGCCCAGCGGGCCTTCACTTGGACTCCTCTGTCAGAAGCCTCCCACTCTCTGCTCTAACTACAGTGCACCGAGGGATGGGCGTGGATGAATGCAATGCGCAAATTCCCCTGTAAGCTGGACGAGAATCACCTGACCACAGGTGATGCCTGTGTTACACTTCAGAGTTGCCCTTCAAAAGTTTCCCCTCACAGATTCCTTGCACATAGGCCTTCTTGTCCACCCTTAGCGCACATACAGTTTTACGCCTCAGCTCCCTGAACAGCTCAGCTCTGCCATTCAGCCTGGCCCTGTGACTCTGGTCATTGGTATCCAGTGTCCCTTGAGAGACAAATTCTTCTTTGCCCTACGGTGAGTTCCAAGACATCCACCAGCAATATCAAGGACGGTGGTCTTGAAGGCACTCCACACTCTTCAGGACTCCCAAAGCACCCAGACCCCCAAATCTCTACTCAGCTTGTTCGCAAACTCTCAGCTTCCTCTCATCCTTGAGCTTGCCAACATTCAGCCTAGGCTGGGATGGTACGATTCTCCTGGATTTAAGGTGCAACTTCAGAGTTGCTACAACAAGCCCGTTGTCAGTATTGAGGAACTGAGCACTCCGTTAGACCCTGCAGTTCTGGATATTCTCCAGCGACCACAAATGAGGACATAGTCAATCTCCATTGCCACACCACCAGCATTGGATAACAAGTCCAGCGATGAGCTTGTAGGCGCTGAAACCATGAACCGGCCTCCCTAAGTCCATGACTTCTTGCAAAGTCAAGGAACTTAGTGCTATTCTGGTTCATAGTTCCTGACCCATGGGGACCAACACACATCTCATAACCATCCCTATCAGTTCCAGTCGATGCATTGAAATCCGCCAAGACTAGAGTGTATCTCGTCTGGGGCACTGATCAACCACAGACTCGAGCGTGGCATAGAATGCATCCTTCACAGTGAGATCACTCGCCTCAGTCGGAGCATATACAGAGACCAGGAAATGACACCTAAGGACCGACGAATCCTTAGCCTCATAATATGCTCGTTGACCGGTGTTACCTCAATTATCATTGGAGTCAGCTTATTGCACAGCTACAGCAACTCCTTGGGAATGGTAATCATCAGAGCGACCAGATCAATATTAGGTGAACCACTACCATGATCTCGCGCAATCCGGTCTCAGAACCTCAGAGAGTGCTGCAAACCGATGTCCAAATGCTTGAGCTCATATGATAACAGAGACAGGTGATCATCCTCTCTTATGGATAGGACATTCCAGGAACCCACCCGACGGGACGCCTCAGGTTAACCCAACGAGACCGCCGTCTGGTGACGACACCTCAGCACTTGGGGATACCAGGGTATTCACGAATAATTGATGTCACATGGTCTGGGAGACATGTTGGATTGAGCGAAAATCTTACAAAAATATTCATGTTTAAGCTTCACAATTATGAACTCGTTGTGATGGGGAATATACATTTTAAATTTCAACCTGATCGGACACATGGTCAAGCAGTCAGATTTATTTAATGTTTTGAATCTGGGTTCTTTTTGATAATTTTTTTTAAAATAAGGCTCACTTGGCTCTGCCTGGATGGGATTTTGGTGGAGGAGGAGCAGCTGCAACCCAAATCCTAACCAGGTTTCTCCTGATGACTTCATCTTGCTTTTGCTTGTTTGGTTCCTTGTGATGACTCCAATGCAGGACTGTACCTATTTGGCTTTCCATTTGATTTGAATTGAATTTATTTTAGTCCCATTCTGAATTCAATTCAATAATAATAAACGTCACGGGTCAGGGTCAGGTGTTCGATCAAAGCGGGGTTGCATCTAAGCGGGACATCTTGGTACCCTGTCATCACTGCCAGCATTTATAATGTGGCAGTTCTAGTTATGTCTATTATTAATTATGTAACACACCAGTACACAAACACCACATAAAATAAGTTCTGGTGAGGGTCTGCAATCTCTAATTGCTCTTTTTCTTGTTTTCAATTTTGTTTGACTGCCCGGCAAGCAGACAGAGTAAAAATATTATCACACTCTTTGTGCATGTGCGGACGGGCCAAATTCATAGCCAAAGTACTGCAAAATGAGAAACTTCTCTTCACTTCATGCTCTGCTTCGTGTTCAAAATATTATATTCAATTTATATTAGTTATTCCTCGGCATAAACCAATGAGACAGACAGACGGACATGAACCAATTGCTTAACCCTGCTTTTCGCTTCGCATGCACAGGGTAATGAGCACAAAGAAAACATGCATGGGAGTTATCACACAATATGTAGAACAATCAACATCAACAGAGAGCGCAAAATCTCCGGCAGCACAATTTAATCTGGAACGATTACTTAACTTATTGTGAAGCATATCACTCTTGGGATCAAGAGAAGCAACCATGATCAGTAAACTGGAAACTATAAGTCAATTTGTGTATTGTGATGAATTCCTGTTCAAAGATGTTTTACTAAAACTGGAAAGAATATCAACAGAACCTGAGCTGATCTTTCCATTATACCAAAATTATTTGCATATATTTGGTGTTTAATGAACAGCAGACACTGCAGAAGGTACAAACATGAATCATCAGTTTCTAATTCTGTTTACAGTCATGAATAGCTTTATAGAACACGTTGTTGAAAAAGAAAACACATTAAAGAATAATAACGAAAATGAACTACTTATTGGCATGTCCTCTCAAACAAGGAAAGGCTTTTACACACCACTTCCTCTTATATCATCATTACTTATTGCACCAGGCTCGAGATGTTGCACTCCATCTCCTCTGCTACACCAATGGTATGAAATAAATGTTCCCGTACCTGTCACATGTCAGGCAATCTCTTTTTCCAGATATCTTGGAAAATGCCACGACGTCAGTCCAACCTCAACACACCCAAACAGATAATCATATCTGCAACTTTTTGGATCTTTATGATTATTGATGGTTTTATTTCGAAGTTTGTGTTTTGCAGGAAAAAAAAATAGATAGAGTACGAACTATTTTGTTAATCAGATATGAATCCGCCATTAATCTCAAATATTTGTTGATTATGTGCCTCACAAAGTTCTACTTTGGAAATTATTTCGAGAGAGTGAGAGTGAGAGTGAGAGTGAGAGTGAGAATGAGCAGATGTGAAGTCCTTGTTTTACTGTGTAAAACATTATTACTTTTTGAGGGATAAAAATAAATAATATGTCCAATGCATGGTTGGAAAATGGAAAATAGGAGAAGAAATAACAATGGCAGTTTGGTGTTAATACCGAAAGGCCCACCCTGCTTACATGACAGCCCCACACGCAGCAGTTAACAGTTAGCGCACAACGCTTGAGTGTTTCTCACAGACGATTCTAGTGCAGAGAGGGCGAATTGCAGTGACCTCATCTTCAGCCGCACAAGCGGCTCTTTCTGAAAGAGGATTTCTATCCGCTGATTCTGGTACTCATGCCAAAGTCCCCTATTGCTGTCGCTTTATTGCAGTGCAGGAAGGCCCAAAGGGCAGAAAAAATATGGCGGCAACCTGACCATGGCCAAGTCAGCCATCGCTGATGGCTGAAACTTTCCGCGCGATGTCAAATTGATTTCTGCAATGCCTGTCACCGGTGATGCGGTTTCATACACAGAGCATTTTGTCTTTTACGATTGTCAGTGCAGTAAAAGGTAAACGTCAAACATTTCCAGCTCTGGGGCACAGTGGTATCGACGTGCCGAAGGCAATTTTGTTCCAAAGAAAGGCATCCTATGGACTGATGGTTGGTGATGCATGATTTTGCTATCTTTCCTGGCAGGTAATTCTCAGAAGCATTTAAGGTCAAACATCGTAATGAGATACAGCTGGCTTGCCGAGCACATTGCAAATGTAAAGCATTCCCCCCACCCCCTCCACATCTCTCTCTCTCACTCTCTCTCTCTCTCTCTCTCTTTTCCTCTCTCTTCCTCTCTCTTCCTCAAACATGTATGCTGGAGTCCCATGATATGCGATATGATGCACTGATATGTAGCAGGGCAGAGAAAAGTGCTCGAGAACTGAAACTCCGTAACCTCATTCCAAGGTTATTTCCCAAAGGTGTTCCGCCTTTGACAGTTTCTGCTTAACCGTCGCAGTTGCAGGAGATTTCTGAACTTGAGAAGGAAGAGAAAAGAAAAGGTCAGATTGACATCTTCTTCCATGAAGTTTGTCATCGCTCGGTGGATTTTTGAAATGTGCACTTTGTAGTAAAGCGGTAATACTATTTCATCGAAAGAAGATATTGAAGCAGAAAATATTCATCCCGTTATAATGCAACAACCAACCATATTGGATTTAAATCTCTGAAAAATAATAAAGATTATCTTGCAGTTTCTGTGTTCACCAATAGGAATTATTTGCAAGAACCATCTAACTGCGATACAAACCTTTCGATCTCCTGAAGCTAACTGTAAAGCTGTTACTTTGATCAAACACCCTTGTCTTACGGGATAATTCATATACTGTATACGATTTGTATGCAGGTCACTAAAGACACAAATTTGTTGGAGCTGAAATTTCAGCCTATTGACAAAATATTTTCATTTACCCTGTGGGCTTATGAAACAATAACATGGCTGTAATATTGCAAGTGCTGCACGCAAAACATGAGTAATCCAGCGACATAACCACTGCAACATAACTGGCACGAGGATTCAGTGTTCATGGAACACGTGCTGTGGCTTATCAATCACACATAAAGCTTGTTAATTTCCGCAAAGGTCAGAAATAAATATCAGAAGTCATTTTTTGTGAAAACTACATTTGTGCAAGAATGTCGGAAATTAAATTAGTGACTCGCCTTGATTTGTTTTCCGTGGGTACAAATGCGTTATAATTGCAAGAAGCATTATGGTAATTTGGTTATCAGAATTACATCTACTTGCCCTGCAGATAACCGTACTAGAGCCTCAGCGGAGAATGCAATTGCACAATCGCTCTCTTAGGTTGAATGTTCACTGACGGATTTGTTATTATTCAAATATCGGAGCAAGACTTTGGTAACTCAGGTTTAATTCACCAAATGTGGCTTTTTACCAAATCTAAGTTTCCTTGAGTAATAAATTTTTGACATGTTATGTGTACTTGTCCTACAAATTGCAGTTTATTCGTACATCACTGGCATGGATTTCCATCCATGATTGAGTGAAAAAAAAAGAGAAAGAAGTGAATCGTTCACACCTCAAAATCACATTTTCTCAGCCATGTTGCATTAACGGCCCATTTGCTCGGTTGCTGATGGCATGCATCCAGAGCTTTTTTTTTCTTTTTCTACTTTAGCTGCATCAAAGTGGTATCAAAGCCCCTGATGGAAAATATTGGCTTTTTGATAGCGGATCTGCTTTCATGCATCACAATGGAGCGGTCGAGAAACATCAATATTTCAGCGTGCGGAATTACACTTTCGCCATGCCTCCTCATATTCCTGGGTAAATATGAACACCTTCCTTGGCAAATAGCATTTAGTCAATCCTGCAGCTGTCGGAGTCTGCTTGCACAATTCATCTCGGAGCAGCAAGACGTAGCACACTGTGATTATTTTCTACCACTTCCTTCACCGCAGCTGGAATACCATGTTTGATGGTGCGAGTCAACGATTATTTTGCACACCTGGATTGCCAAATGTGACGATTCAGGTCAAAACTTGTCTAATCCAGTATAATAAGGTTTGGCTTGAGCCCGTCCCGTCCCACGCTACTCCGGCCCATGTGGAACCCAGGAGAGCTGGAGATGAAGTCTAGAAAACCCATAGTAAGTGTTTAACCCATTGTGTTAATTACCGTCACCGTGCTCAAGTGTGAGCAAGGATTATGGCTTAGCTCAGCCAAAGAAACAGCGGAAGTCAAAGTCTAAACCTCAGCAGTTCATAACCCTTTGTGTACAGCTCAGGCAAGATTTTTTTCCTTCTACTTTTAAGTGAGTCTCTTTCACCACATGGCCATCACATGTCTGGATGCCTTCCTGTGGGCCAAGGGCTCTATTTTGGCCTGACAAAGGATACATTTATTTCACCTTGACAGCTCTCAAAGTCCATTAAATTACTCTTGTCAAGAATGTGACATATAATGGCAGCTTTTAAATTGTTATACATCCTTCTATAAACTATCAGCCACGAGGCTATTGGCAGGCCGTGTTAGTCGGCATTGCATGTAAAACATCTGCCATAAAGACTTAGCATGTAGGGCGCTTAGCCTTAAACATCAAAAGCATGGGTAGGATCGTATTGATATTGCACTGCACAACAGCATATTTATTAGCGCAAAACCAAGAAAGATATATCAGAAGAGTAAATCACGCTTATCTCCATGGAGTACTGCATTTCTCATTATATTCTCCATATCAAAACTGGAGATATTTCAGAGGCTGCACTAAACCACTTCATCATCTCAATTTCAAAGGAAGAATTCCGAATCTCGACAACTCCAGGAAACCCGACAAGCCAAGTTTCCAAGCCAATGATTGCCAGTTGTGGTGACTGCAATTTTCAATATTACTCCTCTTTGGGAAAAGAGAAATTAAATTTCACTTCATCTTTCAAAATTCCAGTAATTCCAACATACACGTACGTACTGTACGTGCGCGCGCGAATACACACACACACACACACCATACTGTAAATGCAGCATTCGTGTTTTTATATTCCAATTCTACTGTGGTCATTGCTCAACATCGGAGAAAGTATTGTTGTGATCAAATTAGATTGAAGTTGAAGTGCTTTGAATGGATTTTTGGGGAAAACTGCATCGATACATTATTTTCTCATATTTGTACGCAAATATGCTGAATATCTGTCACCTTTGTGTGCAGATAATAGGACGAGGCAAGTGATACTGTTGATGATCTGCACATCACCTCTTTTAATTAATCCACCATTCATTCTGCAAATGTACTAAAGCAAGATGCAATTGCGGCTTATCATCATACTGATTAATGTTTCCGATTTCAACCTTTATTCTTCTGAGAATCTCAGTCCCCGAAGAACCTTCAGATACACATTTGCAACATTGTACCGTAAGCAAACCTGCTTGAACTTAAACAAAATTTAAACAGACCGTTTTATCAGCACGAATAAATGTGACATCAAATCAGACCTCATGAGATTGCTGTGAACCTACTTAGAGCCATAACAAACATTGTACACTAACGGACAATTTCCATTACATCAGCTACCTGGACTTAGTGTTCATCAGTGCATGAAAATCCCCAGCACATCAAGTGAGACCAGTGCAAAGGCCATGGAAATGGACCACAGGAGGTAACTCAATTGTCCACAACTCATCATAGCCAAAATGTAAGAACAAGAAGCTTCTTGCAGCAAACAAAGGATAGATCACTGGTGCATTTCTAATGGTATAAATGCAATTTTTCATTATCATTTTATATGCATCGTATGGCTGCCGTTTAGTATCATTGCTGGGGGCATAGCGATGTTGCTGAATCACAGCCCCCTCTAGGTCACTGCAGGAATTTGTGATTTTTTCATGGTGCCTGCAATAACTCATCTACTCTTTGTCATTCAGACCATGGGATATCCAACGTCCATGGTCCAACAACTAATGCTAGCATACAGGACACTATTTCACGTCCATCAGAGGGATGGTTCTAATAAAATGTAGCATATTGAAAAAAATACATACTATGGGGTTTTCTGAAGGTGACACAGGAAAATCAGCCAAAATAGAATGGATGTGAATCAGAAGAGGCTTCATGCAGAAATAATATATGATTTCAGATAAGAGATACCCTTGGCAGACTCCTCTTTTGACCAGCAGTGGTGAGCACAAACCGCCATTTACTTTGACGAAGATAAACATATGAGGAAACAGCAAAGAAAAAGAATACATAAACGGTGCCTCAAAACCAAACATGAAACAGATGAACATGAAACATAAATGCGTGGATAATTGGCTGCACATGGACGATGGATCGGCAGTTCCTCCTTTCAGTTCATCAAAGCTAATTTTCCTGGACCAGATACATTGGGTTTTACTGTAATAATTTAATTCCTGTGTTGCCGCTCATGTTTTTAGTCCAAATTTTTTGTGCTAAACCTTGTATTGACTTGTGGACTTTGTGTCCCTGGTCAGTCCGACCTACCCATGAATAGCTGGGCTAGTCGGGTCTTCATGTGAAGTATTATCAGTATACTCACTAAGACCAATCAGGACCAATAAGCCAAACCTGTCATGACAATGTCATTGGTTTAGGTCCGGATCCAAATCTGGCCCATCGGTAGGATACAAAATGTAAACTGTTCAGCCTGGCAGAGGTATATGCGTCTACCGAGTGCCAGTGCAGTTTCCACAGCTTTTATCCCAGGTATTGTTATTCTGAACCCTCAAATTAATCCTTTTCCCTCCTTGCTCCAAAAAAACTCTTCTTCACTCTAACAAGCTCAATGAGCGAAGATCCTCGTCCTCTTAATGATGACATCATAAAAATGAATATGACGTTATTGTGATGTATCAGGTTTGCGATAAATAATTATCTGTGCTAATGCCCGGCTTGATTCCCGCAAACAAAAATTCAAACAGCTTGCCTAGTTTCGGAGATAATGGTATAGGCGATTTCCATTAGTGGCGATATTATGACATCAACTTTTTTCTAGGAAGAATTTCCTAATCGGAATGGTTACTGCCTGCGCGTGGCTTTCTGCATATATACATGGCAAGTTTCACGAAGATCCGATGAAAACTCTGGGTTGTGAAACAAAAATGTCAAAAAAAAGAATGACGTCATAAAAATTGATATGACGTCATAGTGATGTATCATATGTGCGGTAATTCATCTCTGCTAATGCCCTGTTCGATTCCGCAAACAGAATTCAAAAAGCTTGCCTAGTTTGAGATAATTTTTTAGGCGATTTCCATTAGAAGAGATATTTTGATGTCATAACCATTATTTTCTAGGAGGAATTTTCAAAATCGGAGATGGTTACTGTCTGCGCAGAGTATTTTTACATATATATGCCAAGTTTCAGGAAGTTTCGATGAAAACTGTAGGCTGTGAGCAAATGAAGCAAAAAACAAAAAATGTCAAAAAATAGGAATGACGTCATAAAAATTGATATGACGTCATAGTGATGTATCATATGTGCGTTAATTTATCTCTGCTAATTCCCTGTTCGATTCCCGCAAACAGAATCAAAAAGCTTGCCTAGTTTCGGCGCTAATTTTTAGGCAATTTCCATTAGCGGGATATTTTGACATCATAACTTTTTTTCTAGGAGGAATTTTCAAAATCGAAGATGGTTACTGTCTGCGCAGGGTATTTTTACATATACACGCCAAGTTTCAGGAAGTTTCGATGAAAACTGTAGGCTGTGAAACAAAAAAGTCCACAAGAACAACAACGTGAGTAAGACTTAGAGATCCTCCACGAGATCTAAAAACAAACCAACAACAACAACATCAGAAAAAACCGAACTCAATCTCCTTGCACAGTTACAAATTCATTTCCTTTCTCTTCTCCTTTTCAATATCCACAAACTGAATCTTCACTGAAAAGAGGACCGTCTGTCCTGAAGCTCACCTGATCAGGAGCAACTGTCACTCAACATCCCCCGCCCTCCACGCAGACCCCTTTGACCCTGAATTTATTAATGCCGTGAACAAACTGGTACATCAAGGGTGACAAAGGTTATGATCAAGTTTAATCAAAATTGTGTGTGTAGTTTCAGAGAAGAGGGCAAATACCTATTTTGCTGGGGTAAACCCCCATCGACCCCTGAATGAACGCAGATTTTGATGCAGTCGATAAATTGTTACATCGGGGTGAAGAATGTTGTGGTCAATTTTAATCAAAATTGTGCGTCTAGTTTCACACAAGAAAACAAATAACTAATTTGGGGGGTCAAAAACCTCCCCATAGACCCCTTCATGAGCGCAGAATTTGATGTGGTCGATAAACTTTGGTACCTCACTGGTGATGAAGGTTATGGTCAAGTTTCATCAAAATCATGTGTGTAGTTTCAGAGAAGAGAGCAAATACCTATCTTGGGGGGCTCAACCCCTGCGCTAGGGTGGTTCACAATATAATGGTATAAGTAAAAGTTTTCCAAATTTTGCCAGATCGCATTTTGCCTTGTTCCTATTGACATTTTGAACATCTGTACCAAAAATTGAGCCAATAGGACACCAGTAAAGGGTGGCACACTTTTTCACAATTTTTATTGCTCAACCTAAGAATGACCATGTCACCACCTCCTTCCCAGACCATCAGCTGCCACTGGAACTCCCAAAAGTTCTTCAAAATCCACCCCACTGGCAATGACTGCAATCCTGTCTTCATGGTTGCACTGGCAGGTGGCTTGAGGCAATAGTTTGCCATCCCAATGAAGCACTAGAAGAGGTGGATCACGAAAAGCTTCAGACTCCCACTGAGATGCCACCTTTGCTCGTTCTTGCTGCGAGCTCTATGGACAGTTGCGGAACTTACTGAGTAATTGCTAACATCATGTCCCAAGCTCTTTGCTGGTCACTATGAAGGAAGCAGCAGCCTGACGATTGGATAGACCTCTCTGTCCCATTTGTTGTCAATGAAGCAACAAGTACTTCAGATGAGCCTCGCTTCTTTAATCCTGCATGTGAGATATGGCTGGGCTTGGCAGGCGTTGCCCTGTAAGCGAACTCTTCGTCTGAACCATCTTCAGAGGCTGTTGATGAATCTTGTCCAACTTCTTCCCTCAATCGAGATAGCGTGTAAGTACCTCGGATACACTTCTGTTTTCCATTGTTTCTGCACTGTGTTCAGCTCTTGCGTTTCTCTCAGCTTCTCTGCCCTCTTTCTCTTATCCTTCCCTTGCTGAACCTTGTCTACACATCCAAAAGAGCATGACATCCGGTCTTCTCTTTGGCGCCTTAGAAATTCTTTGTCTTCTTGGGGATCTTCAGTCGAATATGTTTGCTGTAGCAATATCGAAGAGGTCCTGAAGATCCCCTAGCCAAGTTTCACGACGTAAAAGAGCTCCATCCGTCTCTCTGTTTTCCTCTTTTATTAGTTTCTTGTACTCCGCATACAGCTTCTTGATCTTTTTTCGAAGATTGGCATCCGTCATTGTCGGTAAACTGGCTCTCTCCCATATCTTCTTTACTTCATCCATTGTTTCTGTTGTGGCCTTTGATAATGCCTTCCCCTCTCAATATGATAGAGGAGGTGGAGTAGCACTTGCTCCTTTGAGGGAAGGCGAGCTCCTAAAATGAAGGTAGAGGGGGCTTCTCGAGCAAGTTATATTTCTTTCTTGATGCCATTATTCCTGAAAATAGAAAAAAACGTCAACATTGTGAAAAAGTGTGCCACCCTAAATTTGCAGCAATTGACTCCATTTTTGTACAGATGCTTACAATGCCAATTGGAACAAGACAAAAAGCGATCTGGCAAAATTTTGTGAAAATAAATTTTGTGAAACACCCTACCCTGCGCCCCTCCTAAAGACCCTTAGTGAGTACATATTTTGATGCGGTTTATACACTTTGGTACATTACAGGTGATGAAGGTGTGGTCAAGTTTCATTGAAATTGTGTGCAGTTTTGGAGAAAATAGCAAATATCTATTTTGTGTGTGTGTGTGTGGTGTGTGTGTGTGTGTGTGTGTGTGTGTGTGTGTGTTGTGTGTGTGTTGGGGTAGGGTCATCCACCCCCCCCCCCCCCCCCCGTAGACCTCCTTAATGAGCGTAGATTTTGATGCTGTCAATACACTTTCGTTAGGCATCAGATGTGAAGCTTGTGTGCAAACTTTCATCAAAATCGTGTATTTAGTTCAAGCGATAATGATTGAAGTATTTATGGACTGACTCACTCACTCGCTCACCTACGGACAATGTTCGATCACATAAACTCACCTGACTAAACTCCAAGTTAGCTAAAACTGTATGGGTCTCCAGGCATCCATTTTATGCAAATGACATTGTCATGACAGGCTTGGCTTATTGGTCCTGATTGGTCTTAGTGAGTATACTGATAATACTTTCCATGATGACATGTACAATAGCATAAGTACATGTCATCTTATCATACTGTTCAAGTTATCATGTACAGTATAATCAGTGCAGTAAATCCTCACTATTTGCTTGTTTATCACTTGTGGTTTTTGACTATTCGCAGGGAATTCTTTGGAGTAATATTTATCATTTGTGGCACTTGGATATCTGTGCTGCATCACCACGGAAGTGGTGCGCAGCGGATGCCGCACCGCTTGGCACCACACCACACCTTC
Organism: Eptatretus atami; assembly: GCA_035128595.1. Taxonomy (NCBI): domain Eukaryota; kingdom Metazoa; phylum Chordata; class Myxini; order Myxiniformes; family Myxinidae; genus Eptatretus; species Eptatretus atami. The sequence continues at coordinate 59,140,735 of CM068962.1, forward strand.
TCTTTGCTTTTCTTCATGGTGCCACGAACATTGCTTTGTAAAATAAATTTTGACATGGTTGATGATATTTTTTTTATTGAGAATTATAAATACATTTGTTCAAATATTGTTTGTTTAATTTTTATTTTTATATTGGTTACATTTGGAAGCACGAGACACATGGGTCGCAGAGGACCCATTTCATAAGTAAAATATCCCATGCATTAAAGGTTAATAATGTAGATTAAATATACGCTTCAAAAATCCTACGATTAATTTGCAATTGGTCACTAGCTTTGACGCAAATACAAATTTTTATTACAGACCCTCACCATCAAAAAGCAACATATATCAAACAAACGGACCCTATCCACCCATCCATTGGAACAATACTCTGTACAGAGCGTTGGTGCTGCTTAAGCAGTCTCCTTGGCTATTGGATACAATCCTGGACGGGTCGCCACTCCGCCACAGGATACCAGCATGCTGGCACTCATTTTGCCGACCTCAGAAGGATGACAGGCAGAATCAACCCCACCTGGTATGAATTCAGCATCCGAGTGGGATTTTAACTCAGGATCCTAGGATCCTAAGCCGACCACCCTAACTATCAAGACAACACCAGGCATAAACTGACCCTCTAGGCATCAAAAAGCGACATATATCAACCAAACAGTTTCGAATACAGCACCTCGCCGCCATTAGAGCATTTAAATTGCATCAAATGTGCCAATAAATGTGAATTGCTGCTCCCAGCTTGCCAGCTCGATGATGGAAGACGCCATTTGCATTTCTCTCCCGACAATCCCTCCCCATTTAGAATTCCGTGTGGCCACGGGCAACTTGCCAGTGTATTTTAAAATGCTTTACTCTTTACTACTCCATCAGGAACAACCTATTCATTCTTCTTCTTCATCAAAATCTCTTTCTTTTCTTTTCCACAAAGAGCATTCATAGGTCGTTTTGGTCTGGCATGATTTTTTGTTTTGCTGTAACTTTTAATAAAAACGTTTACTTGCATGACCTTTCATATATGTATGTATGTATATATATATATATATATATATATATATATATATATATATATATATATATATATATATATATATATATATATATATATATATATTCTACTATAAAACGGTAATACATATTGTTGTGTGTGTTTTAAATGTTTTTTGGTTCAGGTTCGAGGGGAAAATTTCATTAAACTTTTACCCCCAGAATGCAACCGATGGGTCAATTCAACATGAATTATATTTAGCAATGATTCACAAATACTATGCATGAGATTGGACACAGCTTGGTTTAAAACATGTGGCGTTCTACATCATGAGTTTTCTGTGACTAAATCACCTCATTTCCAGTGCTTCGTGTGCCTTCTGCATCTCGTTTTCTCACTGCATCCCGAGTTTTTCTCAACTTCTGGTTTTGTTTTACTATTTTTGAAATTGGATCAGCACTTCGATTCCTTTGACAAAGGTAAACATTTTCGTTTTATTTCTACATGATATACGTGTTTATGGCTAAGTACCTAATTTGCATAACAGTTCCAGGGAGTACCTGTAATGTGTGAGTTTCTACCTTTGTACCTGGTGAGATTGAGCGTGCTGTTTTTTTACCATTGGTGAAATCCAACATTCCCGCTTCTCTCCCTTTGACGAAAGTAAACTTATTTTTAGATCCTCGTGGAGGATCTCTAAGTCTTACTCACATTGTTGTTCTTGTGGACTTTTTTGTTTCACAGCCTACAGTTTTCATCGAAACTTCCTGAAACTTGGCGTATATATGTAAAAATACCCGACACAGACAGTAACCATCTCCGATTTTGAAAATTCCTCCTAGAAAAAAGTTATGACGTCAAAATATCTCCGCTAATAGAAATTGCGTAAAAAATTATCTCCGAAACTAGGCAAGCTGTTTGAATTTTGTTTGCGGGAATCGAACAGGGCATTAGCACAGATAATTTATCGCAAACCTGATACATCACAATGACGTCATATTCGTTTTTATGATGTCAGCATTAAGAGAACGAGGATCTTAGCTCATTTGAGCTTGTTATTGTCATGATTTCCGAATTTATTAGTTTTATCGATTTTTCAACGTGCACTTTTTCGACCAATTTTTCATTCTTTTTTGGTCTATTTTATATTAATCTATTTTATTTTATTTTTGCCATTGTTTGGTTTTACGTAGGTTTGTTTATTTTATCAATGCAACATCCAAGTTTTTGTATTTGAGTTTTTGTGCTAATAACTGTCATTGAAATGCATCTATGGTTTTTGTTTTACCCTGTCCACCCTCACAGGGGAGGGAATGGCAGGTCATAGCACAAAACCATTCTAGGGGAGTAAACATTATTCATGCCAAGTTTGAGCCCCGTGGGTCAAAGGGTGTGGCATGTACATGAGTACATCAGAGCACCAGCACGCATTACAGTGCTCCTTCATAACGTTTTTCTACCGACATCTGAACTGGAAATGTAACAATTTTAAAAAGAATAAAAAAATTTAAAATAATACATCTAAAAGGATGCAACAATGAAAAAAACACATGATATTTTGCTGTTTTTTTCTACAACAATAACCACCTTACAACCCCGGGCCTAAAATACCCACACAAATGCATTCTCAGGGTATATTTTACAATTGCACCCTTGGATTAAAGTTGAGAGGAGTTCGACAGTTCGTGCAGCAGAGAAAGAGAGTGCCAAGCGAGAGCTTGTATTCACCATCCCAGCTCAAAATGTCATAAATCCTTGGCCGTCCCAGCAGCGTCTGGCCCATGAGTCGTCGCGAGATCAGACAGAACAATTCCCAGCTCCCGTTCCCCAGGGACAGTACAAGCAGTTGGGTCGAAGCGAGTCAAGGTGGCTGGATGCAGAGAGCGGATGTGGAGTTCAGGAGTTCGTGTAGTCTGTGTATTGAGTTCAACAGTTTTTGCAGTCTGCATAGAGGTTCATGTATGGGTACAGAGGCTGGGGTCGACCATATAATTACTGGTTTTCGTGCATTTACATTATTATTCAGCATTACCAAAGTTTAAAAGTTATACGGGTATTCCAAAGTAGTTGGTAATATACCCCATATGTTTTGTACTTGTTTGCATTGTATTCTTACTCTATTATTTTGTCTTAATTGCCAAAGTGTATGTGTAAAGGGTCCATTGATATGTATTCATGTTATTTACATTATCTTCATGCTTTTACAAAATAAAAGATTTGAAGCCTCTCAGGATAAAAAAAAAAATAAAAATGAAGATTTTCATGCATTTGATTTATTTTGGATTATAGACGTGGCAAATCTGCATGGCTATAGTTTGCACATTATATTTATATCCACTTCTCCCATTAGTGTAATTGTAACAATTGAATAGATAAGATGCAGTTGTACCTAAATTTCAATTCTGTGCTAGTTAAATTCCCAGTTTATTCAATCCCAAACTGCATGGCTATAACCTTAAATAACATATATTCCGTCATTTTCTCCGACAGATGACTGAAATGCGGAAATAGCTTTAAAATCTATTTCAAAGCTATTTTTGTTATGTACACTATTTTTTTTAGCTACTGTCAGACCCTTCTGTCTGTCTGTCTGTCTGTCTGTCAGTCAAACAAAATTGCAAATCATTCCAAACAGGAAACTTACCGTTTTAGGGACGTCATGAAGGACACAAACAACAGGCACGAATAACGAATTTAATGTGTTAAATAAGGTGTTGTAAAAGAGGTGGCATCAATGGTGGTAAACCTCTGGAGTAATGTTTTTTTTTTCTACAGCCTTTATAACTTTTACTGTATTTAAATTGAAATACGCTTGTAGATTTTAACACTGGACAGCAGAACTCACCGTGTTTGCACTTCCAAAAACCTTAAGTTTAGCAGTAAAATTTATGCCGTCTCGACCAATCAAATTTGCCATTAGCACTTTCAGGGCAGGGGAATTCTCCCTCTTCTTCTTCTTCTTCTTCTTGTTCTTCTTCTTCTTCTTACAAACAAATGTGTCCAAGAGCCGCGTACTAATGGTTTTGTCTTCACAGAATAAGAAGAAGAACAAGAACAAGAACAAGAAGAAGAAGAACAACGCGGAGCTCTCTTAGAGCCAGCGTTCACAATGCGACGCGGCTAAAAAGTCCCATGTCCTTGTTCTTAAGACTGCGTGGGGTAAGGTGTAATATGAACTCCAGTTGCAAAGGCAGCCAATCAATCCTGATTCTGAAATTATATTTTGGAAGTGTTGAGAAGTGTTTTGTCTTTTAATTGTTTGAAAAGGTAACATGTTGAATGTGATACAAATATTAGATAAAGTCGAGATGCTCAGGCAAAAATAGCATTCCTTTCCTGATATTATTCTCTGCAGGTCATGCAGTAGGACCTGTTACCAACTATAGTATATAGAAGTACTACTCACATATATATATTATATATTATAATATATATATATTATATATATTAAAAGCAGAAGGCGCTTCCAACCAAAAGTAAAAACTAGATCGACTCCGCTAATTTGAGCAAAAAAGCGAGAGCAGACCCGGTCTCAGGGCAACGTATCGCCAGCTTCACAGCCGATTTCATCAGGCACAATAGACCCAGCCTCGTCATGTGTCCGGTTTTTATTTCGATACAACTGCTCATTTCCCGTCACATGCTGGTGCTCGAGGTCAAATGGAGGAGTACTCTTTTTTTTTTTACAAAAAATTAAATTTTCCAAAAACAAAAACAAATGACAAATCATATCATTGAAGTGGTGCTCTACTCTTTTTTATTTTTATTTACAGTGATGTGGTGTTGTATGTGTGTGGTGAGCACGTGTGTGTGCGCTTGTTGTTTTTTGCGTTTGTCCAGAACACGGCTGGTTTTGTGTCAGGGTTGGACATGATGAGGTGTTGGTTGTGCGAGTGTTGAAGTTCTCGTTGGGACTCCTCCATTTGATCTCGAGCACCTGCACGTGACCGGAAATGAGCGGTCGTATTTAAATAAAAACCGGACCCGTGCCGAGGCCCAAGGTCTATGGTGCCTGATGAAGCCGGCTGTGAAGCTGGCGATACGTTGCCTGAGACCGGGTCTGCTCTCGCTTTTTTGCTCAAATTAGCGGAGTCGATCTAGTTTTTACTTTTGGTTTGAAGCGCCTTCTTCTTCTTTAAAAAATGTGTAATATTTATGAAAGTGCAAACCATTAGACCTAGAGCTACCAAGAAAACCATTAGACCTAGAGCTCCCACGGAAGGAATGCGTAGTGCACGGGATCTGCAACAACACTGCATTTGACTGTACCTGCAACATGAACAAATGTTCGATTTGGTGCATTTCCCCGAAAATTGGTCCCGTCATTTTCTGCCACATCAGGTGCCGTCATGTGCATCATGGTTGTTACAGGGAGTTAATGTTGCAATGTTTTTTTGCAGTTTTCGAAAATCCAACAACTTTACCATGCCACCAAAGAAACGGACAAGTTTGGGCAGATCGACATCAGCAGCTAGAAAAAAACAACAACCTGGAAGCAGGAAAGTTCATAAGAAAGACAATCATGCCTTGAAGCTGACCGTGAATGACATGCAATAGCCAGAGAAATCTCTAAGGAAGGCTCCAGATAGATGTGGTTGTCATTGCCAACGACATATATCATTTGGAATAAGCAAAGTAATAGAATCTATAATTTCTGCTAATCTCTGACATTATCTCTTCTCCAACCCTCTAATCTATGATCATCAGTTCAGCTTTTGCCCTTGTGACCATAGACACATGTTGCTTCATTATATGGATCCACACAACAATAGATGGTGCTTCCTTGGATGGTTGCCCAATCTTTGTGAGTGGAAACAACATGTTGCTGATGATGGATTTCTGTCTCGTGATGTACCTCTTGAGACTGGTGTCCCACAAGACAGCGTTATAGGATCAACTGTATTGTATTCGACATCAATGACCTATACACCTCCCTGGGAAATCCTGTGTTCCATTTTTCTGATAATTTCAGCATGTGTAGAACAGTAAATGATATTTATGAGAGGCAGGCTGCTGTGGCATCCATCTCTACAGATCTGGAAAAACAAGTCATTGTAAGTTCCCTTGGACATGTGTTTCAATGCAGTAAAATCACATTTTTCTTTCCTCTGGAAGGATTAAATTTTGACCCCCTCAGTCCACCTCTGACTAACTCCAGGAAGAGGGACGATCAGCCCCTAGAGCTCCTGGGCCCTACATTGTCCTAACCTGTCTTGGGTAGACCACGTCATTAAACCGGCCTCGAAGGCCAGCTGATTCTTGGCATTATTTGCAATGATAATTCTGTTTTGAGTTTCCTACAACTCATTACAGTATATAAAGCCTTCATCCATAGTATCATTTATGGTTCACTACTCTGTGCTGAAAAATCTACTTTTATATCTTGCACTCCTGAAGGTGAACGAGTTCAAGATTATTGTCATCTTTTGACAGGAGGCCAAGTATCGAGGCCTGCTTTTCACAACCACAGATGGATTGGTGGACACACACATACATCTATATATATAAAGTTGAAAGTGTGTCTGTGTGTCTGTGTGTTTCTCTGTGACCTATGCAGCGAAAAGTACTGGAGTGATCCTCACCAAACTTCACATGCTGACAGAACATGTACCCGGGAGTGTCCGATGTAAAAGAATTGTACTTTCGACTTCCGGTTTCCGAATTATGACGTCATCACCTGATTTTGTAACGTTAATTTTTCAAGTTGAGCCGATTGACATGGGGCCAACGCCAGTACAATATATTCACATATGATTTTAGTTTTGTTCGTCTGTTTGTTTGTCTGCAGCGCTAATCTCCTGAAAGGTGAAAGATAGAGCTAACCACTAAACAAAAAATGTCGGGATGGGCAGCGGGAAGGTTATAGGCTATGTGGCAAGGCCCCTCGGCCGGGGGGGGGGGAGGGGGTGTGTTTCCCCTCACCAACCCCTTAGCCTATGACTGCCATGGCCCATAGGGAACTGATACTGTGCTCACGTCAGACATATGTATAGAAGATTAAATTCATTCAAAAAGAACCCGGGCAGCGCCGGGTGCATTCACCTAATATATATATATATATATTATATTATATATATAATATATATATATATATAATATATATATATTATATATATATCTTCCTCATGTCTGACCACCCATCACCTGCCATTTCATCCGTATGACCCCCCAGCCTGCTCAGATCACACTTGGTTGTTTTTCAGAACCCTCCACCTGATTACCCTTCCCAATTCCAAGGTAAATCTTCACATCCATTCCTTCATGCCAGTATTCTATCATCTGTGGAACTGTCTCCCATGCACATAAGTTGTCTCCTGCCTTTCCCCACAGTCGTTCAAGAGTGCTGTCAATTTTTTTTTCCCTGTAACCCACTCATATCTGCTATCCTTGTTCCCCATTGGTCCTCATTGAGTCTGTGAACCTGCTTTCATCTGTCGATTAGCTGCTCTGGAAGTATAAATTCCTGTATTAATTAAGAGATTGAATAATTAAGCAGTTGTGTATTGTACTTGCTTCGATTTCCAGAAAAGTTCCATCTGCAAGATTTGCTGCATCCTCCAGATGGGATGTCAAGCGAGCTGTTCTATCCACAAGGAAGATATTAAAGAATAGACCTTTATTGAAGGTATCTTGGAAAAAATTATTGCATGGTTTGCATCTCCTCATTAAGATTTTGGCTGATCTACTCGAACAAGCACCATTGTGAGTCTTTAATGAGAAAATCACAATTACTCCACATTTTGCTGAGAAGGATTATATATAAAATAAAAATTTACATTAAGAATTATCTTTTAGTTCCACATTAAGTCAGAACATTTTCAGTAATACAAGAAAGATGTCCTGTTTATACAGAAATGAACTGTACTGGAGAAGGAAAGTCCACGTTCATGAAAATTCCATCATGAAGTTGTCTGTCAAAATAGGCCCATAATTGGTGTTCTTCATGATACCTGAAGTATCAAAACATTATTGTTGCAATCATGTTCTTTTAGCTTTTTATTTTCCTGGCGTTTTAGGCTCTTTTTTCATATAAAAACAATGTTGTCGTAAAAATGAAGGTCTTTGGTGTAAATCATCATTTTTATCGCCCCCCTGCAGCGAGTCGTGTATCCGGTGACCCGTGTTAAAGCAAAGAGGTGCCCTGCGCCTCACGTTAAGGGGTAATTCAAAGAGACGTGTTTATGGCACAGTCTTTACACTGCAATATTAAGGGAGGGGCTGTCCTGCTGCTCCAGTCGACGGCATTCTCCTCAGCCTCATTCCCCCCCTCATTCCAAGGGTCATATTGAATGGAATTCAGTGACAACCATACAACTAATCATAATTCTGATAATTTCTTCCACCGTGGGAGAAGGATGAGCTGTGGAATGTAAATGGGTGGAATATTCCTTCAGCTCATGATGAATTATTAATAAGATATAAAACTCAATCTGGGATGCAGGGGCAGGTGATGAGCTTATTTTCCCCCAAATTATTCTTTCCAGTTGTGAGAAATATTGTCATGGTTTTTAATCTCAATTCCACACTCATTGACAACAGGCTGCGCAACATCTTTCTCAAAGTGCCAAGTTATCAAGCCACTTACACTTTCTGGAAATACTGATATGGCCTTACAATTTAACATCAGAAAGGTCACAGACACATATGGTTTGTTCCCTCAGAGCTCTTTGTTTTGTTCATTTTCTGAACAGATATAATTTTTTTACAGGCATTACATTGAAACACCACCCAAAGGAGGCAGTGCAATTGTCATTAAGATTTTTTTACAAGCTCACTTCAATATCAGTCATTGTTTATATGTTAATGGCTTCATCAGTAAAAACAACAAAAAAAACATCAGTAAAAACATCCACAACTTTTATGAAAGAGCCCTTTATAAGGTGAAGGACACTGTGAATGCAGGATGCTAAAACTAGAAAGGCACTTGGTAGAGTACATACCTCAGTTTACGTTTTGTATAATTTCCAGGCTGAACAATCTCCACTGATAGAATGGATCTGCCGACCTGAATAAAAATCTAATCGGCTTGTTCTTGTCATCTAACCAACTCATCCACCAAGTTTCGTCTGAATCTGTCTACAACTTTTTGAGATGTCATGCTGTATATTATTTTTGGCCCCATTTCTCAATGGTGTAGAATTGCTTAAAAAATGAAAAAAAACTATCCTATCTGGATTTGGATCTTCACCAAAATCGAAACAATTTTTCCTTGTCACACACCCAACCTATCCACAAAGTTCAGTCCGAATCCATCCATATCTTTTTGAGATATCGTGCTATATGTAGTTTTTGGCCCTCTTTCTCAATGGTGAAGAATCCTTTTAAAAGTTAGTGTCCGGAGCCAGATCTGGATCTTCACCAAATTTTATCAATTATTCCTCATTGCAAACCAACCTCACACCAAATTTCTCCAAATCCATCCACAACTTTGACAGACAAAAAACTTCACGACAGACAAACAAACAAACAGACAGACAGGAGTGAAAACATAACCTACATCCACCTTCAGTGGCAGAGGTAATAATATAAAATTGCAGATTGAAGAAAGGCTAGGAAAGATAAGTTTTGTTTCACAACCCCTTCATTCATTTGGACAATAAGTGGATTGAGCAGTTAGAGAGAAGGGTCAATTCAAAATGTAGAAACATAAACCCAAATAACCTCCTTCACCTTCGGTGGTGGAGGTAATGAATCATCAACCAAGATAAAGATCTACATAGGGCATATTATGGATCACCATCCAAAAAGGAGCAATGTGCAATAGTCACATAAATGCTCGCAAGTTGATTTTTGACTACCCCAGTACACCATTTCAAACAGGATATAATATTGCTACGGGCTCGTACCAAAGAGCACAACCGAAGAGAATACAAGTATATTTCATTAAATACTTTCTTTGACATCCATGATTACCAAAACAAAAAGAGATTGTACAGATTAAATAAAATTTCATGAGGATAAAGTTGAAGAAAGTGTAGTTTGGAAAAAAAGCCAAAAGGTATTTTTAGTAATTTGTGAGAGAAAAGAATAAATACCTCGCCAATCCCCTTCATAACTCTTTCCCGGTTGCCTTACATTTCACAAATGCTTCTTTTTTTTGTCTATAATTTTGAAAGGATTCCACCAACCTTGATTAAATTTTCATGAAAATACCTTATTTAGCCAATAACCCCTTCCATAAAATTACCACTGATATCATGCTCACCCTGTATCATGACCATCTTCTATTTAATTTACATCCAATCTAATAACAGCTATATTTTTAGAACAGTGTTATCATTCCAAAAGGATGTCAATATAATTATTCAAGCTAATCCAGAAAAAGGGTATTTTATGAAGACAAGCCCACACTGTTCAAAACTGTCATATAAATAATATATATATATATATATATATATATATATATATACATATATATATATATACATATATAATAATGATTGTATGTTTGTGTGTGTGTCTCATCCATAACTCCAAAACCATTAAACCTAGCAGCCTGAAACTTTGCATGCATACAAAGGGACCTCCAAGGAAGTGAGTGGAATTTTGGTGTTTGGGTTAGTTAAAACACCCGTTTTGAAAATAATTAACAGCCTTATTTAATTACCCTTTATCAAGGCGTCATCCTTGGCCAGCCCTCTGTCAGACAGCTGCTGGGGTCGTAATTCACCATTTTGTTCGGCCTATTCATGCATGCCTTGCTTCGGAAACATGATCTACTCTCATGGTCTAATTAAAGTATATAATCGAAATATTATATCTCATTTGAAAATCAGATCTCGTGGAATAAAATAATAAGCATTGAAATCTGGAGTGAAATCTGAAAATTTTAACCAATAGCGATTTTTATCACAAAGTTTATTTATAATCCTGTTTCCATGAGTTTTTTGAAACTGGGATATTGAAATTTTTGGATGTGCCATTGGATTACTCTACATACTTTGTTGTGCCTTTGAGTGTACAGCTGTTCTGACATGAATTTTTTTACATTCCTATAGGAGGTGGCTCATACTTTCTGTTTCTATCTTGCAGAACCTACATCTGTCTAATTGACCCAGTCCTGCCATCTTCTTATCACCATTCACATCGTATCCTTGGTCTTGGGAATTTATTATGATTTGTTCTCTATCCCAGTTGAACTGACATCTTCTTAGCCATTCCAATAAGCTTTCTTTGTCGATGCCCAATCTGTCCAGCTCTTTTGTTGTTGTTGTTGCTGTTGTTGTTGTTTTTACCTTCCTGCTCTTTTATCATCTTCAAAGTTGTCAGTGTATATCTGTTGATATTTTGTTTTATATTTTTATTTTGTCTTTTTTGCAATCGTTGGGGCTGTATTCATTGCTGTTTCGGTTTCATGTGTGATGTCTTCTGTTTGCACCTGTCTTTGGAATTTTTTTGCAAGGTTGGTTGGGGATACCTTTTTCTGGCTTCCTGTATTTGCGTTTTCATACAAATTTGGATTTGGTAGCCTGCCAAACTTTTCACATGCTCAGTCAACCCTACAATTGCCAT
>CM068962.1:59158543-59168694 GCA_035128595.1 Eptatretus atami
AGCAGTTTTGAGACAACTTCCATCCATAGCCTGTCGGACTCACCCCACCAGTTGGATATGTCTGATCAGCTCTCTTCCAGATTCTTGCCACAGAGTGCACCCTTTTCATATGATTACCAAGTGTCTTGGCGCACGGGGGAAGAGAGGCACAGTTCATCTTCTTTATTCTGGCAAGGGGCTCCTAAAGAGAGAGATCATTTGCATTCCAGTCATGTTCTCACGTTATTGGCATTTTCCTGAAGTAATCTTCTTTTAGTGGAGTTTGAAGATGATAATAGTATTCATCCAAATCATAGATACTATCAATTGCTTCCATACTTGTATTTATTCGGAAAAAGGATGTTAAAACTTTTGAAACCCTGACCCAAGTATTTGAATTATTTTCTGTCGTTCTTGGGGGGACACTGAGTTTTGCCTTTCTTAATTTCTTTTATTGCTGTAATTTATGAGATTCTTTTGGCCATCTTTATACTCTTGACAGCACCTGCTACATTTCCCACGCAGAAGCAGTTGAACCAATTAGGTCTTATGTTTAAGAATAGTTGAACGATACCCATGAGAGATCAATTATCCATCTCCTCTAAATTGATGTCCGACACACCCTTTGTCTCTTAGGTTTATAGTATCCTCTACCAAGATACATACCTTTCACCCTTGTAGTATGGGAAAGGACATCCATCCCCTGTAATTATTTTATATTTTCTCAACTCATGTTTCTCACAATCATCGTATTTATTTATTTGGAAAACTTCACGTAGGTGAATTCTGATGGATATAACTTCTCCATTAAAAGAAAATCATACGATTATCTGGTCGGTTATCCCAAAATTTACTCTGTGTATGGTTTTTCCTGCACAGGGAGATAAACCAAATTTTTTGGGTTTCCATATTGAATTTATAACCAATTGGGGTTGAGTAGGCGCTGAATGAAAATATTGTATTTGTTTTAATTCACATTAAAGCACCATCAATCAAATCACAGTGAATTAATACGAATTTATTCCTGAGGATATTTGAATGACATTAATCACTGTAAAACGTCCCATTAGTTTCAATCTTTTTGAGGGAAACCAAATAACTCTCTAAATGAATTATCAATTGTGAAATCAACCTTGTAGTTATTTTTAAGTTTAATCATTGATTTTGAAGTATGTTTTTGAATATCTATAACAATATTTTTTGGTTCATCAACCCTGTTCTTTCATAAGACAGAGAAATTTCGAAGATATTTGAGAAATCTCATATGCTCCGGGTGAGACTGTTTATAGTTTTATATCCACTTCCAGATTATAAATAAACTTTTTATTTTCTCAGTTATATAAATAAGGTATTATAGTTTCCATGGACAATGAAGATGCCTCTATTCTTTTGTTGGGGTCAAGTTGTAGTGGGTATGGGAATGAAGATGTGTATTCGCTTGTTGTGGAATTAAAACTCAGGATTGTGCTTCTCAATTATTTAATATGAGATAAAATGTCTTTATATTGATATTTATTAATTATTTTCATGTTCATCAACTGGTCTAAAATGGCTGATGCTTCATTAAAACAATGTTTTTTCCAAGCCTTCTTAACTACCTAACAACAAATAACATCTATTAAACTAATTGTGATGGGTCAATTTGAAGAAAAGCTAACACCTGAACCAAGCCTACTTAAAGCCTGAATAATCTGTTTCTCTCTCATTCTTGCTACGTTTAACAGAAAGACTAACCCTATAATTAACAGAGTTCAGAGCAGATCAATATTAACATATCATCATTATTTTTCATATCCAATGGTTTTATCAAAATACTTTGATTCATCCCTCACAGGTTGAAGTTGTCTTCATTTTTGTGAGAAGAAACATTAATCTCGGCAGTTATTTTAACAGGGGGTTGAGCAGACCCCAAGAATTAATTCATCATTAAATATCAATACCTTTTCTTCAACAAGATGAAATATTGCTGGTTGTTCTGTTGGAATGAGTCCTGCTTTTGTTTTTGATTCCGCTGAATATTCATTGTTTTGAAGAGCATTCAATATAATCAGGGGTCGATTAATCTCTGCAGTTGTTTGAATAATCTTTCATAACATATTCTCAATCTACTATATGCTCATATCTTCCTCCGTCATTTGACTGAATCATTTATCATTTGAATTTTTTAGGAGTATATTCTATTGTGGGAACTGTGGAAACATCTATAATTTTTTTCTTTGGAAGTTTTTAAAAAGTGTTTAAAAATTTCTCTTGTTTATCTTTCAAATGCTTCTTCACCAGTTACTTTCTGTCTGCGTTTCTTCTTTATGTCTTCCTGTTTTTTCAACTTTTGAAACCAACTCTTGATAAACCTTAAATCTTCTTGCTCTTTCTTTCGCATCCATTTATTTATTGGAAAATATCATTTAATATCTAATCTTGTTTCACAACAATATATTTATATTTTTCAGTCGTGTGCTTCATGTAATCCAATTCCTTTTTAGTACTAATATATAAACAATTATCTCTCCAAAAATTGTTTATATCTATTGAATTTAACTTGAATAAATAAAAGTATTAGCATTGTTTCGATGGAACGATGAGGAAGTTGAAAGTACGATTTGACTAAGATGAATACAAATTACAGAAGATGTCTCCCTCTTGTGTAGTCGCCTGTCCATTACCATTGGTTTCTCTCATTAACACAATCAATCAAAGATAACGAGGTTCTTTTTTTGATTTATCCAAATCTTGGGGAGACGGTATATCATCCATATTATCACTACGAATACAAGTTATCGGTTTGATTTCTTTTTACATCTCTGTGTATCACAAAATAGTTGTATTATATCTTCAATGTTATAATCATTTCGGTTTTTGAAGTTTAAATAAAACGATTATATCTTCTTTTTGAAAGACCAGCATTAAAACCTTGTGAGAGTAGTAGATACTCTGTTGAAAACTCGATTTTGTTTAAATTAATTAATTATCATAATCTAAAAAGTTGGGAGTCAGGAGCATCTTTAAAAGTAAGCAGGTTTTTCCACATCCGCTTGAACCAACTATGAGACTTCTTAATGAATTTGGAAGATTTTTATGATTGTTAAATTTTATCTTATTTTCCAAATGGGTAAAAATCATTCATTTATATATTTGGAAAACAGTTATTTAATGTATTATTGGCTTTTTTAGAAACTATATTTTATCCTAAGTTCAGGTTTAATTTCAAGATAATCCATTATTTTATTTATGCAATATCTGTGTGTTGATATTTCCCTGAAAATGACAATCGTGAATAATATATAACAACAATCCTTTGAAACATTTCTCTAATACGTTCAGTTTCTTCCCTTGTAAGGAAAGGTGTGTTATCACCCTCATACTTTACATTCATTTCTCTAATCAATTCTGTAAAGTAATTCATTTTTGGTGTAAATCTAAAATAATTATTTCCTTTTTATATTTTTATTATCATTAATTGGATGATATATATCACACAGAATATACATTGTTTCTAGGCTTTTGACTCTGTGTTTAATCCCACTCTATCACAGCAGGACAATTCTCAAATTTGTCATATGGGAATCAGAGAATTCAAGAGGCTCAAAATTTAGCATATTTATAAAGTAAAACTTTACTTAAACTAAAATTCATCTTCGGAATCATGTATAAAACTACTTCATAGCTATCATAATCACTCTCATAATCTTCAAAATCTTCAGTTGAATATTGACTCATATTTAATTCGTAGAAACAATATTACCATTGATATCTATAACTTTTTTTCATTTCCAGATTCAACACAACATTTTTTATATTAAGGTAATTTTAAAATGATCCGTAACTACTATTGAACGAAATGTCATTTCACCTGATATATTAACATCCTTTATTTCATCAGGATTTACAATATTTACATCTTTAGGGTTGTTGAAAAAATACAAATTTCTCCTTGCATATTACAGATGGTCTTATCTTTTCTTTCTAAAGCTTCATCCATAAGGTTTTTTATTTTTGAAACTTTTTCTTGTTTCAATTGCTTTTTTCTAGTTTTGAATATATTGCCAGAAGGAGAAAGAACTTTTGTTAGAGAATACTTTAATTGATGTTCTTCCAGGTACACTAAAAGCCCTTCCACTGAAGGAAATTGAATAACTCATATTATTCGCCATATTGTTTTTATCCAATAGTTGTTAATATTATCTTTGTTCAATTTTCATCCTTGACATATTTCTCAGTATCTTTTACAAATGAAGAGATTGATGAAACTTGTCTTTTGTGTCTTGAAACATTGTATTTATAAGTGAAAAAAGTTGGAGGATAAAATGGTTTTCAGCACAGATTCACTATAAATTAACGAAATTTTCATCAAGAAAATTTAGTTTAAGCAAAGTTTTATTCTATAAATATGGTGAATACAACATACTGCGATGTTTGTAATCACGAATAAATATTATAAAACACCTTCAAACCAACAAACACACATTTCATCTATTTTATCAAAATATCTCCTCTTGAGTTGAAAACAAAACATTGTGATATCTGCTCAAAGGATGTTTTGAAGAGTAGTTATAAGAAGCACCTTCAATCAAAAAACACAAGAACAATGAGTTTAAAGTAAAGGGAGACTATTATATTGAAAACACTGATGGGCTTTTAAGAATCATATTAAAATAAGGATTTTTCAATTTGGAGAACCCGGTCCATCATCAATAGCTGAATAAATTGAAATAGTGAAACATGATGTTGAAAAAAGTTATTAAAAAGACATTAAAAGAAATAGAAACTTTAAAGTTTTATAGAGGGGGAAAATGAATATGATAAGACAAGATGAAGAACAAACTCTTATATGAGAACAGATCTTCATTTTATAACATCATTTCAAGATTTACTGAATAGTGGGGTTTATGAAGAACTATCAAGAGAAGAGGAGATGTTGATAATACAGTGGTAGGAAGTGGATTTATATTTAAAAAATCATCTTTTTAGATATACACATTCTAAAATCAGACCCTCTTAAAGCTTCTTCTTATATTGAATTACCAAAAGAAATAAAGCTAAAGAAGGCAGTTGTTAATATTAAGAACAATGATAATAAATGTTTCTCTGGTCTGTTCTTGCTCACTTACATCACCAAATTGTAATTCAGAAAGAGTAAACACAATATATGAAATATGAGAATACCTTGGACATTAAAGATTTTAAATTCCCAATGCCACTAAAGATATTCCTAATTTGAGAAAAAGAATAATCTTTCTATTAATGTCTATGGATTACTAGAGAGAATAATGTTCAGGTATTAAAGATTACAAACAACTATAAAAATGAAGAAACACACATTGATCTTTTATATTTTAGTGTTGGAAAGAATTCACATTATACATACATCAATAATTTATCAAGATTAATCTCTTCTCAGGTATTCAGAACAGCAAACAAAATATATCCTTGTAAGCGAAGTTTTATTCATTTCATACAAAAGCACGATTAGAACAACATTCAAAATATGTAGTAATCATAAATCAGCTGTAATTACAATGCCTAAACCTGGTGAAAAGATTTCTTTGAAGATTATAATAAATCTACCATGCACCCATTTATGATATACGCTGATTTTGAATGTATCCTTAAAAAGATAAATACTGCTTCTCCTAATCCAAAAGAATCATATACAAATAAATATCAAAAACATATTCCTTGTGGTTTCTGTTATTATATCAAATCATCTGTTGGAGAAAAGTATAATAAACTTGAACATTATAGTGGAAAAAAAGCTTCACAAGAGTTTGTAAAACGATTAGAAAAGGATTGTATAAGACTAACTAAATTAATGAAAGAAACAAAGAACCGATGAAATTAACCGAAGAAGAAAAATAGAATTTAGAAAGAACAATATCTGCCATATTGTGAGGAGGAAATTGAGGGAGAGTCAAAGTTAGGGATCATTGTCATCTTACTGGTAAATATAGAGGTCCCGCTCATTCCTGTCGTAATCTTAATTATAAATTTCCTTCTTTTATTCCAGTCTTTCTTCACAACAGCGCAACTATGATACACATCTATGTATAAAATGAACTTTCAAAAACACCAGGGAATATTTCTGCCATTACAAACACAAGTCTAAAGTATATTTCATTTACAAAAATGATATTCCAAAACCTTTAACTCGTATTAGGTTTCTAGATTCTTACAAGTTTATGGAGAACACCACTAGCCGACCTAACGTCAAATCTAAGCTCCACGGGCTCTTTTCCAAATCTTAATTCATTCTTTCCAAAAGAGGAAATTCTAACTAAAGAGGAAATTCAGATTAAAAGAGAATTCAAAGTAAAGAGGAAATTCTAATTAATGAGGAAATTATGAAGAATTTCTAACTGAAGATGAAATTCTAATTATAAAGAAATTCGAACAATGAATGAAATTCTAACTAAAGAGGAAATTCTGATTATAGATGAATTCTGATTAAGAGGGAATTCTAACTCGAGAGAAAATTCAAAACAAGGAATGAAATTCAAAGTAAAGAGAAAATTCTCACAAGTAAGGGAATTTATCCTTATGATTATATGGATCATTTATGAGATTTAAAGAAACACAACTTCCTTCAAAAGAAAGTTTCTATAATAACCTTTATGAAGAAGAGATAAGTGATAAGGAATATAAACACGCACAAGAAATTTGGAAAATATTAAAGATAAAGAACCTTGGAGAATATCATGATTTGTATCTAAAAACAGATGTTTTATTATTTAGCTGATGTGTTTGAAGCTTTTAGATACATCGGTCATAATAAAAATTGTTATGGATTGGATCCTGCCCACTATTTCACAGCTCCTGGTTTAGCTTGGCATGCAATGTTGAAAATGAAAAAACAAGATATAGATTTAATCAGAGATGTAGATATGCTTTTGATGATTAGAAGTCTAAGAGAGGTGGAATATCACAAGTATGTTCAAAAAGATATGCTAAAGCAAATAATAAATATCTTCCAATTATGATAGTGAAAAAGATAGTAATTATTTGATGTATTTTGATGCTAATAATTTGTATGGATGGGCAATGTCTCAATCTCTGCCTTATGATAAATTAGAGTGGGGTGAAGAAAAGGATTATGAAAGGGCTTTGATGAATATTATTTCTTCTCAAGAGGAATTGAATGAGGAAGAAGAAGGTTATTATTTTGAAGTTGATTTGAGGTACCCGAGTGATCTTCATAATAAGCATAAAGACCTTCCTTTTGCATGTGAGAAAGAACCCAAAGAAAGAATGGTTAAGTGATTATCATAAAAGTTTTAATATAAAAGTTAAATCAACGAAAAAGTAATTAACAACATTCTATGATAAAGAGGGATATGTTTTGCATCAAGAAGCTTGAAAGTTTTTGGGAGAAGGATTGAGAGTAGCTAAAATTCATAGAGTTTTAAAATTAAACAAAGTCCTTGGATGAAAAGTATATTAAATTCAATACAGATATGTGAACAAATACAAAAGTAAAATTTGAACGGGAATTCTATAATTATGAATAATGCTGTCTTTGGAAAGACAATGGAGAATTTTAGAAACAGGCAAAACATTAGATTTGCAACCTCTTGGAAAGAAGCTTCTACATTGATAAATAAACCAAGTTTTGAGAGAGAAAGGTTTTTTCAGAGAACTTTTCTGCTATTCATATGAAAAGGAAAGGATTGTAATGGATAACAATTTATATTGGAACAGCAGTTCTTGATTTATCAAAGATATTGATGTATGATTATTTGTATAATGACTTATGAAAGAGTATGGTGAAAATGTTTCATTGTTGTATATGGACACTGATAGTTTTATTCTAGATATAAAAACTGATGATGTTTATAAAGATATGAAGAAAAATATTGGAGTATATGATACAAGTAATTTTAGTAAGAAAGAGAGTTATTTTCAAAAAAGAATGAAAATGTTATTGGTAAGTTTAAGGATGAGTTGGGTGGAAAAGTAATGAGTGAGTTTATTGGATTGAAGAGCAAGGCATATGCTATAAAGTATGGTGATCAGATTGATAAAAGGTAAAGGGAATAATGAAATATGTAATAAAGAATCAATAACTTTTAGAAATTATTATAATTGTTTAATGAATAAGAAAGAAGAATATTGGAAAGTGAATACAATAAGAAGTTATAAACATAAGAATATAGTGAAGAAGTAAATAAAAATACACCCGTGTGGGAGTGACGGTCATCTCTGCGAGAAAATATATAGCCTCCTGAAGGTAGGGCAGTTTTTGCAAATTTTGAAGTCACGTGACGCGAAAACGAAAGCGAAATTCGAAAATCCGGCCTGACCAAATTTAGATATTGTCCATCGATTCATATGCCACAATCAAATTCAAGATTGCTTGAGAAATGTCGGAGGAGATAGATTTTGAAAATCGTCATTTTCGCATTTTTGCCAACTTTGAAGTCACGTGACACGAAAACGAAAGCGAATATCGAAAATACGGCCCTATAAAATTTAGATATTGTCCCATAGATTCATATGCCACAATCAAATTCAAGATTGCTTGAGAAATGTAGGAGGAGATAGATTTTGAAAATCGTCATTTTCGCATTTTTTGCCAACTTTGAAGTCACGTGACACGAAAACGAAAGCGAATATCGAAAATCCGGCCCTATAAAATTTAGATATGGTCCCATAGATTCATAGGCCACGATCAAATTCGAGATTGCTTGAGAAATGTAGGAGGAGATATATTTTGAAAATCGTCATTTTCGCATTTTTTGCCAAATTTGAAGTCACGTGACACGAAAACGAAAGCGAATATCGAAAATCCGGCCTGACAAAATTTAGATATTGTCCCATAGATCATATGCCACAATCAAATTCAAGATTGCTTTAGAAATGTAGAGGGAGATAGATTTTGAAAATCGTCATTTTCGCATTTTTTGCCAATTTTGAAGTCACGTGACACGAAAACGAAAGCGAATATCGAAAATCCGGCCCGATCAAAGTTTAGTGTTGTCCCATAGATTCATATGCCACAATCAAATTCAAGATCGCTTGATAATGGCGGAGGAGATAGAATTTGAAAATCATCATTTTCGCAACTTCAAAGGCCTCGTGACCTTGACCTTGACCTTCGGTGACCTTGAAAGTCATACCATCGTGTACGTCTCATCGACCTCTATCAGGATCACTAATGACCATATCTCCCGCTTCAACTTCATTGTGGACGGACGGACGGACGGACGGATCGTCACCTCTCCTCTCAACACCAATATTATTAGGTCATGCTCGAAGAGATGACCTAAAAAGGCATTAGGAGCCTTTGATGATGAGAGATTTATTTTAAATAATGGAATAGATTGTGTTCCATATGGATATTGTTGATAGTGTGTAAATAGAATCGATTGTGTTCCATATGGATACAAGTTTAAACTCAATATAATATGGGTTGGGGTTTTTAAGGGCTACCGCCGCTTTTTCACAATATATAAATGGTCGAACCAAGTATTAATCAAACTAAAGAGTGGAGAAAATCTCAGTCTTGCTATATAAATGGAAAACATAATGAATGTGAAAAATATCAAACAAGTCATTTGAAAAAATAACTAAAACAAAGGTAAATAAAACAAATAAGCAAATCAATTTAAAAACTAGTAAGTTAAGGAGTAAAGAAAAAATTAATATCCTTGAATGGACTGAAAACTTTGATGGTTATCAATTGAACAATGGAAAAATAATTTACTACAATCTCAAAATGATATGCAACTCAGGGGGAGGTCAGATGAGATCAATGAGAGAAGTTATCATTTCATAATGACACAAAAGGGGTATCTTGAAAAATATAAAGATTCAAATTTTTATTTTTAAATATTTTAGATGGGGATTATTGTGCAATGAAAATTAAACTATTGAAGGAATTTGAGAATGAACAAATCTTT
This sequence comes from Eptatretus atami, assembly GCA_035128595.1. NCBI lineage: Eukaryota > Metazoa > Chordata > Myxini > Myxiniformes > Myxinidae > Eptatretus > Eptatretus atami. The sequence goes on from CM068962.1 coordinate 59,168,416, forward strand.
ATAGGTTCAATGAGTGAGCTAAACAATATGCATTGGTTATTTGAAAAAAAGTGCTCCTAGGCTAAAAGGGGAGGCTATTAAAACTCCATTCACTTACATGTTTTATATATTTCAACAGCAGAGAATTCAACAGGTTGGGATAAAAAGGGGTGTATTTTTAGGGAAAAAATATGAATTGCTGAGAATCCCCATTCATTAACATGGGGTAAAGTGAGCCAGAATCAGTATATTCACCCTACTAAGGCGTTCATGCGAATGGGTGGTGGTGACGAAAAGGAG
>CM068962.1:59176765-59199609 GCA_035128595.1 Eptatretus atami
CCAACTTTTTGAGATATCATGCTATACATATCGTCCAGGAGCCCAGAAGGTTTATTCAAGTGAAAAGCGCCAGAACGTTTGACCTCATGGGCTGATGGGTCATCCACCAAAATCACAAAAATGCATTGCTGCTGGGTCTGACCCGTGGTTTTCCCCCGAAATCACTCAATTCGTGACGCCATTACCGATAAACCCATTTTGCTCAATATCTGGAAAAATATGCATGGTAATATGACGAATAAGGACACACCTATGTTTCATGGACAATCATTACACTGACACCTGCATTATTGTTAGAAAATGTATAGTTTACCATGTAAATGTTTAGTTCACCCACTCAGTTAGAAACGCCATTGCGGAAAAACCCATTTTATTAATATCTGAAAAACACTGCATGATAATATCACAAATAGGTGTCGATACCCATGTTTTTTTTATGGTGAAATATTACAATGCCAACTCTAGGGCTTGAACATGTGATTCACCCTGAAAGTTGCCTGCTGTGAGTCGTACCATCTCTGTCTTTTGTTACAATGTGGCAAATAATGCATTGGTCTTCTGTCCCTTTTGTTATTTACAGATCATGGCAAATGACGCCCCCATTTGTATAATTTGCAAAGAAAGAGGAGAAAAGAAACGTGCCCTGAAGTGTTTCAATTCCAGCAACTGGGAAACAGCCAAAAATGCTGCTGGACGGCGAAAGGCAATTCAAAGGGCAAGTTTTCGAACACCTTGGAAGAGATCAGAACAGCTGAGGGCCCAGAAGGCAAATGTTACCACTCAGTTTGCCTCAGTCGATTCTGTGCTGTTAAGAGAGGAGCACTTCCAAGCACAGAACCATCTGAACCACCTCAGAAGACCACTCGTTCAAGTTCCGATCATCCTTCTACCAGCACGAGAGGCGTCCTTGGACAGGAATGTCTTTTTTTGTGGACAGAAGAGGAAGAGGAAGTTGCAGAAAAATGAACCCTCAGCCAATGTTTGACCACAGACGAGAGCAAGGCAATCCTTCTGCTACTAAGAAAAAGTGTGATACTAGGATCATTGGACTAGGGGAAGATCTTATTGCAAAGGAAGCCAATACCATAACTTTTTCGTCGTGACTATGTGGTAAGGATCAAAATGTTGAACTTTCCTGCAGAGAATATGAAGCAATCGAAGACCGCAGCATGAAGAGCGAATGTGGCAGAGGGAGTCAGGGATGTCTTTGGACGAATCTTAGCTGTTGCTGCCGAGACAAGCGATGCACTTGATCTGCATCATATTCTTAGCTACCCGGTTACTGAAGTACACTTTCTCTTGCCATAGCGATGGAACTCCCCTGAAGACGGACAAGGCATCTCTCCACAAAGAAACTTGAAAGCAGACAGGAAGTGTTTCTCAATGACAACAGTCTTCCCCCAATAACAGCTGCAGTGATTGATGGCGGTATTATCCTCCATGAAACGTGCTGCAGCACAGCAAGTCCACATATGCAACCATGGAAAAGGATCTTTTGCCAAAGTATGTTTGTATCGTGGGGAGCAAATCCATTTAGTGCTCCACAAGTACCAGTCATCATCAATCAAAGATACCAAGCAAAACCTGCGTCGTTCAACTACTCCTCAATCATTCATAATTACTGGACCTGACCAGGCTCAGCGACAGAGTGGCACAGAGTTACTCAAAAGTGGATCATTCAAGAAAGAGTTTGCCCAGTTTGTAAACGGAGGAATGGAGAAGCTCCAATATGGTTCAATTCTTGGAAGAAAAACATTGTATTGTTTCACATGGTGGTGTGTGTATGGAGATGAAGAACAACGAGGATGATGTGCTGCAAATAGAGGAAGCGAATCACCTCCAATGTCGACATGAGAAGCTGACACACTCATTGCCTTTCACGCAAACAACATTTCCACTGGTAACATTCTAGTAAGGTCCACTGATACGGACGTCTTCATCATTTCTGCTTGGCTTTCTGGAAGGTCGGAAGGATCAACATCATCATGGACTATGGATCTGGCAACCACTGAAGGTACATGATGTCACTAAACAAGCTGACATTATTGAGAAGAAAGACTGGTATCACTGAAGCACTAATGTCCTTCATGCCTTGAATGGTTGTGATTTCACATCGTGTTTCTACCGAAAGGGCAAAGTGAAGCCTTCCAACGGATGGAGTCAGATGCAGTCATGTGTGGCATTGCGATCTCTAACATGAGGAGGTAGACGTCCAAGCTGTTACATCCTTTGTCTGCGTGCTGTATGGCTTCAAAACTCTGACATTAATGAAGCCAGATACAAGGCGAGTAGGGTGAATATACTGATTCTGGCTCACTTTCCCCATGTTAATGAATGGGGGATTCTCAGCGATTCATATTTTTTTCCCTAAAAATAAACCCCCTTTTTATCCCAACCTGTTGAATTCTCTGCTGTTGAAATATCTAAAAATGTAAGTGAATGGAGATTTTAATAGCCTCCCCATTTAGCCTAGGAGCACTTTTTTTCAAATAACCAATGCATATTGTTTTAGCTCACTCATTGAACCTATAAAGATTTGTTCATTCTCAATTCCTTCATAGTTTAATTTTCTTTGCACAATAATCCCCATCGTAAAATATTTAAAAATAAAACATTTGAATCTTTATATTTTTCAAGATACCCCTTTTGTGTCATTACAAATGATATACTTCTCTCATTGATCTCATCTGACTATCCTCCTGAGCCTCAGATTATTTTTGCATAAGCACGCCCACTTTTCATAAGCACCGCCCACTTTTCACGAGGTATTTTCATAAGGCACGCCACTTTTCATAAGCAACGCCCACTCTTCCTAAGCCCCACCCACTTCCCATGAGGTATTTCCTAAGCCACGCCATTTTCCTAAGCCCGCCCACTTTACTAAGCCCTGCCTACTCTTACATCATTTCCAGTTAATCTCTGACTCAAAATAATTCACCAGAAAATTCTAGAATTTTATGTTTTTGAAAAATTACCCAACGAAGGCTTGCCTGGGCTTGCCCAGGGAATTTCCAAAGGAAACCACACACACCAGTCTTTCTGTATAAAAGCTTCAAACCCAGACTACCATTTTAAACATTTTTTAATTTTATTGAGAATGGAGTGGTGTGGTGGGGTGGAGTGGGATGATTTTGGAGTTGTTGGAGTTCTACTATGTATGGAAGTAAGTTTTAGGTTGATGAACCTGGATTCAAACCTCTTATCTATTGAGGTAAGATTTTATTTTCTATTTACAGAGTTTGATTTTAAGCATATAATCATTTAATAATTAAATCACTTAATTAATAGATTTATTATTTCTCTCTACAGGAAATTGGATCTCAAATACATAAAATACTGCTTTTGCTACAACTTGGGGCGAAATTGTCGGTTTGGTTGAAGACTTGTGAGCGACCAAGACCCACAGAACGAGCTCGTCCTTGATGACCCAACTCAAAGAGTTATACCTTGGAGACCAGCAAATCCTTAAAAAGAGTTTTACAACAATAGTACTCATTGTGAATTATCAAGACAATACCCACTGAACAAGTTATACTGATGAGCCAGAATACAAGTTTAACCTTGAAGACTTCACAAATTTGAAAAAAATCAGTAAATGAGTTCTGCCTTGATGGTGTTTAAATAACTACTCTTGGAGACTCGGGAAAGGGTTCTGCCAAGATGGTTTCTAAATATGGAACCTACTTGGAGACTCACAAATTCAGACATTGAAAAATGGAGATTTCCTTGATGATCCACAGTTATACTATGTGAGATCTATTACTGAAACCCATAAACATTGGAAAAATGGAGTTTTCCTTTATGATCACAGTTATACTATTGTGAGATCTATCACTGAAACCCATAAAAATGGGAAATAATGGGGTTTTCCTTGAATATCCACAGTTTACTATGTGAGATCTATCACTGAAACCCACAATATTTCTGGAAATTTGTGGCTCTACCTTGGAGTCTTGGATAGATGGTTATATTTTTGGAGACTTGAAATGTGGGTTCTGGCTTGATAACTCACAATGTGATACATATTTCTTGAAACTCAACAGGAATGTGGTTATACCTTGGAGACTTGGAACGTTGGGTTTATTGGAGACTTGCAATGTGGTTTCTACCAAGACTTCTTGGGGATCTCAACCTATCTGATGTAGTTCTTGTTGGATGGTCTTGATGAGAGCAATATTCAAGAAAGTTCTTCTCCACCTTTCTACTTTATCAAACCTGAAAGCCTTAAAAGACAGATATTGGAAGAAGAGAAAAAAACATAAAAATATATATTGTTATTTCTGGGGAAGAAGATGCAGGAAGGTTCTTACTTCCCCTTTCTACTTCATCAAAACATGAAAGCTTTAAAAGACAGAATTGCTAAGAAGAGAAAAAAACATAAAATATATTTTGTTGAATACGTATTTTAAAAAAGACATTGGGTTGGGCGAGGGTTGCGTTGGGTTTAGTATTTTGAATGTGAGGGTTAGAATTTTAATGTGCGGGTTTGCGTTGGCATTGAGATTTGAATGTGAGTGGTTAGGGTTGATTATTCCCTGTTATATTATCACACACGCGCACACACACACACCACACACCAAAGTTAAGCCTTGACTATGTAGTCGAGGATTCTGTGTTGGGGTTCAACAGATCTCAGAAACCACTTCACACATTATATATATATTTTTTAATTAACCTGGTTATACAACCCGGACTTGGTCCTCGAGTGTCCATAAAGGTGTATAGTAGAGGGGAGTGAAGTGCCAACCTATTGCTCCCATGAATATTATTTGCTAGTTTTGTCTTTTGTTTCCTATGAATAAAATGAACCTAAAATCTCTTCCCCTTCTAATCATATACCTTATAAGTCCAAGGAACTGTATCTATTAACAATTTAAAAAACAGTATTTGTCCACTGCTTTGTATAACCCTTTTCAAAATGAGATTTCCATCTATATATTCTGACTATATCACCAACTTTGACTTGGGCTTTTTGACATTAATCACTTTTTCATATTTGAATTTTTGTAAATGTTCTGATGGTTTCAATATTCGTTGACATGTGAATTCGTGTCATTATACTTATCCACAATATCCTGAATAAAAGATGACCATTGTTGAGAAGCCGAGTTGTGTGAATTTTTTATATTAGTCTCTCTTTTAAGGTACGATTAAAACGTTCAATAACAACGGCCTTCCCTTCATTAATGGTACTGTATAAATGTAATCACTGTTATTTTTTTAGAAAATTATAAATGGTCTTGTTTTGTACGCTTATAAAACTCTCTACCTCATCAGTTCCAAAATTTTTTAGTTTTCTCTTACGTTTTATTAAATTATCTGTTGAAAGGCTAAACATAAGAAGTATTACCTGTTTTGTTTTTTAAAAGGGACAACCCACGCATATCTACTCCTCAACGATAACGGTTAAAGCATACTTGCTACCCTGTATCATTATTGTAGTTCAATTTCAAATCAGCGGACCAGATATAATCAACTTCCTTGGAATAAAACCTTCCTTCTCTGAAACTTTGTGAATATCTGGTTTATGTAATTCATCAGCTAATTTGCTCCTCAATCTTTAATGACATCATTAGAGCTACTAAGTTTTTTAATTCCAAGCCAAGTTTCAATTGAGCTACTGATCATACTTCTTTCACGATGAACTGATTCAACTTTTCACTTAGACGTTGGATTTTCTATCAGAGATAAATTATACGACATTTCTCATATTGGCTTCATGGTTTTCTTCAACGTTGTGTTATTTCCCATAATCAAATATCGTGCCTCATGCACACTTTCATCAACCCTATTGATGGGTTTGCTCCATTGGTTTTAGGATTGTCAGCCTCATCTAAATCTTTTGTCCAAGTTGTTGTGCCTGGACACAGAAAGAATACCCTAGGTAAATGTATTTCCCTGGTATTCCAGTAGTTGTAAATTTTACTTCCTGATAAAACTTTTGATATATCTCCTCCACGTTTTTGTTTGAGATGAATTGACACTTTTTTGAACCACACAACCGAAAACATGTACCTTTTATGTATAAACCCTATTATTTTTACTTTTAAAATATTGAGATATTTTTAGTATTAGTATTTCATTTTACATTTGAGGACAATAACTCATTTATTTTGAGAAAAATTCCTGCAGAGTGTTGAAAACCTTTTTAGTTTCCAACATCACATTTGAATCTTAATTTTTTAAAACATAAAGAATCCTTAGAAATTGCCTTCGCCTCTCATCCTCCATTTATTTAAAGAAAAAAAAATGAAAAACTAAATTAAAGTAAATATCTGTTCCTTTGAAAACGATGTCCAATAGTCTTGTTGAAAATATGCTAATAGAACTTGTCAATTCTATGTTTTCTCCTCGTAACGTTGATATTCATTTATTTTTCTGTAAATTACTCCCAATCTTTTTAATCTCACTCGTTCCATATTTTTATATTTAATTCACATTTCTCGCTCTTTTCCTTCCTCTCCTCTCCTCCTCCTTCTCCTCTTCTCCTCTCCTCCTTCTTCTCTTCTCCCTTATCCTCCTTCTCTCTCTTCTCCTCTTCCTCCTTCTCTCTTCTTCTCTTCTCTTCTTTCTCTTCTTCACTCCTTCCTGGTCCCTGACTATCCTTGATCGCTTACCACCCCATAGAATATTATAAACATATATCATCGGGAATTTCTGTTATTCCTGGATCGCAAAATAATTTTTTTTTTACAACAGGAAAACCAATAAAAAAAATTTGAATTTCTAAAAAGAGCCCTTTACGTTTTCTTACTTTAAATTTTTTTCATTATTTAACATTCTAATTAAACCAAAGTTGTTAGTTTATCAACATCAGCATTAATGCACATCTTTATTGAAAATTACCTCATTCTTATGTTGGTTAACATATTTATTAAAATACCGAATATTCTTTCTCTATGAAGGTAATGCTTGGACACAGGAAATGATAATTTCTTGAAGGCCTTCTTGCCGTTCATTATGTATTAGAAATATATGACAGAATAATATTATGACACGAAAACAACCCTCCCATCTTTCGCTTAGTTAAATCATTTTGTATTTCCTTACTTATTATAATATAATCCTGTTTTTTCTGTTTTTCATGATATAAACTAAGGGCAAACCATTATTATATTACCCTTATAAATTTTTTATTTTGTTGTTACTAATCGTGCTTCCAAAAAACTCATTCTCTATACCAAGTGGATATTTTTCTTCTTTACGAGACTGGATTTAATTGTTCCAGGTTCTTCTAGGTCATTTTAAATGGAAGACCCCCAATTATACCCTAATCATTCATATCATACCCCAATTGTTCTATTCTTCCATACAAACGATACGCCATTTCTTTATAAAAAATTTATTTTAATTCAAAACTGTGAAATTCTGTTATGACCTGGAAATAAAATCAAACACTTTCTGTAATCTTTGGAATACACGGCCGTTTTTTTTTAAGGATATAATGTGATAATCACTTAATCTCACCAAGTCATTGCGGTAGTTCGGCTGCTTGGAAAATTTTTTAATTTATAACATTTTCACCATTAATATTTTTTGTTAAACTATATTTTCCTGTCGTTCAAGCCTGTGCCTTTGTGTAATTTATAATTTGATAATCAATATTCAGTTACTGGATCACAAAGATAGAACATCTTTTACCAACATAAGTCATTTATATTAGATTAAAAATCAATGTCATAAAAAATTTTTTTGTTGAGTTGAAATAACACATATAGACATAATTGACCACAAACCTTGTAATTTATATTCTTGGAACTTGAGAAAATGTTTGATAAACACCATTCTGTAAGAATTTCTATGACTTCAACAGGTTCGTGTGAAAGACCACAAACTATTCAAAAATAATATTTGTCTGATTATTAAAAAATACAAACCAATGAGAACCGGTTCCCATTATTAATCTTCTAAGTTCATAATAATATTTCTTTGTATGTTTAGGCATGTTTGTTAATTCATCTCTTCATACAATAACCACATTTAGTGGGGCAACTTGGCTAACATATTAGCATAAAACAATTGCTGCATTTTGTTGAGGAAAGCACCAAATTGGCACACTAGTAGCCTAACATATATGGAACAGATGGATATTGGGCCATCTCAAATTCAGCGCTGATGGCTGTGGCAGCCATTTTCCACTGCCATTCAAAAATTTTGAGAATGGCCAATATCCAATCTGCTTTCATAATATGGAATAGGCTACAGAGTGCTGCCAAATTTGGTGCTTTCTCAACAAAATGCACACATTGTTAATGCTAAGTTGCCCCACTAATTATGAATTTTTAATTTCTTACAATATTTGACAAGATTGTAAAATTGAATGTTGTAATTCTTTCAAATTCTTTAAAACACTCATATCAATGCTCATTTATTCTATAAGATAAGAATATAATCCATTTCCCCTTTTATTAATTTTACACCTGGCTGTGCGATAAGAAAGAAAAGGCATAATTCCACTAACAATCTCACTTTATGAAGGCAGACTTTCAAGTTTTTTCAGCATGGACAAGTTATGACAAAACTCGGTAAATGAGTTGGTTAGGTGACAAGAACAAGTCAATTCGATTTTGGTTATGGTCTGGATTCAGATCCGACTTATCAGTGGCATACCAAATGTAAACTATTCAGCCTGGCAGAAGTATGTGCTCTACCGAGTGCCATTCCGTTTCGCCAAGTTGTCACTCTACGAGTGATTTTTCATTCTGTCTGTTTGTTTGGCTGTTTGTTTGTCAATCGCCTACAGGTCACAATTCTAAGCTGGTCGTCACGAAACTTTACCTAGTTGTAGAGGTCGTCTCAACTGAGAAGCCAATTGATTTTGACGTCAAAGGTCATCTTGAGGCCTAATTTCTAAAATCGTCATTTTTCATCTGATTGACTTGAAATTTGAAGAGGATTTGCATATTGCATCACTGAATTGGGAAACCAACTATTTTTTAGATCAAAAAACTAAAGGTCAACTCAAGGTCAAACTTCTAAAATCAATTTCAACTGAAAAATCATTAATTTACATCCTATTAACTTGAAAGTTGAACAGGTTTTGCATCGTCCATCACTGAATTGGGAAAGCAACTATTTTAGCTCAAAGGTCAACTCACTGTCAAACTTATAAAATCATTAATTTCAATCTAAAAAATAATCAATTTTCATCCAATTGACCTGAGCTTTGATGAAGATTGTCAATTTTAATCTTAATCAAAGGGACAATTTGATGTATCCATGACAACCTTTGTAGAGAGGGGTGGACCTTGCAAGTATTGTGCTCTGCACAACATCTTTTTCTTATTTGTTTGTCTGTTTGTGTGCAGGATATCTCAAAAAGTTGTGGACGAATCCGGATCAAATTTGGTGGACATGTTGGATGTATGACAAGCACTAATTGCTTCGATTTTGGTGAAGATCCAAATCTGGAGACGAGAATTTTTAAAGTGATTCTTTATCATTGAGAGATGGGGCAAAAAATTATGTTTAGCATAATATCTCAAAAAGTTGTGGACGACTTTTGACAAAACTAGGTGGTTGAGTTGGTTAGGTGACAACAACAAGCCGATTCGATTTTGGTGAAGGTCCGGATTCAGATCCGATCTATCGGTGGCATACAAAATGTAAACTATTCAGCCTGGCGGGGATATTGTGCTCTACCGAGTGCTGTTCCTTTTCACCAAGTTATCACCAAGTTGTTTGTTTGTTTGTGTGTCTGTGTGCGTGCAGGATATCTCAAAGAGCTGTCGATGGATCCGGATGAAATTTGGTTTGCTGGTTTGGTGTGTGACATGGTTGAGCTGATTAGATTTTGGTGAAGATCCTGATCCGGATCTGACTACTAAAAATTTTAAATTGATTCTTCACTATTGAGCAATGTGGCTAAAACGATATAGTACTAAAAAGCACGATATTTCAAAAATTTATTGGGCCCGATATGTTCTCGTGGATCAGGCATTACAGGGCGGAGGTATGTGATCTATCGAGTGCCCTTCTAGTCCTGTATGTAATAGATGAAAAATACAACACTTCCAATCACAAGCTACAAAATACAAATTTCCAAGAACATTAACATTTGTTTTGAAGAAAGGACACGATGACTTATTGTGGAATTTGCTCTAATCCTTGATTTATACCTTTCGATGTGAATGCAGACATTTAATCACTTGAGGAATTGGCCTGTGCTTTGCTGGCAATATGCACTCTGCATCAAAATGAGTTAGGGAAGGGGTTGGGAGAAGTGACACACAACAGCAATCATTGGTTCAAAAACAGTTTGGTCCCTCTCAAGAAAAACAGTCCATTTGAAATCAGAAACATTTTTTGCTTTTCACACATGTCCACCGAATTGTGTTCTTTCCATTGGCCCTGGCCTTTGTAGAGGTAGTGAATCAGTGTTGAGAATAATATGCTGCGTGATGGAAAGGTATGCTTGCTGGAAGCTCAAAGGCAATGGTTGAGTAGAAAGCAACACTCTTATCACTTGTGTGTCAGGCTGTATATGATTTTGGTTCCAGCATACAGAGGGAAAGATCTAAATCATATGCATTTCGATTCAGGTACCGACACTTCATCGCTATGCTTGTAGAAGACAAATGTGATCCAAAACTATAAGACTGACGGTCGGCAATGCATTTAAATGCAAAAGCAAACCTATTCAGTTGGTGGGTGTCACCATCCTGCTCTAACCTCTCAGGCTCACTGAAAAAAAAGAGCTGCATGTTCCGAGAGCAGCCGAGGCGGTAATTAAAGAGGTTCAATGGCAGGCAGTGGTGCCGGGGGAATCTGAGCCTTACGGAGAGAGTGGGATACATTTTACGTGGTGCAGGACGCATACTCTTGCTCTGATTAATGATGCGGATACCGCCCAGGGCTGGCAGGCATTTAGAAACTGGATAGAGATTTAGAGGCTGTGTTGTGGTAGTGGCTTGGAATGGGAATTGTGGAGGTGTGGGTAGTTTCAGGATGAAGTGAAGTGATTTGTGTATAAAAAGTGGATTGGGGGGGGGTGGTGGTGGGAATGGTGAGACACACAAACCCTCCAAAATGAATTGGTGCAGTTTTTATTTCCTGTGTTATTTATTTTGCTCTCAACAATGGGCCAGGATGTGATTCCAAGAGAAGACAAAGTATGGGAAGCATTCTGAATAAATTTGAAGGGCTAAGGGAGTTAAGGAAAAACCACTTGGCCTAAGTAGTTAAAACAGAAATATGTAGCTGGGCAGCCAAGTACTCCAAAGCTGGGTCTATAACTGAATGGTTAGTTGCACAAATTGGTTGCCTGCCACTGAATTGAATATCTGTGGACGTTGCTTCAACCAGTTGTGATCCGTTACACAACTCATAAGCCTGGTGTTGGCTTAATGGTTAGGGTTGCTGGCTTAGGTTCTTGAGTTCAAGCCCCTATCTGTCATTTAATTAACACTAGGCGGGTTGACCCAGCCTGTCATCCTCCGAGGTCGGCTAAATGAACACCGGCATGCTAGTAACAGGGGGGCATTGCATCAGTGGCACCTCTGCGCCCCCAGAAAAATGATGCAGCTAAGCAGCCACAGCTGGCTGCGTACAAATATATAAAAAACACAACTCATTACTTAACATACAGACAGGATTCACTTTCAAACAATCTACTGAATGAATTGCATGGATGTCTTTTATCTTGTGCACCTTTGTGAACTCTGGTTACAATTTTAACAGTGATGTTTAATTTCCTGTCGTAGAAAGACAGTAAATTTACAGTTCAGATCATGTAACATGCTCTAAACAGAGCTTCGATTCTGCCAAAGCAGTTTCTTTGGCTTGGGTTACAATCCTGGAGGGGTCACCACTATGACACAAGAAGATGGGCAGAAATTTGGAATTTGTTCAGGGTGGAGGCGATAGCTCACCCAAGTCTTGTGATGGATACTGTGGGATCGTTAGCATCCACCAACTTATGTCAGCAGATGGGACGCCCAGTTGAATGTCCATCCAAGGGATGGCACACACATTGATGAATCACCCTGCCTGTGAAACACCGGCATGACAGTTTATAGCTAGGCCAAGATTCAAACAGGCGAGAAAGCTAAGAGGCGAGGAGTGTATGTACCTCGAGGCCATCCTGCCAGCCCCAAATTTACAAAAGTAACCTGTAAATAGACTTTTTAGACTGTAAAATTTAACTGGAGAGAGAGAGGAATTTACCAAGCAGTTGGGAAAGAGAGAGAATTATGTGGAACATAAATGACATATCATCAGCATTTACATGGCTTCGCTTATGCATTCAATATCACATTCAAAACCACTACAAACTAGAATGGTACTCAGTAGAGCGCATACCTCTACCAGGCTGAACAGTTTACATTTCCTATCCCACTGATAGGCCAGATCTGCATCTGTACCTTAACCAAAATCGAATCAGCTTGTTCTTGTCACCAATATAACTCATCCACCAAGTTTCCTCATAACTCGTCAACAATTTTTTTGAGATGTCATGCAATGTCGTTTTTTGCCCCATCTCAATGGTGAAGAATCATTTTAAAATTAAATAACTCTCAGATCCTGATCTGGATTTGGATCGTCACCAAAATTATGCATTGCTGTCGTTGGCCAGTCACCTACACAGACAAAAAAAATTCAGAACACAGACAAAAATACACAGACAAAAAAAAAAAGCTTGAAAACTGTGGCCAAAAATTGTGTGACGAACAAACAGACAGACAAATGCTACAGACCAACATACTTGGCAAAAAAAAATTTCGCCAAATAAAAATCACTCCTGGAGTAACAACTTGGCAAAATTGAGCCTGGTGTTGGGTTAGTGGATAGGGTGGTGGCTTGGGATCCTTGGGTACTGAGTTCGAGCCCCGTTGGCCACTGAATTAACACCAGGGGGTTGATTCAGCCTGTCATCCTTCTGAGGTCAGTGAAATGAGCACCAGTATACTGGTAATAGGGGCACTGCATCAGCGGCATAGCCACACCTCTAACTAATGATGCAGCCAAAAAAGGCAGCACATGATGGGAACTTGGCAAAACAGAACAGCACTCAGTGGAGCACATACCTCCCCCAGGATGAATAGTTTACATTTTGTATGCCACTGATAGGTAACATCTAAATCCAGACCGTAAGTAAAATCGAATAAATTCGTCCTTGTCACACACCCAACATTCCCACCAAGTTTCATCCATATCCATCCACAACTTTTTGAGATATGCAATATCGGTTTTAGCTCCATCTCTCAATGGTGAAGAATCATTTAAAAATCAAATAATTCTCAGATCCGGATTCGGATTCGGATCTTCACCAAAATTGAACGTTGCTGTCCTTGGCCGGTCATCTACACACACAAAAAAAAATTCAGAACGATTGCTTGAAAACTGTGACCAAAAATCGTGTGACAAATAAACAGACAAACGCTGCAGACCAACATACTTGGCGAAAAATTTTTTCGCCAAGTAACAAGCAATAACAAAATCGAACAACCAATATACTTGAAAAATCTGCGATTTTGCAAGTAACAAACAAACAGATAGGGGTGAATACATAACCTCCTTCCACCTTCGGTGGTAGAGGTAATTATGGTGGACTTCGTTCCATAAACGTTTTCATCTATTATTATCTGCACAAATATGTTAGACTTATTACAAGCACAAACATATCGGGCTCAATACATTTTTGAACTAGACAGGCACTCAGTGGAGCGCAAACATCCACCCTACAATTCCTGATCCACAAGAACTTATCGGGCCCAATACATTTTTGAAATATCATTAAATATAGCGTTTTTGGTCCTATCTCTCAATAGTGAAAAATCACTTTAAATATCGAATAATTCTCGTATCCAGATCCAAATTTGGATTTTCACCAAAATCGAAACAATTCATCCTTGTCCCACACCTAACCTGTCCACCAAGTTTCATCCGAATCATTAAATACTTTTTGAGATATCGTGATATGTATCGTTTTTGGCCCCGTCTCTCGATGGTGAAGAATCACTTAAAAAATTATAATATCCCGATCCTGATTCGGGTCTTCATCAAAATCTAATCAGTCATCTTGCCACGAAATTTCATCTGCATCCGTCGGCAACTTTTTGAGATACCTGCACAGAAGCAGACAGAGAGGGGTGAAAACATAACCTCCTTCACCTTCAGTGGCAGAGGTAATTATCACGCTATATATCGTTTTTGGCCGATCTCTCAATGGTGAAGAATCACTTTAAAATTAAATAATCCTCGTATCCGGATTTGGATCTTCAAAATCGAAGTGATTCATCGTGGTCACACACCCAACCTGTCCACCAAGTTTCATCCAATTCCGTCCCAACTTTTTGAGATATTGTGATGTGTGCATATATATATATATATATATAACAGTTTAGCCGTACTGTATCTCTCAATGGTGAAGAATGACTTAAAAAATGATTGGATCCGGATTCAGATCTTCACCAAAATTGAAGCAATTCTTCCTTGTGACACACCTAAACGTGTCCACCAAGTTTTATCGAATCCGTCCACAACTTTTTGAGATATAGTGCTATGTATCGTTTTTGGCCTATCTCTCAATGGTGAAGAATCTTATATATTATTTCCGAGTTTGTGGTTTCGTGTCGCGCTATCTTCGACTTTGTTCTGCGCTCGAGTAACGTGATATTCGGCTTACATTATCTCAAAGACCATATGAGGTGCATGGCACAAAAAAAGTAAATAAATGGTTCTGAAACAGTGAAATCGTATTCCACTTACTGCATTAAAGTAAAATTACTACTGATACTCTGCATCAGTTCCTTTCTCAAACACACCCACCCCACATGTCGCGCAGAGCGCGGGTTATGCTAGTCACTTTAAAATTCTAGTTGTCAGATCCGGATCCGGATCTTCACCAAAATCTAATCAGTTCGGCCTTGTCACACACCCAACCTTTTTTGCAGCAGCTTTTTCAAAACGTTTTGATCATTGAAAAAAAAACGTTATATTCAATAAGAAGTTGATTTGCAATTGAGATCACCACTTTTCCTCATATATTATGTTATTAATTTATTGTTCCCCTCCTACAACCCAACCCCTTTTCACCGACTAACATCTTGGTAAATCGACTGGTGTCTGCCATCTTGGTTTAATGTATTACTTGTATAATCTGAAAAAAAAAAACTACAAAATAGACCTTGTCCTGGGACTTATGGCTCACCCTGTATGTACTCCATTAAAGTACACATGAAAATATATAGGGTAGTGGGTTTTAGCAAAAATGCTCCTGATTCCCAAAAAAGAACAGCCATGTGACAATTCTCATATCAGAGGGAAGGATAACAGAAAAATAATGCCATTGATAACACCCCCACAGTAAAACCACAGTAAAACCACAGTAAAACCTAACAAACCACAGTAAAACTCAGGTGAAAGCTATATGGTTTGATTCATTATTGATTACAATGATGACAAAGTTATGACATCTTACTTTGAGTAATGTATTCCAGCCACTTGAGTTTTGATACATTTTATCTCATTGCCTTTCCCAGCTACAAAAGCTTTTGTGCTCATCACAAAGAGAAATCCAGTGGCTGCGAAATGAAATATTTGCATGAGAATCAGGACTTCACAATAGGACGGGCCTCAACAAGAAACTAGAGCAGCGGCTCAATGCAGCCTGATTATCTACTTAAGTTGCAAGTCATCACTCAGAATCCATGGGAGAATCAAACTGAGACCTAACATGCTCAATAAATGAACACTCTGTGGTTTCTCAAAGTCTGACTTTATCAAAATTTCACTTTGCATGCAAACTTTAAATAAAAAATATCTCCCCATAAAACAGCAAGTGCAACTTTGGATCATTTCTCAGTATTTTCTGTGAAGGCAGCTGCGTCTCGCCATGATTGGGCAAAATGTTCATCATTACTTTTGTTTTATCCAGCCAATCGTGGACAACACATGGCTGTCTCTACAAAGATTGCTGGGAAATTTACTGAAGCTGCATTTGTCCTTTTTTTTTTTCCTTCTTCATATAAGGATCAAAAACAAAGTCAAACAAGGAAAGATACATTCAAAGTACACCACCACCATGCCAAATAAATAATAAAAAATCCTCCAGCGTGCGACATTGCCGGAATTGGTAGGGAGCAGTGTACAATAATTGATTAATTGCATAATTAAAATAAATAAATAATAATTGTAAAATTATTAATTTCTTCATCAATTGGCTAATAGCATCCCAAAACCCCCACTGTTTCATCTGAATCTGTAACTTTTTGAAATTAAGTAGTCATTGAAAAATGAATAATTTAATCAGTGAATCAAAATACCCTTTATAGCCAAATCACTTGCTCAGAGTGGGGCAGATAACAGCAATTTTTGAGAGGAATCGTGGCAAATGATGATACAAGCATCAAATTTGGCACATTTGTTCTCCAGGGGATTCTAATCAAATCTGCCGATTGGCCATTTGAAAATCCAATGGCGCCATCAGATGGCCGCCAAGTTGCCTCCGAAGTCGACTTTTTGCTTAGAAGTACTGTAGTTGTCCGATTTGCATGATCTAGGTGTGGTTCCTATGTTTTCAAGCCTGCTGGAGTGGATTTTCCTGTTTTTAAACCCTGACACACACTTTTTCTGATTTTGCACCACTTTAATGATTGTCATATGAAGCTAAGGCCTTTCTGCACGGGCCTGGCTATAAATGTTCAAAGTTAGGCATACCATGCGAATGTTCCTCCAGCTGCTACAGTCCACATATGAGCTGGAGATGCTGTGAGTGGAGCCCTGACTGAAAGCACTTGCATCTCCGGTTGCAACCTTTCTTACAGGAACACTTGGTCAGTTCCTGAACCTGAATGCAATAGGGGATAGTGTTGTCCAACATATCTGCCACGTCTCTCCTTTCTGTGTTCATCCCCATTCAGCGGGACTGCTCGTGTCTGGACTGGAGATGGTTGCCTGGCCCCAGATGATCCCAGCCTGATAGGCCGCAGCTTTGATGTTCTCTGAGGGCTGCCTGTGTTGGTGGAATTGAGTTGTACGGCTCTGCTTGCGGGCAAGAGATCCAGTCTTGCTCCGTCCACACCAGTGGCTGCGCTTGATCTGTCATACATGAGGACAACGAATCTCTCCAGCCTCTGCAGGTCAAGATCACAAATCAATGTTGGATGCTGGCTGAGATTGGTGAATGTTTCAGAAACATCATCAAAGACGTTCCAAGTCTGCCATGCAGTTTTCTTCCTTACCGCGGAAGGCAGACACGACGTCACATCCAGTGAACGCATGGAAGTATGGGTCCCTCTAGCTTTCTCAGGCCCTATTGCAGAAACTACCTCATGGACTGGAATCCATCGCGCCTTGGCTCCTTGGCCAAAGGCAATCCACATGTTCTCAAGACCTAGTTCCTGTAAGGATGGCAGTACAGATATTGTATGACTAGTATGTCCGTGTCATTAGCCTTAATGATAATGGACTTGCTACCATCCGTCGTTGCATCCCTGCGTGACAAATATTCGAGTGTCAGCTTCTCATGACAACATGGAGACACAGCATCCAGTGACTTCCTTGTGTTGCTAATGGCATCTTCTCCTTTTGTGACAATGACTGTGCTTGTCGTCTGTGCTTCATACATCTTTTCGCAAGGAAGTGAAACAGCTCAGTCTTGTTGCTGTCATCTCGAAGAAAGCTTCTCCAGTTACTTGGGGTCTTACTGTTTCCTGTCACTCTTCTTCTGATTCCTTTCCCTTTTCGACCTTGCCTCGACTTCAGACTTGATTCTTGTACACATCAAACACTACGTCCACCTCTCGTACCTGCACCATAGGATTCCACCTTTGGGATGATGTCTTCTTTAGCATAGTCATCAAATATCTTTGAAGTGGTGGAGGTAGGGCATTGATAAGTGCTGAGCCATCAATTATCTCCCCTTGGTTCTTTGTCTGGGATGTTCACTTGCGCTTCAAGAATTTCAGCCAGCTGTGACTTTGACATGTATGAAGCTTGCCGCTGTCACTGAGAGATGCAGGGTGTGACTGATTCTCATGCTTGAAGAATTCTTGCAAGTCACACTGCCTGTTCTGGCATGAGATGAACAGTCGTGAGAACAGCTGACAGTCGTCTTTCAGGACTTTCTCCTTAGAACTTCCCCCAGCTTGCTCTTGTTTGAAGAAAGAAACAATGTTTTTCTTGATTGGATGAAGAAAGGACATTCACCTTCATTCTGAGCCCCTCAATGAATGAAGGGAAC
This sequence comes from Eptatretus atami, assembly GCA_035128595.1. Lineage (NCBI taxonomy): Eukaryota > Metazoa > Chordata > Myxini > Myxiniformes > Myxinidae > Eptatretus > Eptatretus atami. The sequence goes on from CM068962.1 coordinate 59,194,950, forward strand.
TGCTTTTGCCCCGCTGGTGATGTGTAGCTACCATCTCGGCTAGAGTTGGGTTTGCAATGTTCTTCATGTCAGTACCAGTAGGTCGGCTGATTCTTCTTGGAATGGGTTGCCCATCTCCTGCATTACTGCAGAGAGCGCTTTCACCTTTTCAAAGAAAGATTTCTGGGCACTCAGTGTCTGCTCATGGTGTCTGCTGTTGTTGGTTGCATCTTTCATACCAGACATGGCTTCGTATCCAGCTACTAACGACTCACTTCGGTCCAGCGACATCCACCTACGAAGTGCTGCCGGGTCTTCTGTCAACCCAATGCTCTCCGTCACCTTTGATGACTGCATTATTTTGCTCGTGGGCTTGGTCGATTGCCAGGGCAGAGAATTTCTTCTAGACTTGTGGATAACGAAGTTCCCTTTGTGAAACTCCCTGGCCACATCTGGATGTTGTTGCTCAAGCGACATCATATCTCGGAGGTGAACTGGGATCCATCGCGCATAGTTGACATTGTTATTCGCAAAGAAGTAAGGCACCAGTCTGAAAGTGCTTCACGGTACAGGTTGAAGTCTCCTTCTCTGAATGAGCGGATCAGGATGGATATGGTGAGCTCCATGTCCAGCACCAGACTCCAGAACTGGACTGTGGATTCTCTGCCTCCGTTGTTCACACCAATGTTCGGGTGTGGCCGATGCCGTGCACTAGCAACTTCTTGGCCATAGATGAGAGTTGGGCCAGTGTGAGGACCAGTGCCAGTAGTCCATCCAAGGGATGTGGCTGACTGCTGAAACAAAGGTACTACCTCTAACACTACACCCCTACCCCCATGCATAAGTAGCTCCTACTACATACATGTTAAGTCATGCAAACGTATGAAAATCATCAACAAATGTACAAAATTAGAAAAAGTGTATGTCAGGAGGCTTAAAAAACAGGAAAATCCACTCCAGCAGGCTTGAAAACATAGGAATCCACACTTAGATCATGCAAATCGGACAACTACAATACTTCTAAGCAAAAAGTCAACTTCGGGAGGCTAACTTGGCGGCCATCTTGAAAAATGGCCGCCATCTTGGATTTTCAAATGGCCAATCGGGCAGATTGGATCAGAAAGCCCTGCAGAACGAAATGCCAAATTTGATGCTTGTATCATAATTTGCACGATTTTTCTACTATCTACTACACTATCAATGTCGTGTCCAAATATCAGCTTCCTCGCTCAAAAGGTGCCTGAGATATTGCCCAGCTGAGAAAGAAAATAAATGAATAAGTGATTAATAAATCGAGAATAATAAGATAATTAATCAATTAATTGATTAATCACAAAATAAAAATACCGTTTTTGTCAAAGCACATCTTCACTTTTGTTCCCAAATTTCAGCTTCCGAGCTCAAATGATGTAATGTACGCCGCTATGTCATTTCGTGAAAATTTCATATAGATTCTTACCAAAGTGTTTAAATTTAGTCTTTAGGAGGACCACATTACCAAACTAGAAGGACACTCGGTGGAGTGCATACCTCCGCCATGTAATGCCTGCTCCACGAGAACATATCGGGCTCAATACACTTATGAAATATCATGCTATATATCATTTTGGTCCCATCTCTCAATGGTGAAGAATCCCTTAAAAAATTATCAAATCCAGATCCGGATCTTCACCAAAATGTAATCCTTTTCTTCCTTATCACACATCCAATGTGTCCACCAAGTTTCATCCGAATCCATGCACAACTTTTTGAAATGTCCTGCACACAGACAAACAGACAGAAAGGGGTGAAAACATTACCTCCTTCACCTTCGGTGGTGGAGGTAAAAAGATGTTTGGCATTTTTTTAGATGCCATCTTGGATTAATGGCAGCCATTGTTAATTTTTTTAGACAAACATTAATAATTGGTTGTTTTGGGCCATTTTATCACTTATTTCGATAAAATTGGATGTTATCATTGTCACATTAATGTATATTTCCCCTTTTTATGTAAAGTATAATTTGTTATATAAATCTGCTAATTTTCATTTGCAATAAAAAAAATTGTTTTTCAGAATATGGAAACAGAACCATCTGTAGGCCTGCTGGAGAAGCAGAGGAAAAGAGAGACAGAAGTGTCTAAAGCAAAGTGAATGGTGTACTTGATAACTTTTCAAATTCCTGCAAGACTCAGATTAACATTGGAGCAGTGCAGGATAAACTGATATCAAGATCTCCGAACTTGATCTCCACAAACTCATCGAGAGATTTGATTAAAAAAACATCAAATATCCCATGTAGAGTGGGCCATGTTGTATATGCAGCAAGTCAGTCACCTGCAACAATTCCTTCAGAGCACATGTTAGCGCATATGGGATTTGCATCTTGCTTCGCTTGAGATGTGCATTTGGTTTTATTGCATACAACCGATTTGATTATGTGGTGCATAACCCAGAATACAGTGCACGTATGTATGTTTAGCTTACAGCAAACACATCCATTCATTTGGCAAGAGGTCGAAAGTGGAGGATTTACAGTCCAAACAAATGCCACAGCATTCACAGCTGTCAGTGCTGATTCGGCTCAGGAGCATATCAATAAGTCTCATAAAGGTGATGGAGACATTTGCTGTACAACCACTAATCCAGAGGCCCTACTGAGATATTGTCTCATTACTCCAGAGTTAACACGATTGTCTGCCGAGACAGAACATATCCTTGGCTTGGAACACTCTTCTAGAAATCGGCACCATGATATATCTGGTGGAAAACGTGCATGACAGGAACAACAATTACAAAAGCTGAAAGATGTCCTATCAAAATCCAATCCAATCAAGGTTAGAGAGGTGAACGATGGCACAGAGATGATGTTAGTACATCTCACAAAGGAAGTAATCATGCCAAAAGATGTGCAAAAGAATATACTCAACACTGCAAACCAAGGTGAAGCTGCCTGCACGGATTTTGTGGAACAGAGACTCTGTGGTGAGCAAAACTTGTGGGACAAAACGACTAAGTTGAAAGTTCTTGGATGGAATGAAAGCAACGAAGTCATTAAAACCAAAGTAGGAACAGAGCAAGTTGTGATCAAGGCATGAAACTCATTAATGGCATGTTTGCTTGAAATAGTTCATCATCCAGAGACATCAATCTGAAAGAAGTGATCGGATAATATGAATTATCTCCCATTAATCATTGATGTCAATGGATGGACGACTTTATCAGTGCATTGACAAAGCACAACTTGTTTATCTTCTGGAAGAACAGATAGAAACAGTCGAGGAACAGATAATGCCGTTTCCACTGATCAACCGATTTTGGTCACTGGTGATGCATCAATTTTCTTTGATGCAATGGCTGTCCTTCATGAAATGGCTGTGTTTGAGGACAATATCAAAAAAAAACAGCAGTGATCTGGCTCATCATTTTGTTTGTGCCATAGACAGCAAAAGCCAACAGTAGACTCGTTCATATATAGTGTTTGACATCAACTCAACAACATCGTACCAGAGGAACGTCAACACATATGCCACAGTACAAAATTGACAACACACATATCAGAGATTTAAACAAATTTCTGAACAGCACTAACACAAAAAAAAACCTTCTGACACACTACTTGGCCCAGCAGGTGATTGAGAAGTGCAACTGTGTCGTCACAACCATTCATCTCATGGGTGTGCTGACAAATCAGTCACAAAAATATGTAATCAGTGTGGAAAGCACACAAGAAGAAGCAGATACACTACTAATACTGTATGCTTCAGAACTGCACAAAACTGGAAAGAGTGTTCACATCTATTCTCCAGACATAGATGTGTTGGTCCTTGCGCTCTCAGCAATGCCAGCACTGGGTGGTTAAACCGTTGTTATTATGGGTACTGGAGCACATCGTCTGCCAGTCGCTTCGCAACCCATATATCATGCACTTGGTGAGAATCGTGCCCAGGCTCTTGTGGGTTTCCATGCAATAAGTGGCTGTGACACAACTGGACGTATACTTGGCAAGATCAAGACTGTTTGGTGGAATGCCTTTATGAAATGCAGCGACGATGTGATTCGTGCACTTTGTGGACTTGGGTCTGTGAAGGAACCTTCTCCTGATGTACTCAAGGGTTGTGAAGAGTTTGTTTGCAGTTTACTGAGCCTGAAAAATGTTTCTTTCAACCAAGCATCTCTACACTCTGTCAGCATTACTTCTGAGGGCTCAACACACAGCAGAGCACAGAAAAATTACCACCAACCCAAGGAGCCATCTATGAACGTGCACGTAGGGCCCATTTTCAGTGCAGCATTTGGAGACACCCGGAAATATACTCGCCATTAGATCTTGTGTGGTCACAGAACTCTTCAGGAGAACCCATGCCAATACTTGCCAGAGTACCTTTTGCTCCTGATTCTGTTCTACAGTTGGTAAGATGTGAACGTGTGAGCAGCCAGCGCAGGTGAGCACTATTCCTGTAGGGAAAGTGATGTGTCCTGCACAGAACTTTGAAGATGTGATTCAGATAACTGTAAAATATGTTCACAGGTGGTGATGATTTTGAATCTGATGCCGATGATACTCTGTAAATCTCTGGAAAATCAATAACTCTGAAAATCAATCTCTGGAAATCAATAACTCTTGAAAATCAATCTCTGGAAATGAATAACCCTTGAAATCAATAACAACATTGTAGGTGAAAATGTCTGAAACCCAAAT
>CM068962.1:59206763-59219271 GCA_035128595.1 Eptatretus atami
TCCCAGATCTGTCAACCCCAATTTATGAAAAAGTGTGAGAATGTAAAATGTGTCCAGCGAGGACACGAAGTGACTGAGAATTGAGGGTGCAAAGCGCCCGAAAAATCTAGGGAGGTCTGGGAGCATGCCCCCCACCCCCCTTCCTACAGAAAATGTTTGCTTTCTGGTGTGTCTAAGATGCAATTTCCTACATTCTAGTGCCAAATTCATCCATATTTTTTTTTAGTCAGAAGATAGGTTTTTATGTGAAGTTGTTAGTGTTTAGCCAACTCCATGGACTAAAAGAAATGAACAAACAACATGAACAAACAAGACATATATTTTATTTTCATCATCAGATCAAATGCTATACATGAATTAGAACACTCATCATCCTTGTAATAAAGATGTATTATTTCAGCATATTGATGTATTTCCCAGTTTTTCTTGGCGATTTCACATGAAAAATGAACCCCCCAGTAATAAGACATTTCATTGGATCAGGATAGTTGTTAATAATTGACCAAAAATACTCTGTCTTTCATATAGGAGGTGCTGAACGATGCGAAGCAATCAGATTTAAGTCGGTGTTCAAGGATATAACATCAGCTAAACCAGTCGCATGGTAATAATGTTGGAAATATTTTTTGCTGCAGAGAAATTTTTTTAAAGTGTGAGAATTTACAGCAAGAATGTGAGAACGTGACTTTCAACAGAAAGTCGTGAGTCTCATGGCAAAAACGTAAGAGTTGACAGGTGTATCATCCCCCAAATCCCCTCCCCTCCCATCAAAAGCCATTGTTTATAACCGAAGATGTGGTCTCGGAATGTAGGAAAGGAAACTTGTGCAAGCGAATTTTTCGAAAAATTTCCGCTTTATTGACAATAGAAATATGATAGGTAAGTCTACCAAATATTGCATAGTATTTCAATAAATGTAAACGTAAAATCTGCAGCGATTACATTTATAAAAACGCTTTTAGTGTTTAATTATGTTTACATTTTTGAAATGCACCAATACATTATGCCAAAAATTAGAATCTATTAATTACTAAACATTGTTGAAAAAGATGGATCGCAAAAAGGTATCTTCCATTGGTTGTTATCTCCATTTGTGGGTTTCTTCGGTGTAGTTTCTATAAATGTCATTTGGATTTGCTGATTAAACAACAACAACAACAACAACAATAACAATAACAATGGTGGAAGTGGAATGATGTAGTTCATCAAAAAGGGCGTGAAATGTCAAATATGTCGGAATTGGAAAAATCAACACTTTTCTAGGAGTCAGAACTGCTTGTTATTTTATTCTGGAGCTTAAATTTTGTAATTCTGCTTAGTTTAAGATATACTCATGGTGATCGCATGTGCAGAAATGAAATAAAGCAATGAAGGCTGACATCTCTGTGCGTTTATAAGCAATGCAGTGTATCCAGCGATTCATAGCTATGGAGAACAGGCATTCGATAATATGAGTGAAGAAAGTGAAAAAAGAACATTTATCATTAACTAGACGACTCGTGAATCCATTGGGTTCCCGTTGTGACAACGGGTGATGAAAAAAAATCATTTCAAGAAAAAAAAACAAGATAGCTCCAGCGAACTATACCACTGAGGTTGTTTGAATTGATGAAATACTCCCGAAGAGTACTTGACTGAATCGGGAAATTGATTTAAAAAATTTTTTTTTCCGTTGCCTGATTTGGACAAAGCTTGATAATGCACACCGCAGGAGAATGCTGAGTAAGGTGGCCCTAAAATTTTTGCGCTATCATATACCGTTTTGGCTGTATTTCGGGAACATACATACATATATATGGACATACATATACATATATATATATATATATATATATATATATATATATATAGTTAATATCTAGCAGCGATACCCGTGCTCCGCACAGGAATCCCGTGGATGACGGCGGGTCTGAAGGAGTATATGTCACAGTTAATTGTAAAATTGTAGAGGCTGCCACCATTATTTTTTTTTCATCACCACGATAATATTATATTTTCCCCACCATGTTTTATATGCAGAAGACTCGGTTCAAAAATGTTAAGATTTATTGCCGCATCAGATAAAAAACCATAATGCTCAACAATGTGAGGCTGGTTCATGTCATCATTTGCGACTTAATTAATTCTCATTATCTAGCAAATTCCGTTGGTCCCATGTCAATGGCTGAACTTGAAAAATTAACGTTACGCAATCAGGTGATGACGTCATAATTCGGAAACCGGGAAGTGGAAGTCATTGTCTTCAATTGACTGTAGCATTATTTTTCATTCTATTGCAAATGCGTTGGCCCCATGTCAATCGGCTGAACTTGAAAAATTACGTTACGCAATCAGGTGATGACGTTCATAATTCGGAAACCAGGAAGTCGGAAGTCATTGTCTTCATTGACTGTAGCTTATTTTTTCATTCTATTGCAAATGGCGTTGGCCCCATGTCAATCAGCTGAACTTGAAAAATTAACGTTACGAAATCAGGTGAGACGTCATAATTCGGAAACCGCAAGTCGGAAGTACAATTCTTATACATCGGGACACTCCCAGGTACATGTTCTGTCAGCATGTGAAGTTTGGTGAGGATCAGTCCAGTACTTTTCGCGTGCATAGGTCACAGACAAACACACACAGAGACGCACAGACAGACACAACTTTCAAATATATATATATGATGAGAGTTTTAGTGATATATAGATAAATTGTTGCAGCCTGTTCCAAGTCAAAGCATGGTTGAGCTGGCCAAAAAAAGATGGCAGCTTCAGACCCAAGCGAGGTTACCTTGGATATGCCTTTAGACCCCATAGAGAGTGCTGAATGAAGATGCGCCTGCTAAAGGATATTATTAAATAAGGCTGTTAATTATCTTCAAAAGGGGTGTTTTAATGAACCCAAACACCCAATTTTCAGTCATGCACTTCCTTGGAGTTTTTTTTAGTGTGCATGCAAAGTTTCAGACTGATAGTTTTCATGGTTTTGGAGTTACTGAGGAGACACACTGACACACACACACACATATATATATATATATATATATATATATATATATATATATATATATATATATATATATATATATATATATATAATTATAGTTTTGTGACATTTGAAAGGTTGTTGTTGTTTCGTATGCACCCCATGGCTGTTGGTCGCCTTGTTTCTGGAAGCACGGTTTGCCACTGATGGTTTAATCAAGTAACTATGGCCTTTGTTACCAGTAAGCTGGTACTCATTTTGCCGACCTCAGAAGGATGACAGGCTATGTCAACCCAGCTGGTGTTATTTCAATGGACAAAAGGGGCTCAAACTCAAGAATTAAAGATCTTAAGCCAGCTACCTGAACCGTTAAACCAACACCAGGCTTGCATCGAAAGTAATGCTCCTTCAAAATGCAGAGCCAAGGAAAGAAAATTCCTTTCATGGTTTGCTTCATGCACTTTTTTAATAAAAGGAGAAAAAGAAAAAGAAGAAAAAAGAAAAGGCAATAATGGAAAATGCAAGTTATATGATGCTAATTAAACTTTACACTCGATGTTCCCACAAGCAATACACGAATTAGTTTCTGCATGACTGATCGTGTGCAGGTGACAAAAGCGTTTCGCTGTTCTTAGGTTTCTCACTCCAGCCCAAGCTGTTAGCCAATTCACTACATTAACCGTCTTTTTCATGTACAAGAACAAACTTTTCACTCCTTACGGTCAGCCTTCATGCTTCTCTTTCACAGCACACAAAAGCTTTTCCCCGTTCTAGTGGACTCAGTGTATAAGTGGGCACTCATTATGGTGAAAGATAATTCCAATGCTTCATCTTCATGTCATCATTGATTTAAAGCAAAGAAGATTACGACAGTCTAGTGTACAATAACCTCTATTGCTGTCGGTGTTGCGGTGATTGTCATGGAGGTTGAAGCATTTGCTTAGAACCTTCCACATAATTAGGACAGTATTTTACCATAAACAGTCACTCGTTGCTGTCAAATCATTCCATCGCTTTTGAAACAAAACGCCTTTTCAGCTCTCAAGTTTACATTTGGCCCGCATGCTTGAAATGACTAAATGGCTCAGACATTTTTAGACAGCAGTTGTGGGATTCAATTGGCACCCATTGAGGATTAGAAACATCAAGGTGTGCAAAGGGTGTAGTGATCTATGCCAACATTCTTCTCGCGCTATTCCTGGCTTTTTTGTCTTTTACCGAGCCAATGTCTTTGAGGTGTTGCAAAGTGTGTACCTCTTCAAGCTTTTTGCTGTTTTAATAATAGTGTGTCCTTCGTCTCACAGAGTTTGGAACTTCACATGCTGTTCTGTTTGAAATTTTCTCTCCTTGGTACAATTCTGAACCCACTCACACACTTTCAAGTTGATAGAACAGCAAAGTGTTGCTCCCCCAGGTCATTGTGCAAAAAATCAGCTTTGACAACCAAATTTTGACCACAAATCCTAAATAAGGGGACTATTCCCCTTCGCCCCCCACTTCAAAGCCATAGGTGATCTGGTGTGTGTATGTGTGGGGGGGGGGGCGCACATGGTGCTCATCCCAGATCTGTCAACCCCAATTTATGAAAAAGTGTGAGAATGTAAAATGTGTCCCAGCGAGGACACGAAGTGACTGAGAATTGAGGGTGCAAAGCGCCCGAAAAAATCTAGGGAGGTCTGGGAGCATGCCCCCCACCCCCCTTCCTACAGAAAATGTTTGCTTTCTGGTGTGTCTAAGATGCAATTTCCTACATTCTAGTGCCAAATTCATCCATATTTTTTTTATAGAAGATAGGTTTTTATGTGAAGTTTATGTTTAGCCAACTCCATGGACTAAAGAAATGAACAAACACATGAACAAACAAGACATATATTTTATTTTCATCATCAGATCAAATGCTATACATGAATTAGACACTCATCATCCTTGTAATAAAGATGTATTATTTCAGCATATTGATGTATTTCCCAGTTTTTCTTGGCGATTTCACATGAAAAATGAACCCCCCAGTAATAAGACATTTCATTGGATCAGGATAGTTGTTAATAATTGACCAAAAATACTCTGTCTTTCATATAGGAGGGCTGAACGATGCGAAGCAATCAGATTTAAGTCGGTGTTCAAGGATATAACATCAGCTAAACCAGTGCATGGTAATAATGTTGGAAATATTTTTTGCTGCAGAGAAATTTTTTTAAAGTGTGAGAATTTACAGCAAGAATGTGAGAACGTGACTTTCAACAGAAAGTCGTAGTCTCATGGCAAAAACGTAGGAGTTGACAGGTGTATCATCCCCAAATCCCCTCCCCCCATCAAAAGCCATTTTTATACACGAAGATGTGGTCTCGGAATGTAGAAAGGAAACTTGTGCAAGCGAATTTTTCGAAAAATTTCCGCTTTATTGACAATAGAAATATGATAGGTAAGTCTACCAAATATTTGCATAGTATTTCAATAAATGTAAACGTAAAATCTGCAGCGATACATTTTAAAAACGCTTTTAGTGTTTAATTATGTTTACATTTTTGAAATGCACCAATACTTATGCCAAAAATTAGAATCTATTAATTACTAAAACTTGTTGAAAAAGATGGATCGCAAAAAGGTATCTTCCATTGGTTTTATCTCCATTTGTGGGTTTCTTCGGTGTAGTTCTTATAAATGTCATTTGATTTGCTGATTAAACAACAACAACAACAACAACAACAATAACAATAACAATGGTGAAGTGGAATGATGTAGTTCATCAAAAGGGCGTGAATGTCAAATATGTCGGAATTGGAAAAATCAAACACTTTTCTAGAGTCAGAACTGTTGTTATTTTATTCTGGAGCTTAAATTTGTAATTCTGCTTAGTTTAAGATATACTCATGGTGATCGCATGTGCAGAAATGAAATAAGCAATGAAGGCTGACATCTCTGTGCGTTTATAAGCATGCAGTGTATCCAGCGATTCATAGCTATGGAGAACAGGCATTCGATAATATGAGTGAAGAAAGTGAAAAAAGAAATTATCATTAACTAGACGACTCGTGAATCCATTGGGTTCCCGTTGTGACAACGGGTGATGAAAAAAAATCATTTCAAGAAAAAAAACAAAGATAGCTCCAGCGAACTATACCACTGAGGTTGTTTGAATTGATGAAATACTCCCGAAGAGTACTTGACTGAATCGGGAAATTGATTTAAAAAATTTTTTTCCGTTGCCTGATTGGACAAAGCTTGATAATGCACACCGCAGGAGAATGCTGAGTAAGGTGCCTAAAATTTTGGCGCTATCATATACCGTTTTGGCTGTATTTCGGGAACATACATACATATATATGGACATACATATACATATATATATATATATATATATATATATATATATATATACATATACTAGCAGGGATACCCGTGCTCCGCACAGGAATCCCGTGGATGACGGCGGGTCTGAAGGAGTATATGTCACAGTTAATTGTAAAATTGTAGAGGCTGCCACCATTATTATTTTTTTCATCACCACGATAATATTATATTTTCCCCACCATGTTTTATATGCAGAAAATCGAGTCAAAAATGTTAAGATTTATTGCCGCATCAGAAAAAAACCATAATGCCTCAACAATGTGAGGCTGGTTTCATGTCATCATTTGCGACTTAATTAATTCTCATTATCTAGCAAATTCCGTTGGCTCCATGTCAATTGCTGAACTTGAAAATTAACGTTACGCAATCAGGTGATGACGTCATAATCGGAAACCGGGAAGTGGAAGTCATTGTCTTCAATGACTGTAGCATTATTTTTCATTCTATGCAAATGGCGTTGGCCCCATGTCAATCGCTGACTTGAAAAAACGATCGCAATCAGGTGATGACGTCATAATTCGGAAACCAGAAGTCGGAAGTCATTGTCTTTCAATTGACTGTAGCATTATTTTTCATTCTATTGCAAATGGCGTTGGCCCCATGTCAATCAGCTGAATGAAAAATAAACGTTACGAAATCAGGTGATGACGTCATAATTCGGAAACCGCAAGTCGGAATACAATCTTTTACATCGGGACACTCCCAGGTACATGTTCTGTCAGCATGTGAAGTTTGGTGAGGATCAGTCCAGTACTTTTCGCGTGCATAGGTCACAGACAAACACACACAGAGACGCACAGACAGACACTTTCAAATATATATATATATATGAAGAGTTTTAGTGATATATAGATAAATTGTTGCAGCCTGTTCCAAGTCAAAGCATGGTTGAGCTGCAAAAAAAGATGGCAGCTTCAGACCCAAGCGAGGTTACCTTGATATGCCTTTAGACCCCATAGAGAGTGCTGAATGAAGATGCGCCTGCTAAAGGATATTATTAAATAAGGCGTTAATTATCTTCAAAAGGGTGTTTTAATGAACCCAAACACCCAATTTTCAGTCATGCACTTCCTTGAGTTTTTTAGTGTGCATGCAAAGTTTCAGACTGATAGTTTCATGGTTTTGGAGTTACTGAGGAGACACACTGACACACACACACACACATAATATATATAAATAATATATATATAAATATATATAATATTATATAATATATATATATATATAATATAGTTGTGACATTTGAAATGGTTGTTGTCGTATGCACCCCATGGCTGTTGGTCGCCTTGTTTCTGGAAGCACGTTTGCCACTGATGGTTTAATCAAGTAACTATGGCCTTTTACCAGTAAGCTGGTACTCATTTGCCGACCTCAGAAGATGACAGGCTATCAACCCAGCTGGTGTTATTTCAATGGCCAACAGGGGCTCAAACTCAAGAATTAAAGATCTTAAAGCAGCTACCTAACCGTTAAACCAACACCAGGCTGCATCGAAAGTAATGCTCCTTCAAAATGCAGAGCCAAGGAAAGAAAATTCCTTTCATGGTTGCTTCATGCACTTTTTTAATAAAGGAGAAAAAGAAAAAGAAGAAAAAGAAAAGGCAATAATGGAAAAGGCAAGTTATATGATGCTAATTAAACTTACACACGATGTTCCCACAAGCAATACACGAATAGTTTCTGCATGACTGATCGTGTGCAGTGACAAGCGTTTCGCTGTTCTTAGGTCTCCCACTCCAGCCCAAGCTGTTAGCCTCACTACATTAACCGTCTTTCATGTACAAGAACAAACTTTCATCCTTACGGTCAGCCTTCATGCTTCTCTTTACAGCACACAAAGCTTTTCCCCGTTCTAGTGACTCACTGTATTAAGTGGGATCCATTAGGTGAAAGATTTACCAATGCTCTTCATGTCTCATATTAAAAAAAAAGATTCGACAGTCTAGTGCTAATAACCTCTATTGCTGTCGTTTTCGGTGATTGTCATGGAGTTGAAGCATTGCTTAGAACCTTCCACATAATTAGGACAGTATTTACCATAAACAGTCACTCGTTGCTGTCAAATCATTCCATCGCTTTTGAAACAAAACGCCTTTCAGCTCTCAAGTTTACATTTGCCCGCATGCTTGAAATGACTAAATGGCTCAGACATTTTTAGACACATTGTTGTATCAATTGGCACCATTTGAGGATTAGAAACATCAAGGTGTGCAAAGGGTGTAGTGATCTATCCCAACATACTCACAGCTGTAATTGCTGTCAAAAGTGCTTCCACCAAGTATTAACTAAAGGCCCTGTCACCCTGACGTTTAGCAACGTATGGCAAGGTATCAAAATGTATGCAAAACGCTGGCGTACGCTGAACTATTGATGTTTTTTTCCACTTTGGACGTATTCATAACGAGTTGGACGTATGCAAACGTATAGTAACGTACACAAAACGTTTCAATAACATATAGATAACTTATACCAACGAATGCTGAGCGTGTTGTCAGCGTTCACAACCTATGCCCAACGATAGTCTACATTATGCATAACGCGGCAGAGTATCGCGCGGAATCACTGGCGTAGCCTATTAAAAGGCTGCCGCTCGACATTCAAATCATAACGCCACCAGACATCGAAGTGTCAAGCCGCTGTCACACCTTACGAAGCACGTATGCCGACGTATGAAAAATTTGCCGAATACGCTGGCACACGTCGAATACGTTAGGGTAAGTTTTGTATACGTTAAGAGCACGCTGAAGCACGCTGGCATACGTCTAGTATGCCGAGTACGTCGACAAATTTTCAGCATGTTGAAAATTTTTCGATGTATCCAGCGTATGACGCACACATTCCGTATACGCTGGCATAAGTGTAGCCACGTTACGCGATGTTGACACACGTCGACACACGTTACTTGTAAGTTACTCAAGTCGAACACGTCGAGTAATGTTTAGCATACCCGAAACTTAATTTTTAATCTATGAGTAACGTGCTTTGAACTATGTTAACGTATCTCCAACGCACATTGACGTATGTAGACGATTTGATTGACATCTCCGGATGACCACAGAACTTACTGAACGTGTTTCAACTTACAGCTACCATATAATGGCGTATTGGCAGCGTTTAGGGAATTGGTATATAAAAATGGGCTTCACAGGAGGAACCGTCAGTGTTCCAGGCTCCATGTTTTTTTATTTTTAAAAGTTTTTCTTCGCTGAACTATTGATGTTTTTTTTCCAGTTTTGGCGTATCACAAGCGACTTGGACAAATGCATAACGTATTATTAACATACACAGAACGTTTCGAAAACTAAGATAACTTATCCAACGAATGCTTAGCATGTTGCCGGAGTTCACAACGTATGCCCAACGATAGCCTAACGTATGCATAGCGTGCGGCAAAGTATCGTCGACGATCACATGGCAAGCTAGCATTCACAGGCTGCCAGCTCAAATGTTAAAATCGCTGCCGCTCAACGATTTAAATCGCTGCCGCGACTATTTAAAATGGAGCTGGGCTCGAAGGTTTTAATCATAATCAGCTAGACATCAACTATCAACATCATCGTCATGCCGAGGAAAACTTCAAAAGAATGCTGCCAAGAAGTCTCCTGGCCGTGGCCGTGGACACACGCAAGGAGGATCCATCATCACCAAAACCCTCCCCACCACGCTCACCCTCTGACGGAGAGGATGCTAGCTCCAACGCCTCTCGGGCATCGTCGGGGCATCGATAGCTGCGTGCGGGTCTCCGCCTCCTCTCAGCCAACCCCTGCGAAAGAGGGCCAAGAAGACACAGTTTTGTCTCGATTTCCAAAGGAGCAGCTCATGTGCGATTTCCTTCGCGACAACCCATGCATCTGGCAACTCAAGAAGACGGGCTACCGGAGGGTGGACAAGAACAAAGCTCTGGGAGGATCAAGGCAAGGCATGGGAAGTCTGTCGAGACCCTTCAAGGGTGGTTCAACCTCCTGCGAGACACCCACACCCGTCTCGACAAGAACAAGAGCGGTTGACGGCGCCCCGAAATGACAGAGAGGGAGCATGTGGAAGGCAAACTTCGGCTTCCTCAAGACTGTGGTCCGCCATCGTGCTGAGCCCGTCAAAGTGTAAGTAGAAACACATATTAATATCAATACTAATATTTTATATTAGTTTTACTGAACTAAGATCTCTAAGCAAATTTCATGATTACTACAAATCATTGAATTTGCCTCTTATTTGCCTTGTAATTTACTAATCATTGTCATAATTGAGTAAAGAAACCAATGCAGCACACAGCGGGACCTCGAGGTGCCGAGGCTGCCTGTGCAGAGCTCATGGTTGGTGACGACAGAACCCCTCCCTCGTCCCCTATTCATCCGCACAGGGCAAGGGAAGCGGCCATGACGATGACCAATTGCTGCAGTCACTCGAGAAGAGGATGCACAGTCTGGGAGCTGACTCTCAAAGTTCTGGCACAGCCTCAGCCCATCACAGCCACCGTAGCCTTCACCAACTACATGCGTGACAGCCTGCTCAGCATGTCCAAACGCAGGTTCCGGATGCAAGGTCACGCTTCACCCCAATCCTCATACTCTAGATTACGAAGATGAGGAAGAACCTCCCATAGTCGACACCGTCCTCGCCCTGCTTCCATGCGAAAAAGTATGGCACCAGCTATGTACCAACACCTCACCACATGTGCAGACACAAGGCACCGGCTGCGTCAGCCTGGGGCTCACAGACAACTGTGTATGTGGACCCTAACATGCAGCAGCCACAGTGCCAGCCGATGATGCCTCCTCCCTCAACATGGGTTCCAGCCAACTCTCCTCTGCATCTGCTGCTATAGCTCGGCTGACCAGGTACGAACCAGAGCCCAACTCCTTTGACACTAGCAGTCAAATTATGTTAAACATCTCTGGACTCTCAGGAATGCTCAACCTGTCACGTATCCTATTGCTGCAAGCACCCCATGTGGGAGCTGAAGACACCTCCACCACCAGAGAAGAACAACTACGTACAGTGACAGCTTGGTTGTGACTTCTCTAACAGCAGAGACATTGTTTTGGTCATGTTTGTGCATTTTTATATACGTTTGACCAGTGTTACATGTTCCATTAATTTCAGAGCACTGAATAAAAGCTGAGCAAACTCTTGATGTTGTTGATGTTTTTAAAATATTTAATTCTTAAAACAATAATTAACAATAACAAGCCGGTAGGCGACATGGCTGCTCGCTCTAGATGGAAAGCTGGCCGACGCAACTAGCCGATATTCATGATACTGCTATCAATCAATTTAGCACAATAAATATGATTATCACAGCCCTCTTAGTTTGCACCCAGAAACCACCTTGTGAAATTTCAGGCGTGTTTCCAAAGACACTCTAACAAATGGCGGCCATGGTAATCCCATATATCTATTCGCTAAAGATTTAATTTTTACAGCGTCTCGTGTAGCGAACGCTGCTCTAAAAAGAGAGCTCGTCGTTCTTCTTCTTCTTCTTCTTCTGAAGACAAAACCTTTATTAGGACTCCGCTCTTTTATATACACGATCCGAATCTCTTAAAATACTAAACACTTGTACACATCCTCGCATTGAGGGTGCCTTTGAGAGCGTCATCATGAACTTTAAATATATTCGGAATTTGTTTTAAAGTTTCGAAAAGTTCACGTTACTATTTAAAGATTATTCCATGTAATGTATTGTAATTTCGTAAATAATTATTTATTTCTTAAATACACTATTTTTTCGTAAATACATAAATACACTATGACGGGCTCGCTATTGCCTTAATCAAGGCACGTGACGAAATATTGGAAGTTTTTGTTGTTGTTTTTTTGTTGTTTGTTTTTAGACGACAAAACCTTAGGACCTGCCTTGACACATTTGTCCTTGTTATATGATGCTGTAAGACATTCTCCTTGGGCACATAAAAAAACAGGTCCCTGGAGGTCCAGTTTCGGAGGTATTGATTTTTTTGTACAGTCCACAATAAGTGTACGATGTACGATAAAGTATTTTACTGTTGCTGAGCAACGGAGGTTGTGCATAGCAACCATTCATTTTTGTGTACATGCTACCACATGTACACATTTCACCCAAATTTCATCAAAATCAGACTCTTTCTCTAGAGATATTCGCAAAACCGTTTCTGAAATGTTCGACATGTACTCGCCCAAAACCTACTCTTTTATCCTTTGTAATATCAAT
>CM068962.1:59232676-59242676 GCA_035128595.1 Eptatretus atami
GTACTTGGTGGTGCCTCATGAACGAGAGGAAAAGTGTCGAAGGCACGAATGAGGCTCATGACAAGCCGATGTCGCCGGATTCGAGCACCCAGACCGAACACACAGCGTGGCAAGATGGCGAGACATACTCCTATTGGCACCACTCACGCACGCAGCCTCGGTGCGTCCAGCCCCTGTGAGGTCGACGGCACAGGAGAGAAAGATCCGGTGTGTGTTCCAGCTGGCTTTTCACAAGGTCCAGTCTGCAAATCCAGGCCTGGCCTGTACACCAGATTAGGCCAAATCTGGGTGTTGACTCTGCAGGGATCGATGGGACGACAAACGTGGTCGAGCTGTGCAGGGAGTAAGGACAGTCAGAGGCCCCGTGGCTGGATCCAGGATGAACCTGGGAATGACCTGCAGCTGGAACCATGGCCAAGGAGGGACAGCTCGTCAATTCACTCCTCATGAAGCAGAACGCAGACAGACAAAAGCAGTTCCTTCCTTGCCTTTTGGGGCAGGCCTTTTTCGGACCACCCCTGGGGACCCGTGATTGGTCCATTGTTTGAGTTTGCAGCAGCTCTCCGCCAATGGGTTGCTGACACGTCCTGTTGACTGACTCCGTCAGGGCGCTGGGTGGGGGCTCGTTAAGAGGGGGGAAAGGAAAAAGAAGGCGCCTCTCAGTACACCACCACTGTATGAACACTGGACAGCCTGCTACACCTCCGACAACACATGTAACGTCCGATTATCAAACAACCTGGATAAACATGCATTTTAAGGGGGGATCTGGGCTCATCCTATATTTCATAACCCACTAAGGGCCCATTTCTGCAACAATATCACATATTATACATGGGTCAGTGTTCAGCTGCCCTGACTGCACCCCCACTGCTTTACACCAATTCGCTGGAGAGCTGGCCTGACTCCACCCCAATAAAATCATGCGCCACCATTGCATGAATCAGCACATATCGGCCGGCCTCAAGCCTTAAAGGCATGGGTGTTAGTCCATGTCCCAGTGCAATTGGAATGATCCCAGGTATATAACAACAATGTATTTTATATACACATACTCTACCAGTCAAAAGTTTTAGAACACCCAATTTTTCAAGTTTTTACTGAAATTTCAGCAGTTTAATGCTTCAATGTATTCTGAAATTATAGCATAGAATAAATAAACAATTGCAGATAAAAAAGAAATCATGGAATCGTTTTGAGGAACAAAATTTATTCTAAATTTGTGACTCATCAAAGTAGCCACCTTTTGCAGATATAACAGCCAAACATACTCCTGGCAATATTTCTACAATGGAAATCAAATATTGTTTGGAAAGTTCTTCCAAACACTGTTGCAGAAGTTCCCACAAATGTGTTGCACTTGTAGGTTGCTTTGCTTTCACCTTTCTGTCCAGTTATCCCAAACCAGCTCGATGGGTTTAAGTCTGGAGACTGTGCTGGCCATTCCATGATTTGAAGCCTACCATCTTGTTATTTTCTGCTAAAGTAGTTCTGACATAGCCTGGAGGTATGTTTTGGGTCGTTATCTTGCTGTAGGATGAACCCCTGACCAACTAGGCGTAGACCAGAGGGTATTGTATGGCACTGCAAAATGCTGTGGTAGCCCTTTTGGTTCGGGGTGCCAGTCACTCTGTGCAATTCGCCAATTCTGGATCCAGCAAAAGAGCCCCAGATCATCACGCATCCTCCTCTATGTTTGACAGTTGGTGTCACACACTGAGAGAACCATCCTTTCGCCTAATCGATGGCATACTAAAACCCTGCGTGATGAACCGAAGATTTAAAATTTTGATTCATTGGTCCAGAAGACCTTCTTCCAGTTTTCAGTCATCCACTGGCAGTGCTTCATGGCCCAGGCAAGCCTCTCTTTCTTATTTTGCCATCTTAGCAATGGCTTTTTTACTGCCACTCGACCTATCAAACCTGCAGCTCGAAGTCGTCTCTTCACAGTTGAAACTGAGACTTCCTTAGCTCGACCAGAGTTAAGCTGTGCTTGAAGCTGCTGTCCTGTGAGCTGCCTATCACGCAAGCTGTTGACTATCAGAAACTTGTATTCTGATTGTGTTGTGGCTTTGGGTCTACCAGACCTTTTCCTGTCAGAGTTTCCTGCAGTTTCCAAGTGGCTTTTGATGGTGTAGGAAACTGTACTCACTGACACCTTGGCTTCTTTGCATTATCTCCAAAGGAAAGACCAACACCTTTAAGGGTTATAATGGTCTGTCTGTCTTCCTTTGTTAATTGTCTTTTTCTCACCATTATGATAGCCCATACTACTTCATGCAGTGCAATATTGTCCAAATAATGCTTCAAGAGGTGTAGCAACACAGTTTGTTCCAACACTGCTTTTATACAGACAGAAGGTTTGTAACTAATCAACAAAAGTTGGCACACCTGAAGGAATTGTTTGCATCAACTTTCAAGGCTTAATTTACTTCCATTGCTGCAGAACAGCTGCAGTTGCTAACCATTATTGTTCCCCGAAAAGGGCCTTTTTTAACAACTCTGAAATTTACATTATTTTTCAGTTTTTGGTGACCTACATTTTTTTTAAATCTCTGGCAGTTTACCGCTAAGCTTTGTACCATTTCAGGTTATTCAATGGACTTGAACTGCTTAAATTTCAGTAAAAACTGAAAAATGGGGGTGTTCTCAAACTACTGACCGGTTGAGTAAACCGTCTGCGTGTTTTAGATTTATGTATGGACAGTACATTGGGTTATTTTTTATTATTGAGCCATCATCGCGAATATTGTGTACAGTTTTGGTCACCGCATCTGAGGAGGGATGTAGCTCACATCAAGAGAGTTCAGCTTGTGGCGACGAGATTGATTCCATGACTAGCGAGACTAAGCTATGAGGGACGACTGAAGTAAAAAGTACTTCATATATTAGAAAGGAGGCGATTATGAGGGGATTTGATGGAGTTCTTTAAAATAATGGCAGGTGTGGGCAAGATGGGACTCGTGCAGTTTTCAGCAGAGTGGACAGTGTTAGGACCAGGGGCAATAGCTTGAGGGTAAAAAAAAAAGATGAGAGTTAGGACAGTTCTAAGGCAGGGATCTTTCAGTTGGTGAGTGGTTAATGCAAGGAATGGTCTCCCCAGAAAGGCAGTGGAGGGGGTGGATAAGTTAAAATGGGATTTAGAATGGTACCTGGATGCATTGAAGACAGAGTCGTATGGGGATATTGGCTTCTGGGGGTGGTAGCTATGGGTACTTCTGGAGGTGCATGTGGATGAGTGACGATACTGTAATTGGTGCAGTGCAGGCATGATGTGCCAAATGGCCTCGTCCTGCACCAAAGTTCCTTATATATCCTTGTGTAATGTCATTGAGCTTCGTGACTGACATAGTGATGACCTTTTATTAATTTTTACCTTTCTTACTTAATCTTTCTCCATGAAGTGCTTTGAGATGGTACTTCTAAAATAAAAGGACAATCCAATAAATTATTGATTGATTGAATTAAATATAGCAGTATTATAGCAATTGTAAATAATAAATTAATGTCAAGAATGAGCGATAAACATGGTATTATGTGCAAAGAAATATGAAAAGAAGAAATAAAATCTTTGAACCAATTTTCTATCTCTTCTAAAATACTGATAATTAATCATGAAACAATAGAGAATAAGATGCCTTAATATGGCATGGAAAGTTGAAATTCTTGGCAAGTGTCAACCCAGCATTCCTACATCACGTGTGTGTGTGTGTGTGTGTGTGTGTGTGTGTGTGTGTGTGTGTGTGTATATATATATATATAGTACAATAACAAAACATTGATCAAACGGAAGCTTTTTATCACATTAAAAAGCTCCTCATGCCAAGTAAGCGATGGCAGTTTAAATGTTTTCTTAGGAACACTTTTCTTGTGCAGAAACCTCAAGGGAATTGTATTTAGAACACAAGGTCATGGTAGCAGCTTCTGAATCTCTCAGGGTATGACAAGTGGATGAACAGGTTCTGCGCAGCAGTTTTTAAAATATTACGCACTGCTTCAGAATGTGAGCACAGAGGCAGTTACAATAAGCATCCGAGTATCCCACACATTGTGAGCAAAGACAGACTGGATGGATAAAGGACACCTTTTGTGCGTAAATCTTTTGCAGGTCTGCAAGTAATTAAGTATTTGGACAAATTTACCCATAAAACGTGTCTTTGTGACATCAACTGCCTCTGCTGGCACACTTCTTGTGAGCTATTTTCCAGTGGGGATTTTAAGGGAGTTTTTAAGAACCTAAAAAAGCTCGCTCTTTGTATTCATTTCTTAGTGACATTACTTAGTGAAGGGTAAGTGACAATATCATTAGGATAGCCTTTGATATGAATCTCCATAAAGTAATAGCAAAGTAATTGCAATAATTATATATCTTTGTTATTATTTTAAGGAAATTTGCCGAAAATATTGTTATTAATAAGACACCATAAAAAGTTAAATTTTATATTTAGTGGAATATATATATATATCTGTTTCTCTCTCTCTCTCTCTCTCTCTCTCTCTCTCTCTCTCTCTCTCTCTCTCTGTTTCTGCTTCTCTCTCTTTTTCTGTTTCTCTCTCCCTCATTCTCTCCTCCTTTCTCCCCCTCCCCCTACTCTCTATCCCTGCTTCTCTCTCCCTCTAAAATTCCCCCTCATTTCCATACTTTTTAGACAGAGCATCGGTACTGCCAAAGCAGTCTCTTGGCAAAGCCTCCCACCCTTGGTAAAGGAAGGAAGTTGGAATATGGCCAGGGTATCGGTGATATCCAGCAAATAGATCTTTTATATTTGTAAAGTAAACACATGGTAAATTATTTTCATAAAATCATGAACTGAAAATTACTGTATATTAGAGCTTTATCTTGCCGTGATTTAAGATACCCATATGAAATAATAAAAGTCTTTATCCCAAAATCCTCCAAGATCTTAAAAGGAGTTTTCAAAGATGATAATTAAAATGTACATAATAGGTTCAGAGGTAGGGAGAAGAGGAAATGTGAGGTGTTGCAATTCACCCCAAATATTGCAAATCTATTTGAAATCTGGGTAGCCTCATCTGGATAACATGGATGATGCCCTGAAGTTATGCCATCAGTGTATGAGTGCAGAATTGTTAGTTAAACTTGATAAGCCTCATCAAGGGATCTGGTTATGCAGAATAACTGCATTTCTTAGATTACACATGAGAATGGGTTTTGCAAGATAAAACCAACACCTCCACCATAAACAATGTGCGAGGAACTCTACTTATATGAACTCTCCAGAGTAATTTCCCATTTGTTGCTGAGTAATTTCATGGGTGAAGCTGATTGAAGGTTTTGATACAGTCAACATCTCAAATAATTTGATAGTGGTTGGGGTTAACAAGCCTGATTTTAAATTATTTCCTGTCTGTCAATTGCTAAATGGATGCCTTCGCAGCTGGCAGCTGCTTTTCCATCATTTTTCCATTCCTAATACACTGCCGAAAAATGGCTTTGAGCAGCCTTGTTGCTACTTTGACAGCTGCTTGGCATGAACATGCTATCATGCTTCCTTTTAACACTGTTTCTTGCCTTTACTCACAATTTGCAGTTGTGCTGCACTGATAGCTTTATATTTCTGTAGATGTTATGCAATGCATCATATCATGAAGCTAATTTGCATCACTATACTTCACAGTACATGCAGCTAGCAAGATAGCACTGATGTAGTATGTTCACCTTTGAGCTGTTGTCTGGGTTCCATTCCCGACCTGTTTTTATAACCTTTTATTCGAGTGCTTCACATGCATGGTGTTACTTCAATGAGAGTATCATAATGTTATCCTGGTGTTTTGCATGCAGAACAAGGCAACAATGTGAGTGTATGTCATCTCTCGGATGGACGTTAAACTGGGAATCCAATCAGTCAGCATTAGTTGGTGGATGTTACCGATTTGTTGAAAGCTAGCAAGATAGCACTGATGTAGTATGTTCACCTTTGAGCTGTTGTCTGGGTTCAATTCCCAATCTGTTTTTATAACCTTTTATTCGAGTGCTTCACATGCATGGTGTTACTTCAATGAGATTGCCATCCTTCAGAGGGAGTGTAAGCCCAGTATCCCTGGCTTCAATGAACGTGCCGTCCTTCAGCGGTTTCGTAAGCCAGGTATCTTCTAAACATTTGCCTATAGATGTTAAATACACCAAAGTGTATTTTGCTGGACTAGGCCATGAATGCTGTCATCCTGGCTAAATTCATGCACTCACCTAAAATACCTTTCCATTGAGTGGAATTGTCATGAGCATCTCACTGGTCTGAGAATAGCAAGGGAATACCTTGACCTTGATTTGTGCTCAGTACAATGCCAAGGTACACAGGTTCTAATAATGTGGCTAGGTTTACGATAGTATCCCTATGAAATACAACAGTGTTAAATTGGGATTAATTTAACATTATTTTTCAATGTAAATCTAAATAGAGTATCGTCAATCGAATTAAAACAGGGTGTTTACAAGATTTAGATACCTTGCTTTGCAATTGGCTTGTAAACTTGAGGTTGAAGAGGCCGAGGAAAGAAGACACATTTTTTGCGGCATCCATAAGGAGTGGATGGGTCTGCATGTATTAGGATTACTATGCATCTGTTGTTGCTTTTCAATGTGAATGTGTCTGTCACTGCAACCCAATGACAGTGGCTGTGCCCAACATTCCAGCTTAGAAATGCAACTCGACTCTTCCTCTACCTTAGTCTACTTACTAAGCATCAGTCATATATAAATAATTACTGCATAACCAGTCAGTCGAACTTGATCAAATCCCACTTGCCAACAGACTCCAAGTTGCCATTTATATAAAGGTGTCTCCACACTCGATTATAAACCATGGTTGTGTTCCAGGAAGCCTTTTATCAAAGCAGAAAAATGTACGGCCATTTTGGAAAAAGGAAGCAATATCGTAATGAACGACCAATTGCTTCATGTTTGAAAAGCAGCTCTAATTAAAGCATTTTCACCAATTACTTCATGGCCTCATGAAAGACAGCTCTGAATTGAAGCATTAAATAAATAAATAGATAATCAAACGACCTTGAGTGATATATTTTGACGTTCCAATCTAAGCACAAAGCATGATGCTGGGATAAAAAAATCTCATACACAGTACCATGTTAATTTGCCATTGTCTCTGAATGTCTTTGTAATTTATATCATGGTAAAACTATGTCCAATAAATTACTTCTTTTAAATGTAGTATATGCTGCTCGCAAACAGGCATTGAAACTAATTATATTTGAATGTATTTTATTGATGTTCTTCTTGCATATTGCAGCTTGTCTGCCAGGTAGCTATCATTTTGTTGGGACATGACTATGCCACTGATCTGTGCCTCCATACCAATACACTGGTACTCCTTTCACTGACCTCGGAAGGATAACAGGCTGAGTTAACCCCACCTGGAGTTAATTCAGCAGCCAACAGAGCTTGAACTCAGGACCCTAAGATCCCAATCCAGCTACCTTAACCACTAAGCCAACACCAGGCTTATTTTACTGATGAAGCCACAAAGAGAAAATATCTTTCAAAATTCATCAAATCAGTGCCACAATACTCTTTACCTAACATGGTTAACATTTCATACACAGAAAACTTTCAAAAGAAAATTTTAAATTGTTGTTGCTCATATTTGTTCATAAGACAATTAGTTGTCAGTTGTAAATGGCAACTGCTGTTCATCGGTGTCCACAGGTCTGTATAACTGTCCTAATGCCTGTTTCCTGAGTAATGAGACAGCATCTTATACAAATGTTCGATATTTTCGGTGCTGTATCATCCGATATAGTCACAAAATAATATTATGATTGTTGCAAGAATGGATGTGAGCTGGCAGCATAGCCTAGAGCACTTGCCTTTGAGCTGTTTATTGTGGGTTTGAATCTCGACTGAAGTATAAACTCTCACCCTGGAGTTTCCCATGCGGGGTGAGGCATCAATGTGTTTTCCCTCCCTCAGTTGAACATGAAGCATGAGAACCTATCTGTCAGCACTGGTTTGTTTTTCATGAAGAGTAAGCTAGTTATCACCGACACCCTGAAAATATTTCAAATTTCTGCTACCTTCAATCAGGCCTGGCCAGCCAGTTCATGAAAGACTTGGGCCAAAAATGTTTCTTGATTGACCCCATAATAAAGCAGGAATAAGTAAGGCCATGAAAAAAGTAGTAGTAGTTGAAGTTTCAGTGAGCCACGATTTTGTATAAAAAAAAGTTGCAAGAATAAATCTGTGATCATATCATCCTCTAAGCTTGTTAACAATAGCTGTTCATGAAAATATGAATACGTTTTAGTTCTGTTCTTCCTGGAGAATGATTGAAAATACATTTTTGGAATGAAAAGCAAATTAGAGCATTTTAAAGAATGCACATTTAAAATCATTTTCAAATCGAATTACATAAAACATGAGAATTATTTAGGCAGTTAATATTAATTTTACTTTGGCCTTAATTATAAAACTGCATCTTATGTGAAGTTCACAATTTCTTGAAATGGTAAAAACATGCGTCTCCTGACACTATGGAAACCAGCAACAATTCTATTTACAACGAGAACGACACTCAGTAGAGCGCTTACCGTCGCCAAGGATAAGCTGTGTTCATTCTTGTATTTCGAAATTTGCCTTTAATTTCATTGAAACAATGGTATTCAACAGAGAGCAATATGAAGATGAGGAACCTGAAATTAATAGAAAAACAATATAATGCTTCCAAAGAAAGAAAATAGGAAATTGGTAAAACAGCAGAAGGTTGTGATGGAGAAGCAGATGAAAACATGGTCACACTGTCTTTGGTTTCTTCATAAATGTTAGCCTTGCATTACAGTGTGTCAGCCTGTCTGTTCCATCTCATGTTTTCAGGAAAAATAGAATCAACTTGCTTTCTCATATTAACATACCTGCACAGTGCACAATCATCCCAACCTCTCTGACTTTAATCGCCCTACATATACAAATTCACTCAACATTTGCTTGATGTCTTTTATGTCACAGATTAAATACATATATATATATATATATATATATATATATATATATATATATATATATATATATATATATATAGCCTCTGCCATTAATTATATTCAAATGCTGTCAATACAGCTAATAAGTGAAAATCATCTTGAATGTTATGTTGCTGTTTTTTTCAACATATTTACATGTTCACACATATGGGCTGGCAGGATAGCCTAGGCCCTAGAGGTATGCACACTTCCCTTTGAGCTGTCTAGGCTGAGTTTCTGAATCCTTGTGTCAGCTGCAAAATGTTATCCTGGTGTTTTGCATGCAGAACGAGGCAACAATGTGAGTGTATGTCGTCTCTCGGATGGACGTTAAACTGGGAATCCAATCAGTCAGGATTAGTTGGTGGATGTTACCGATTCCACAGTGTCATTAGCAAATAGTAGGTGAGCTATCACCAGCATCCTGGACAAATTACTAATTCCTGCTCTGCGTGACGACGGAGAAGGCAATGGTAAACCACCCTGTATAACCTTTGCCTCGAGACTGCTTTGGCAATATCGATGCTCTCTCAACTCTATGATACACTGTAAAAGTCATAGAAGATGTTACCTGTGAAACATCAGTGTTTTCATTTCCAAAAACATTCCCCTTTTTTTCAAATATTTTGTCTTCTGAAGACAAAAAAACATTTTGTCTTCTGACATTTCACATGGTGGATGAGAACAATACCCTGAAACATATCTGAAATACATCTGTACCAAAACACTTCATGTCGAACGCATGGCACTGTCATGTGAAAATTTCATGCGACATGTAACAGACAAGCAATTTCGAGGCTAATCTTTTTTGCCAATGTAATTATACACATACAAAGAAGCTTGGCTAATTGCATTACATTTCCGTTGCTTTTGATAGCACATCTGCCTTTCGTGAGCAGCTGCAGAGCATATCGTAACTCGACAATGGGTTAACGAACAGGTTAATTATGTCAAAGCAGTGTCCAGGTTAAAGAACATAGTTAGATGCATAGAGGCAGCTACCTTGAGC
>CM068962.1:59245176-59249760 GCA_035128595.1 Eptatretus atami
ATGTGGATGGGGTAAAGAGAGAGGAGGGAGGGAGGGGGAACGAGGAGGGGTAGGGGAGCAAGGAGGGGTGGGGGAATGGAAGAAAGCATGAGGTCAGAGAAAGGGAAGGTGTATGCGTGGTGAAGCATTAATTACGATTCCTACTGTCTCATCAAAATGCTTCTGCATAAAATATCAGTAAAGACGGAAACAAAATAATGTCTGAAATCCATTTTCTACCGGTCAAACAAAAAATAATGCCCAGAGATAAACACTGCCCAGACACGTCCGGAGACAAACACCACCCAGACAGGTCTGGAGACAAACTCTCATCCAGACAGAAATACCACCCAACACTGCCCAGGGATAAATACTGCCCGGACACTTCCAGAGACAAACAAACACTGCGCGGACAAGTCCAGAGACAAACACCGCCCAGACACATCCAGAGACGAACATCGCCCAGACATAAATAACACCTGGACACGTCCGGAACACTATGCATTAGTGCTTTGCCAATATCGGCAATTTTTCTGGAATTGGCAGATTGGAGTCAGTGTAATTACCGACTACAGTACTTACTATAAACAACCCAAAAAACATTGAGTAGCTTCCACCCAAAACAAATTTTAAAAATATAGTTTCATTATCAACGTTTCAAGGAGATGTGAATAAACATTAATGTTTATAAACAGTTGGCAATCATCGTGTGACTGGTGGAAAAAATTTGGCTTTGTAATTTAGAAAACATGTTAATATGGCAAACCGCTCAGAAATCAGGTGTTATCAAATGTATTTTGCTTTGAAACTCATAAAGAGAAACCATATAACCTTTGTAAAGCACAGCCGGTTCAAATGAAATAACAAATTGCTTTGGAAACAGTCATGAGGACAAAGGAAAACGTGATCGCTTGTACACTGCTGAGGTTAAAAGTTAAAACCTCCACCACTCATCCTTGTCATAAGATGTAGGATGAAACTTTGCCACCACGGTGCCCATAACCAAGCATGCAATGATGCACACACACCTGCATAGAGTTCCTTTGCAGATCCTCATTTACCCATATGTACCTCTAGCTTGTAGCAACTGCCGACTGTACATCCCATTCGTGATGACAACTCTTCCGCTATTGACTATAGGGTGCTCGGCAAGTGGCTTAAGCACTCAAGCAAGCACTCCAGTTCAATGGTTGATAAGAAACAGCTGGCTTGGCAAGCAATAGCAAGCTGATTGGTTTTTGGCACATATCTGCAAAAAACTAAACCACGAATTTCTTAACATTTTCAGATTTTACTCCAGATTTTGAGTTATTCGATCCACCAAACTCAAATTATATTTCTATTATTTACTTAATTAGTGCGTGAGAGTAGATCGTGGAAAATCACATCATATAATATGTGAAAACCAAGCTCATCATTTGAAAACAATAGAACTTACAAAAGCGATGTACACAGCAATTCATAGATATAAACATCAGGAATTTGAGGATGTCAGTGAGGAAAGTGAAAAAAAACAAAACAATTTGGCCACTTTATCGTTAATAAACCATTGCAGCCTGTTGCAACTTAAGGCATTGTTGAGCAATCCAAACAAAATGGTGAATTAAGACACCAGTGAGGTAACCTTGGATGCTCGTTTTGACCCCATCGAGAGGCAGGTGTCTGGGGATGCACCTGACAAAGAGTATAATTAAATAAGGCCGATAATTATCTTCAAAAGGGATGTTTTAATTAACCTATACCCACAATTTTCACTCATGCACTCCCTTGGAATTCCCTTAGTATGCATGCAAACTTTCAGACTGCTAGGTTTTATGGTTTTGTAGTTATGAAGGAGACACACACACACACATACACACACACATACACACACAGACAGACAGACATACACACACAGACAGACAGACGGACAGACAGACAGACACACACACAAACACATTTGAGTGAATGAGTGAAAATTCTGGTGTGATTTGATTTCTACTTCCACTTTTTATAGTCACTGACATCGATTCAAACTCGATTGCAACGAATTGTGTAAAAATCCAGCCAAAAATGCTTTTTTTCAGAAGGAAAACATGAAATTTACAATAACTGATGTGGACCTTAAAGGGACATTATATGATATGCATTCACTGCTTGAACTCACGCCCTGTCCCCCAGAGGGACTGCTTATCCATATCGTCTGTCAGATCTGTGTTTATATTTTCGAAGGTTTGGCGAGGTTCTCTCCAGGGAATCAAAGCAAATCTGGTGCAAAATGCACATTTTAAAATAGTTATTACGTTTGTGTGGAGCGCGAGCTGATGTGCCATGTGACCATGTGTGCAGACCTGCATGCAGGTTGGCAGCTAATCTGTAATGTTTATTTCATGGGTGATTAACTTTTCTATGTCCAGAGAGTTGTTTTATGTTAAACAGCAACTCTTTTGTGAGCAGTTATTATTCAAACGAATTCAGCTATTCAATTTATCTAATTGGCATGGGTCAAGATCGGCTTTAAAGAGATCCTACGTGGTATTTTTTTCAATCAATTTCAATTTCAATTTTTCAATTTTTCAATTTTTCAATCAATGGAATTACAAACTATTAGAATATTTCGTCTCATTTACCAAATACCACTATCATCTCTGCCTCTATTGCTGTCTCCACTCCCGCCTGAACTTATTTCTAGCCGGCCCAACATCCAGTGTTTTAGATTCAATGATTCACGAAAAAATTGTTAGTTATTTATTTAGTTATTATTTATTAAATTAGGGTATGGTGAGATGCGAATCCATACACTTCTGAACTTCCTAGGTGAAAATGGACTGCATTTTCGAACTCAGTGGGTCGATTTACTCGAAGAAATGTTTAGACGGACAACAAATTAATTAAGATTAGAAAATATCGAAATGAGTAGGATTAGTTACTCAACTCCAGTAATTGATTCAGTAATTTCAGTAATTCAACTCCAGTAATTTTTTAATAAATCTTGTTTTAGGTCATATTTTCGAAATGGTAGTGAATTCAATGTCGGTGCAGTCATTTCTTAGAGTAAATCGACCCATAGAGTTAAGAAATGCACTCCATTTCCACCTCGACATCCAGAAGTACCTGTAATCGTACCTGACCATACCTAATTTATTCAAGTCATGAGACTAAAAGTCGTCATATGGAGCGACCTCTAATCACCTCCGATCAAGCTAAAAAGTTTTATGCGCGTTATTGGATCATATTAGAATATTTTAAGCTTGTGGAGCAACATTCTATTTCTTTCGACTTTTTTGGACCACCCTAATATATATATATATATAATATATATATATATATATATATATATTATATATATATATATATATATATATATTGCCTGGTGTTGGCGTAGTGGTTAGGGTAGCGGCTTGGGATCCAAAAGTTCTGAGTTCAAGCCCCGTTGGCCGCTTGAATAATACACACCAGGAGGTTGACTCAGCCTGTCATCCTTCCGAGGTCGGCGAATGAGTACCAGTGTACTGGCCGGTGTATGCCCCGGTTAGAATAGGTTACATATCCTGTGTTGTAAGAGGCGACCAGGGGCGTCAGGAAGGGCATCCGGCGTAAAAACTAAGCCAAATCACTATCGGGATCATACGGATGATCCGCTGTGGCGACCCCTAACGGGAGCAGCCGAAAGAAGAAGATATATATATATATAATATATATATAAATACATACATGCTCATTCTAACCATTGATTCACTGACTGATATCAAAGATTAGTACCTTTCCGGGATCGGAGCACGGTTCGTTCTTGCTTGCAATGTGTAAGCACACCCCGCCAGTGTAAGTATGTATAATATATATATATATATATTATTATGTGTTTTTATGTGTGTGTGTGGTGTGTGTGTGTGTGTGTGCAACTATATATTAATACTGAAGGACAATTTGTTCTCCTCCTAGCGCCCGTCACGTTTTTCTCGGTACTGTGACCTGAGAAGTTTTGACAGGTGTACGTCAAAGTAGACACATGCACAAATCAGGGGACTTCTTCACAAGGAGTAGTGTACACCAAAAATGGCGTGTACAAGGACGTTTTGTAGGCCTCATTAGGTAAGGCCATGGAGTACATCGACTGGGATCCGGCTCTTACAAGAGCCGCCACTGGTTGTCATATTGGGCTCATGAAAGGAATCCGTCTGTGACGGGTTTCGTTTGGTATTTAATGATTGTCAGTGTGCTGTGTGTGTGTGTGTGTGTGTCTCCTCCATAACTTCAACACCATGAAAACTAGGAGCCTGAATCTTTGCCTGCAGACTAAGGGAGCTCCAAGGAAGTGCATGAGTAAAAATTGGGTGTTTAGGTTAATTTAAACATCCCTTTTGAAGATAATTAACAGCCTTATTTAATTATATCCTTTAGCAGGCGCTCCTCGGCCACCTCGCTCTCTGGGGTCTTGAGGCGTATACTGGGTTACCTAACTGTGCATTGAAGCCGCCACGATTTTTGGCCTGCTCAACCATCCCTTGACTTGGAACAGGCTGCAATGATTTCTTAACGATAAAGTTTTTTTTTTCACTTTCCTCACTCATATTAGCAAATGTCTGTTCATCTTCACTACAAATCGCTGGGTATATTGCGGTGATT
>CM068962.1:59254243-59265830 GCA_035128595.1 Eptatretus atami
GCTCTGCTTGGAACACAGGCATAATCCAACTGACTGGAAGAGGGCCTTGCTGTCCCTCTCTGGAAAGGGAGGGTCTTTCAAGACTGCAACAACTACCGAGGGTGACGCTGCTCTCAGTGCCGGGCAAGTCTTTGCTCGGATAATTGTTGGTGGGGTTCGCCACCATCTTGCTTGAGCACCAGCAGACAGGGCAGTCAGGCTTTACACCAAAGAGGTCAATTATTGACCGTATCCTTGCTCTCGGTCTACCGAACGCAGACGAGAGTTTCGCAGTGTTTGCTTGCAGCCTATGTTGATCTCTGTAAAGTGTTTGATTCATGAATCGGGATGCTCCTTGGGATTCTTGGTCTTCGTGGTGCCCACAAAACTGATTGATTGATGTCTGAACTTACTCTGGTACTGAGAGTGCTGTGAGATGCAGTGTACCATTCTGACTTATTTCCAATTTACTGGAGTTTGTCAGGGGTGTTACTGGCGCCACACTTTTCAGCACTTTGTATGGACTGGATTCTAGGGAGGATGTCGGAGAGATCAAGCTGCGTGCATCGTTTGGGAATGTGAAGATCTCTGACCTTGATTTCGCAGATGATGCAGTCATCTTTGCGGAGACTTTAGATATCCTTTTGGGGCCCCGAGTGCTGAATGAGAGTTGGAGCCGCTGATGTATGGGTTTCCTAGTCAAACAAGATCAGCGTTTCAATGACATCTTGGATGCTGCTGTCTTGTCTGTGCCTGTTTGTAGTGAGATGTTGAGTCGTGGAGAGATTTACTTACCTTGCAGTTATTCATGTCTCTGCCGCTGTGAGTCAGAGTCAATAGACATCTGGGTCAGACCTGGGGAGTCATGGATTCACTGGATAATGGGTGTGGCACTGCCGGTACCTGTGCGGTGGACGAAAGTATGAGTCTTCAGTCCTTGGTGCTTCCAGTCTTGCTCTATGGATGCGAGACTTGGACTCTAACCAAGGATCTGAGACGGAGACTTAATTCCGTTGGTACAGTCTCTTCAGAGAATCCCTGGCTATCGCTGGTCAGATTTTGTGTCAACGAGCAGTTGCTGAGAGAGACTCAAATGAGATTTGTACCTGCATAATCTGTGAATGTCAGCTGCGGCTGTATGGACATGTGGCTCGTTTCCTGACGCTGATCCTGCTCACAGATTCTCTCAGCGAGGGAGTCTCTGAGTGGTGAAGGCCAATGGGCGACACGTGCCTCGTAGTTGCACAGGTTGATCGGCATCTCAAGGAGATGGGAGGGCAGGCATCTGCCTGGGGGATGCGCAGACGGAGCCCTGGATACCGTCGGAAAGTGGATGCAGCAATGCGTTGCTCTGGCGCATGCTCCTTACCTGACCTGACCTGATGTAGGTATAAATTCCTTCATAGCCTTATACTGCAGGAAAAGCAAAGCTAAGCATTTTCTTTCATAAGCTTTGAGACCAAAAAAATTGGCTTTTTTTCTTTAACACCTGAGTTTAAATGTAAGGAGAGTCAAAGCTAATAAAAACACAAAACGAGCACAAATTCTGCATGCCACAAGCTATCCCAGAGTGCACGGGACAAGCAACATGCACACAACTGTTGGCAACAAAATGCGAGACGGGCAATCATTTGCGTTAAATTCAAAATAATAAATGACATAACAATTTGGGTAAAGCTTTCATGAAAATGTTGTGACATAATGAGGTGGTTTTACAGCAGGATTAAAATGAGGCAAATGAGGGGCTGAACAAACAGCTCAGCTTTGGGAGAAGAACAGCAGGGTTAATCAATGAGTGTCGGTGACCTTGAAAAGGTGGAAAGCAGTGAATTGAAAGACAACAGCGAGTGCAAGACTCGATGAAACAGCTGGAAGTCAAAGCATTCTGCGCTAATAGCAACAGACTGGTGCCTTGAGATTTTTGCAGGAAATCTGGTGATGAATATCACAGCATTGCAGAAATGCAATCCATATATCAAAGTCGACCTGAAAATGTGAATAAGTTAGTTGAAATGTAACCAAAATATACAGCTATGTTTGATCTGAAATCATTAATGATGTTCCCTCGTCTGTTCTCCCCTCGATTGCTGTAGGCAGGTTAAGTCTCATGCAAGAATAAATACACTGGTGGTTTGCCATTAGAATTTTTATTTGTCAAGGGGTAGCTATACTCGTTACTTTTCATCAAATAACTACATGGGACCTTTAACATCCATCAGCTGATGTTGCAGATGAGATGCCAGCCTAATGTCCCTCCGATGGATGGCACACCTTAGTGATGCGACACCTTCCCTATAAAATGCTTGGCTGACAGTTTATAGCCGGGTCAGGAATCAAACTCTGACTTGACAGCTCGAAAGCAAGTGGGCTACCGTTATGTCAGAACAAAATTGTCTTACACAATACAAACTGCTTTATTTCAAAACCAAATATCTACAACCATAAATTGGCAACATGCTCGCCATTCCATCATGGATATGCATCTGACGATAGAAGAGTAGATGGATGCCCTAACCACAAGCGAGCAGTGAGGGCCATCTTTCTGGATATCTCTCAATCCTTTGATGCTAACTGAAATCTGGCCTTGATTTCAAGTTGTCTTCCTTTGGTATTCATAGTCCTCTACTGAAGTTGTTGACTGACTTCCTCAGAGAGAAAAAGCAGGTGTTCTGATTGTGGTGTTCCTACGAGTTACCCTCGGGATTGGCTTCTTCAAGGCAGCGTCTAAGATCTATACAATATTTGATGTCCATCAATGATCTATCTGATTCTCTTGAAAACCAACTGATGACCATTTCAGTGACTTCACTTACAAACAATGCATCACTCATATGAAAGGATGTCACTGTGAATCCATTTTGTCAGCCTGGAAAAGAAGCTGCTGGTCAGATACTTGAAACACTACCAGCACTTATCCACTGGACAACATTACCACATCATTACATCTGACCTATTAAAGCGTCATGATAATTTTCAACTAGAAGACTGC
Organism: Eptatretus atami; assembly: GCA_035128595.1. Taxonomy (NCBI): domain Eukaryota; kingdom Metazoa; phylum Chordata; class Myxini; order Myxiniformes; family Myxinidae; genus Eptatretus; species Eptatretus atami. Next base: position 59,257,212 of record CM068962.1, read on the forward strand.
AACAACTACCGAGGGGTGACGCTGCTCTCAGTGCCGGGCAAGGTCTTTGCTCGGATAATTGTTGGTGGGGTTCGCCACCATCTGCTTGAGCACCAGCAGACAGGGCAGTCAGGCTTTACACCAAAGAGGTCAATTATTGACCGTATCCTTGCTCTTCGGGTCCTCACCGAACGCAGACGAGAGTTTCGGCAGTGTTTGCTTGCAGCCTATGTTGATCTCTGTAAAGTGTTTGATTCAGTGAATCGGGGATGCCCCCCTTTCCTTGGGGGGGATTTCTTTGGTCTTGTGGTGCCCACAAAACTGATTGATTGATGTCTGAACTTACTCTGGTACTGAGAGTGCTGTGAGATGCAGTGGTACATTCTGACTTATTTCCAATTTACTGGAGTTTGTCAGGGGTGTGTACTGGCGCCACACTTTTCAGCACTTGTATGGACTGGATTCTAGGGAGGATGTCGGAGAGATCAAGCTGCGGTGCATCGTTTGGGAATGTGAAGATCTCTGACTTGATTTCGCAGATGATGCAGTCATCTTTGCGGAGACTTTAGATATCCTTTTGGGGCCCTCGAGTGCTGAATGAGAGTTGGAGCCGCTGAGTATGGGTTTCCTTAGTCAAAACTAAGATCCAGGCTTTCAATGACATCTTGGATGCTGCTGTCTTGTCTGTGCCTGTTTGTAGTGAGGATGTTGAGGTCGTGGAGAGATTTACTTACCTTGGCAGTGATATTCATGTCTCTGCCGGCTGTGAGTCAGAGGTCAATAGACATCTGGGTCAGACCTGGGGAGTCATGGATTCACTGGATAATGGGTTGTGGCACTGCCGGTACCTGTGCGGGTGGACGAAAGTATGAGTCTTCAGGTCCTTGGTGCTTCCAGTCTTGCTCTATGGATGCGAGACTTGGACTCTAACCAAGGATCTGAGACGGAGACTTAATTCCGTTGGTACCAGGTCTCTTCAGAGAATCCCTGGCTATCGCTGGTCAGATTTTGTGTCCAACGAGCAGTTGCTGAGAGAGACTCAAATGAGATTTGTTACCTGCATAATCTGTGAATGTCAGCTGCGGCTGTATGGACATGTGGCTCGTTTTCCTGACGCTGATCCTGCTCACCAGATTCTCTCAGCGAGGGAGTCTCGTGAGTGGTGAAGGCCAATGGGCCGACCACGTGCCTCGTGGTTGCAGCAGGTTGATCGGCATCTCAAGGAGATGGGGATGGGCCAGGCATCTGCCTGGGGGATGGCCAGACGGAGGCCCCTGGAGTACCGTCGGAAAGTGGATGCAGCAATGCGTTGCTCTGGCGCATGCTCCCTTACCTGACCTGACCTGATGTAGGTATAAATTCCTTCATAAGCCTTATTTACTGCAGGAAAAGCAAAGCTAAGCATTTTCTTTCATAAGCTTTGAGACCAAAAAAATTGGCTTTTTTTCTTTAACACCTGAGTTTAAATGTAAAGGAGAGTCAAAGCCTAATAAAAACACAAAAACGAGCACAAATTCTGCATGCCACAGGCTATCCCAGAGTGCACGGGAACAAGCAAACATGCACACAACTGTTGGGCAACAAAATGCGAGACGGGCAATCATTTGCGTCTAAATTCAATAATATAAATGACATAACAATTTGGGGTTAAAGCTTTCATGAAAATGTGTGACATAATGAGGTGGTTTTACAGGCAGGATAAAATGAGGGCAAATGAGGGGAGCTGAACAAACAGCTCAGCTTTGGGGAGGAAGACAAGCAGAGGGTTAATCAATGAGTGTGCGTGACCTTGAAAAGGTGGAAAGCAGTGAATTGAAAAGATCTAACAGCGAGTGCAAGACTCGATGAAAGCAGCTGGAAGTCAAAGCATTCTGCGCTAATAGAGCAACAAGACTGGTGCCTTGAGATTTTGTCAGGAAATCCTGGTGATGAATATCTACAGCATTGCAGAAAATGCAATCCATATATCAAAGTCGACCTGAAAATGTGAATAAGTTAGTTGAAAATGTAACCATAATATACCAGCTATGTTTGCATCTGAAATCATTAATGATGTTCCCTCTGTCTCTCTCCCTCTCGATGTGCTGTAGGCAGGTTAAGTCTCATGGCAAGGAATAAATACACTGGTGGTTTGCCATTAGAATTTTTATTTGTCAAGGTGGTAGCGATAACTCGCTTACTTTTCATCAAATAACTACATGGGACCTTTAACATCCATCAGCTGATGTTGGCAGATGAGATGCCCAGCCTAATGTCCCTCCGATGGATGGCACACTTAGTGATGCGACACCTTCCCTATAAAATGCTTGGCTGACAGTTTATAGCCGGGTCAGGAATCAAACTCTGACTTGACAGCTCGAAAGCAAGTGCGCTACCGTTATGTCAGAACAAAATTGTCTTACACAATACAAACTGCTTTATTTCAAAACCAAATATCTACAACCATAAATTGGCAACATGCTCGCCATTCCATCATGGATATGCCACTCGTGACCGATAGAAGAGTAGATGGATGCCCTGAACCACAAGCGAGCAGTGAGGGCCATCTTTCTGGATATCTCTCAATCCTTTGATGCTAACTGAAATCTGGCCTTGATTTCAAAGTTGTCTTCCTTTGGTATTCATAGTCCTCTACTGAAGTTGTTGACTGACTTCCTCCATGAGAGGAAAAAGCAGGTGTTCTTGATGGTGGTGTTTCCTACGATGTACCCTTTCGGGATTGGCTTCTTCAAGGCAGCGTCTAAGGATCTATACAATATTTTTGATGTCCATCAATGATCTATCTGATTCTCTTGAAAACCAACTGATGACCATTTTGCAGTGACTTCACCCTGCACAGAACAATGCATCACTCATATGAAAGGATGGTCACTGTGGAATCCATTTTGTCAGGCCTGGGAAAGATAAGCTGCTGGTCAGATACTTGAAACACTACCAGCATTTCCACTAACACCAGCATTTCACACATTAATGCTATATCTGTCCTCAATAATCAGCAATAAAACTATCCAATCCACTTCTCTCGGCAGCCCTTGGAAGAGGTGGAGTCCCTGAAACTCGTTGGCCTCACTTTCTGCCATAACCTTTCATGGGAGGATCAGGTCACCAAACCAGCATTAATGATTACTCACCATCTGGGTATTCTCTGTACAGCTAAAATATTCCTGAACCACAATGACCTTAACACGGAAATGTTTCCCCAATGTAGCTGGTGCTTCTATTTTGCACCTTCATCCTCTTGAGGCGGTCAAAAACAAGACCTTCCGCACCTTTGGAGTCTCATAATAGAAGGGAGACTCACAACGACGCTCATTTTCCCACCTGAAACAAGTTGGTGGGCTCTCTATACTTACATATGTCACTTCTACTCCTGCCCTCTCCGACATCTTTCCTCTCCAAAGCACCCCAAGTCACACAATTCTTCAAGAAACTCCCACATTCTCGCCGGCCCAATTTCCCGGCTGGTTGCCCTTGTGCATCCATTACCTCTGACACCGAAGGTGGACGGAGGTTATGTTTTCACCCCTGTTTGTGTGTGAGTAGGATATCTCAAATAATTATGGTCTGTTTCAGACGAAACCTGGTGGACAGATTGTCTGTGTGACAATGACGAATTGATTAGATTTTGGTGAAAAACCGGATCCGGCCTATCAGTGGGATACAAAACGTAAACTGTTCAGCCTGACAGAGATATCTGCTCTTCCGATGCCTTCTAGTTTACTCCTTGTTTTTACAATTGTGGAATAGTCTGCTTGTGTCCGTTCTCTCATCCTTCTTACTCAGACTGTGATGTTACCAGACAAATCGTCATATATATGGCATTAACCAGACTCCGTTGTGTAATGGTTAGAACGTCTGCTCTGAGTCTGTGAAGTTGGTGGTTCAAACCGCCAGCTGAGTCATATCAAAAACTTTTAAAAATGGTAGGTGCTGTTCATTGCTTGAAGCTCAGCATTTAAAAGAATAGAACATGGACAATCCCCATTGGTTGACATCCATGGGGAGGAGGAAATACCTCCTGAGGAAATGCCTGCTTTGCTAAGTGCGTTGAGAAAAGTGGTGCCATTGGTATGACGTCGCTGGTATCCAGAGTATCTGTGAAGTGACGACACTTCCCCCAAGCTCAGTGGCTGTGCTAAGTGTTTGTCTTGTCAGTTTGTCTGTGTGTGTGTGTGTGTGTGTGTGTGTGTGTGTGTGTGTGTGTGTGTGTGTGTGTGTGTGTGTGTGTGTGAGTGGCAGCTCCATGAAGCCTTAGATCTTGTATATATCTCCATCAACCAATTAGGTGTTGAGCAGCTGTGATTACATTGGTTGCATTAGCCTGTAATTCATCTAAGAACAGCTTGATGACTCAGCATTTGTATTATTTTGGAGAAAGCCATGTATATCATAAAATATGTGTTGGAATTGTTTTGGCCTTGACATGGATTTTTTTTGGGGGATTAACTTGAACGGAAGATAAATGTTTAACGACAATTAATCAATGAAGAACAGGTGGACATTAGATTAACAGATGGCTAAGGTTAGGCTTAAAGAAATAAGATCAAGTGCTTTGAATAACGATGACAAATGTTGATGATCGAGCTTTAGCCTCCATTTCTTCTGGGAGTCTTAAGGGATGAGAAGTCCTTGCCCAGAGTGGGAAAGCCATACTCCATTGTGCTACGTATGATTGCTTTGTAAGTTTTGAGTGTTTGAGATTAAAAATAACACAATATCTCAATTATGTAATTTTGTAAACAATTAAGCCTCTATTCCAATGAATCTCTGAATTTGAGCTGTGCTAAAGCAGGACTTGAAATAGCCAGAGATGTCAAGGTGAAGCCTCATTTTATATAATAGATTTTATTTTGTGAGCTAGATCATTCTGATTTTCCACTTTATTCATAGTCAATTACTGTCCTGTACCTGTCATTATTCAGTTCATTCAAGGACAGGCAAACGTAATCAATTTATGTTTGCAAGAGGTAATTTCCACCAATCTTGACATTATAATTTCTCCACTGACATAATTTACCTGTAATATATGCGATCTCCTTCTGCATAGATAATACAACTTAAGACAACTTCTGCTTAGATAAGACAACTTAAGACAACTTCTGCAAATATAAGACAGCTTTAGCCAACTTTGATATCGATAAGCCAAATGTCTCATTGTCGTTTTTTTCATGACTTGACTAATTGATTTGGACTCAAGCCATACATTTTTGTTATTCACAACTTTAATGAATACTCAAATGAATGAAGAGTGAAAAATGCACGAATGAATTAATTGCTCAGCACCTTAGCTATTAAAACTGCTGCCTGAATATATACTTCGGAGTTGCAAAAAGTTTATTAAGATACCACTTCTCCCCACAATAAATCCAATTGATTGTGGAGTCTGCCTGGGGGGGGGGGGGGGGGGGGGTGGGAAATTTTGTCCCACGTCTTTCAGGAGCAGGCTGTCCAGGCTTAACGTTCAGCTAAAGGTGGAAGGAAATTGTATTTTGTTCCAGGGTGCTGTTGATAACTCACCTACTATTTGCAAAATACACCATGAGATATTTTACATCCACCACCTAATGCTAGCGGGCGGGACAGCCAACTTAACAGCCATCCGAGGCACTTTGATAAGCTGAATTGCCGAAAACATCGTCAGACAAAACTACCAGAGAAAGTAGCACAATACCACCACTTATTCCACAGGAAAACTTCTCGAAATACCACTGCCAGGCAATTGTTTTGGCCGTGATATGACGAAGTACTATTTTATCCAGATCTACAGATTGCGAAGAAGCTGCTGCTTGCCGATCAGAGGGATGGGATGACAGATGGTACTGCAGAGGGTGGAGTCATCAGCAAAGAGATAAAGAGGATTTTCCAGAGAGTCTGAGGGATCATTGATGAAAACCAGAAAAAGAACAGGTCCCAGAAGTCCCAGAACACTGCCTTGAGAAACACCAGCCTGGATGGGAAGAGGAGCAATTACAATGATTCCAACGGAAGGAAGCAATATTTTCTCTTGGGTATTGTACTCGTCCCATAACAATTTTTTGTTTTTAAATCTGATTAAAAATAATAATACAACCACAGCGCACCACTGATGTATTGCGATGCTGTGTCTGCGCACGCTCGAAAAATACATTTCCCACGGTCGGTCTGCACGTATGCACAATAAAGCAATTTTGGTGACGGTGGAAGTTCTGGTGTACAGTAAGTGTGAGTCCTGTTTTTTCTTTGTGACACCCATATAGTTTTCCTGGGAGAATGTTGTTTTTTTCCCTTTCCAGGAATCATGGACCACATTTTGCACAATTGGAGAGTTTAAATCCAACGAAAAAGAGTGGTCGCTTGATGTGGAGCGGATTCAGCAGTTATTTCACAGGGAACAACACATCAACGATCGATCCTGATACTGCTGAGTGTTTGTGGTGCACCGACGTGCGAGTTGATGTCCAGTCTGTTCGCCCTTTTGAAGCTGAGGAACGTCCCATTGTTGGAGCTGATTTCCATCGTCGAATAACACCGGAATCCCAATCCATCGATGATCGTGCAGTGTGGTTGCTACAAGCTGAATATTTGCAGCCAGGAAGGGGATGAGTCCATTTGGGATTACGTCCCAGCTTGACGTAAATTGACTGAACGGTGTGAATGTGGAGGTAATCTCGAGGAAATGCTTAGACATTGGTTAATCTGCGGAATTAAATGCTCAGTGCTGAGGGAAGCAATGTTGGATTTTGACGAGGCAATACGTGTGTTGTCCACAATTAAATTGGCGGGAAAAAAACCCACACATTCGATTTTTTCGAACAGGTCGAAGTGGAGGCAGTAAAGGTGGAAGCAGTAAAGAAGACGACAAGCTTGCAGGACGTCAGACCCCCATGGTTTATCTTTGATTGGGAATCCATACTAATAGTGCGTGCGTGTTGTGTGTGTGTGTGTGTGTGTGTGGTGTGTGTGTGTGTGTGTCTGTGTGTGTGTGTGTGTGTGTGTGTGTGTGTGGTTGGTGTCCTACATAACTGCAAAATCATGAAACCAAGCAGTCTGAAACTTTCCATGTATCCTTTAAGGGAACTCCAAGGGGTCTTAAATCGCCATTTTGTTTGGCCGATTCAAACATTGCCTTCATTTGGAAACACGATCTACTCTCGGACTAATTAAAGTATATAATATAATTATTGTATCTGATTTGAGAATCGTATCTGGTGGATGAAACAAGTGTTTAAATCTGGAGTGAAATATGAAAATTGAAACAAATTAGCCATTTAAAAAAATAACTAAGTGTAGTTATTTAAGCAAAGTATTAAACTTAATTTTCAAGCTGTTAGCTGCCTTCTCCCCTCCCCTCATGCTGCCTTCCCTCCCTAATGCTGCCTCCCATTTCCTCCGCTTTCCCCCTTTCCCTTGTGCTGCCTTCCCCTCCCCTCACGCTGCCTTCCCTCCCCTAATGCTGCCTCCCATTTCCTCCGCTTTCCCCCTTTCCCTTGTGCTGCCTTCCCTCCCTCACACTGCCTTCACTTCACTTCGTGCTGCCTCCCTTCCCTTGCACTGCCTTCTCCCCCTCTCCCCCCTCACGCTGGCATCCCTTCCCTCCCCTCATGCTATCCTCCTCCCAAACATCCCCCTCCCCCTTATTGTCAGGTTAGGCCAGATTAGAGGCGTGACTTGCTACAGGTACCATGTAAACCTGTGATAACCTGGTTCATGGTCGGGTTATTGGCGACTAAACCGTCTCCCCCACCAGATTTCCTGGTGAGAAGGCTGTATGGATATAGACACCCAGCAGGATTAAAAACTAAACCTGTCAAAGGGCGGAGGAGCTCCTTGTGAGCCAACGGCCATCAAAATCTAGTGCCCAACTGTGTCTGCGGAAGTCCTGCTGTGGGGATACTTTTTTTTAGGAGGTTGGTGACAGGATTTGCACTCCGGCCACCATAAAACACTTCATTCTGCAAAACCCAGACATGCAAAGAAAACTGAAAACCCACTCCTTGGGAGTACCTCCTGTGCTGCTGCCCATTGCTGGGCAGTTCACCAGATGACGGGATTGGAGCAAAGCCTTCGGGCCCCCCATTCCTTGATGATATGAGGAAAAGCACGGTGTAAACTTCCTGGGTCAGATTGCAGTGGTGTGTAGCGGAGTGGTGCTGAGGTGTTGTCCACCAAACGGCGGTCTCCTTAGGTTAACCTGAGGTGGTCCCTTCGGATGGGTGCCTGGAATGCCCTATCCTTAAGAGAGGATGATCACCTGTCTGTTATTATCTGAGCTCCAGTGTTTGAATGTCAGCATTGCAGCACTCTCTGAGGTTCTGAGACCGGATAGTGGCAAGATCATGGCGGGTGGTTACCCCTACTATTGGTCTCGTCACTCTGATGGTTACCGTGCCCAAGAGGTTGCTGTGGCTGCATCCAATAACTCCCATGATAATTGAGGTAACACCCATCAACAAGCATATTCCGAGCCTCAGTATTCATCACTCCTTGGTTGTCATTTCTCTGGTCTCTGTATCTGCTCCGACTGAGGCGAGTGATCTCACCGTGAAGGATGCATTATATGCCGTGCTCGAGCCTGTGGTTGATCATTGCCCCAGGCGAGATATTCTTATAGTCTTGGGGGATTTCAATGCATCGACTGGAACTGATAGGGATGGTTATGAG
>CM068962.1:59265840-59282764 GCA_035128595.1 Eptatretus atami
AATGTTAAAAGATGTTGTGATGGCAATCTGTAAAAGGATTATGGTGTTGTACTGTGGTGTCATTCATTCCTTGCCATTCCTTCCTACCTTCTCGGTTGTTTTTTGGGGGGATTCCATCTCTCCATGTTTTTTCATTTTTCAAAAAAAAGTATTTTTCTGACTTGTGTCCCTTGTTTTACTTTTTAGTTTACATCTTGACTGTCATGAATATCTTATTCGTATAACCTTTTAAATGTCCCACATACAGGATATTGTTGCAGTTCTGTGAAGCCGGGACTCCCCGTAGGCAAATGCACACAACATATAGCGGTCCACAGGAAGTTATTTTATGAGTATTCATCCGAGTTCGCCCTTCCCTCACGTCCATTGGGTATACGGGACAAAATGCATTGCGATGGCTTTGAGTTAGGTCTTTAATTTTATTCTCTATTCCATTATTTTTTTTATTCACTTTACTTCGCACACACAACCTCTCCATCACGCAAGCATGCACGCACGTTAACAGATGGCTTCATGAGCATTTGCCAGCAAAACCCCTTTCAAACCGCATGCCATTCCCCAACCGACATTTTGTTTCAACCTTCTCCGTATTTGAACCACAATGCTACAAAATTCATACGACCACCATAACGCCTTCCTAAAAATCCCAACAATAACCTATGCTCACCCACCTTACCACAACTGCTCCAAACACAACAACCATTGAAAATGCTGCAACCACAGTCAGCACCCCAGACGCTCACCACTGTCCTATGAGGATATTGGGGAACCATAGACCTCGGATGCTTGTGTTCGGAACATTTTGGCATATAGTTTGAAGTGCAAGAATGTGCTGGAATCCGTTCAACATCTTCTGAATAGCCCTGGCGCTTCGTTCAATCACGACCCCCAATTGGTACCCAGCACACGTTCATGGCCAGAAAGCGCTGCCAGAAACCCACACTCAATATCAGTCTTGGAGCTGCATCGCGTGGCTGAGTTCAGGGGAGAATGAGACAATTTTTGGCTTCAAAGCCTTGCAAGGGTGGGGCTACTTCTTAGAAAAGTGTCTGTGCATCAATGTGGGGATGCTGGGAAATGCCTACCAATCATCCTGATCCGAGTTTTGGCTCTTCCTTCCCCAGATGTCGATAAAACACCCTCCAAAGTCACTGTAAAGAGAGTTGAGAAGTGGTTGAGTAGCGAGGGGTTGTTTGAGAGTCGGAGGTAGTTGCAGAGGTTGGGTGCTGGGTGCTGGGTGAAGAAGGGAGACTTCTGGCTTGGTCGGCAGCACGGGGAGGAAGGCAGAATGGAGTAGGCGGAGCAGAGCACTGGGTGGATAAGTGGACGGAACACCAGACCAATCATAGACAGTTAGCATTTACATTTACTGACCTCCTCACACGTCATTGTTAAGCGTTCTTCTCACATGTTCTATCTCTTATCTTCTGTCTCATCTGCTGTGGATGCACAAGAGCTAAAAGAGCAACCCTGCAGACATGCTCCTCTTCTCATTTTTTTCCTTCTCAGCACCCCACCTGCATTTCATTGCACCTCATTCGCACCCTCCTCACTCATGCACCTTAGACACCCCCAGCTTTCTTCCCTCCTCCCCCTCCAAAGCGACTGGGAAGCATGGGCCCGTCGGCCACGCCAGGCACCATAGAGGTCGTCAACACCTCATGCTGTCTCTCTCTTCCTTGTTCTCTAATTTCCTTGGGTGTGTGTCTGATGGCGCCTGTCGTGTTAGTGTAAATACGATTGTAGAAGTTCTTTGTATCGGGTTAGGTCTGCACTTTCTCCTATTGTACTTTTTGTAAATATTTGTATTTCACTTGTTGTATTATAAATTGCTTATCTTTTAATGTACCCAGTTCTTTATGTCTTTTCCTCCATTGGTCCCATGTAGTCTGCACACAGGTTTGCCGGGAAGTTCTGCCCCACTAATTTGCTCTGATTTGCCAGTGTGTGCTCAGCTGCATCTGATACGATACGTTAACTCAAATATACATCGAGGGCACGTGACCCCCTTTGGTGCTGCCAATCCACCGGAAACGGTAACACGTGAAGTCGTAGAAACCCTGCCAGGATTGGCGGTACCAATCGGTGCTCGTGGTTGCTAAGCAACCCACCGATGTGTGGAGACTTCTGTGCCCGATGGCCTCAGGACCAAGTGCTTGGGAGGAACCTGAGTGCTTCCCCCTCGTGGTTGAACTAGAACCCCGGATCCGTAACAATATACACATAATATATGATCTGTGTTTTGTCGTTACTCATTCAGGGTTCGGGGCTATCATGATGGGGTCTCTCGGACCCACTCCCTGACCTCCGAACCCTTAAGCCCACAAGTCACAGATAATTCCGTGGGCTAACGGATTGCTAAGCAACCAGGGATGCCTGTTAATACCACCAAACCTAGTAGGGTCCTGAACTAGCTATCGTGTGCAGCCTGTGGCTGCTGGTTGCATAATTTTCTGTGGGCGTGGCTGTGCCACTGATGCAGTACCCTCAATTACCAGTACATTGGTACTCATTTCACTGACCTCAGTAGGATGACAGGCTGAGTCAACCACACCCGGTGTTAATTTAAAGATGGGCAGGGGCTCAAGCTCAAGATCTTAAGATCTTAATTGATAGACACCTTAATCGTTAAGCCAACAACAGGCTGCTCCTTAACGATTCATTTACCTACTGATGGTTTGGTTACCTTAATGAGAAACCATGCTCTCGACACCACACACTGTCTACTTACATACGTCCGAGTGAAACTGTGTGTGGGAGTCGGCTATTTCATAGTGATCTGGTGGGTAACAAACGTCCCGTCTTTTCTGCGATGCACACAATATATCGGACCAATTTGAAGGAAAAGACAACCGAGCACATTTGAAAGTACAGTTTACCAAATATAGGCATGTGTTTACAATCACAGTTATTTACAGGACATATGGAGATCACAATCAATCAGGCACATATTTACAGTGGAATTCAAGCACAGGCACAGAGAAGAAGTAATTACCCCTAGCATATTGTGATGCACTGCTATGTTGCATCTGTGCATGCATGGATGGGGCCTGTTGTGCAATGGTCAGATGAATAGCTTGTTCGACAATGGCGGCATTCTGGTAACCCATGTTTCTCTTTGCCTCTTGACACGTGTTTCGGTTATTGGAGAACTGGACATCAGGCGATGAGGATAAACTATTTTGCCTTGGAGACTGCCTTGTTCTTTCTTCCTGAAGTCATGGCACATTTGGGATGATTGGAGAGTTTAAAGCTGAAGAGGAAGAGTGTTCGCTGTATGTGGAGCGTATGCCGCACTATTTCGCAGCTGACAACATTAAGAGTGTGGAGAAACAACGGTCCATAATGCTGAGTGTTTGCGGTGTGCTGACATAGAAGCTCATGTCAAGTATGTTTGCACCGAGGAAACTGGGAGACGTCCAGTTTTCGAAGCCAATTTATGTCATCGAACAACCCTGGAATCCGAGGCCGTCGGTGATTGTGCAGCGCTACAAACTGAACATCTCCAGGCAAGAAAGGGTGAGTCAATTTCGGATTATGTTGCAGCCTTACGTAAATTGGCTGAATGGTGTGAATAGGGAGGTGATGTCGTGGAAATGCAATGGGATTGGTTAGTCTGTGGAGTAACGAATGATCGCATCCAACGCAGATTGCTGACGGAAGCAACATTGGATTTTGACAAGGCCCTGAATATAGCTTTGTCAATGAAATTGGCGCATTGGATCTCTGTGAACATCCCGGAGTAGTGCGGGACCAGGGAGCAGTAAATATGATGACGAGTTTGAATAGCCGCCAGACCTCCATGCTTTATCTTTTAAGAGGGGTCCACAATAAAATGTGATCACTCTGGATGGACGGCTTATAATCAAGCGAGCGATGTTCAGTAAGAAATGTGGACTGCTATAAATGTTGCAAAAAGGGTCATTTTGCAAGAGTCTGTTATTCGAAACCCAAAACCCAAAGCATTCCTCGGAACAAGAACAGCTCTCCACAGGGAATGAGCAAAAGGTCTCAATACAAGACATATCAGTTAGCGAAGGAAAATGAAGAGGACACTGCAGTCTTTTTCATAAATTGAGCAACCAAGCGAAATCCAAACCACTGGATGTGAGGTTGGAGGTACAAGGCATCGAAGTACAGATGCAAATAGATACTGGGTCTTCGGTATCACTGATTAGTGGGGCGATCTTTCAGGAGAAGTGAAGGGCAGACAACCCAAACAGACCCACAATCTGCCCCAATAAATGCACATATACTGGTGAACCTGTGGACATTGTGGGAGAATGTGAAGTCACTGTAAGGTATGGCACACAGAAGGCAGAGTTGACCTTATTGGTGTGAGAGGTTCAGGGACCAGTCTGCTGGGACGGGATTGACTCCGAGCAATCCAGTTGAATTGGCAGGAATGGAACAACCTCAAAGCCAGTGATCAATTGAGGAAACTCCTGAAGGACTATGGAGACCTTTTCACGTTGGAGCTGGGAAAACTGAAATGAATGGAGGTTGAGCTAGATATTGACCCAAATGCAATTCCTAAGTTTGTGAATGCCTGCCAGGGACCATTTTCGCTGGGAGGAAGGTAGATAAGGAGTTTGATTGGTTGCTAAAGGCTGGGATCATAGAACCTGTACAATTTTCTCGTGGGCAGCTCTGATCGTCCCGGTTATGAAAGGAGATGGCTCGGTTCGGATATGCGGAGACTACAAGGTTACATTCAATCCGGCAGCCCACTCGGACACCTACCCATTCCGCGCATTGATGAGTTGTTCACAAAACTTTCTGGGGGGAAACTTCACAAAGCCAGACTTGAGCCACGCCTACCAGCAGTTGGTTTTGTTGAAAACTTCACGTAAATTTGTCACAATAAATACACATCGGGGATTATTCAGATACACTGCTTTCCATTTGCATGTCAACGGCACCATCTGTGTTTCAACGCACAATGGAAAAATTTGCTGGTGGGGATTCCAGGAGTCGTGGTCTACCTTGATTATTTGTTTGTAATGGGAGATTCCATCAGCGACCATCCTTGCAACTTGAAGAAGTTAAGAGTGTCTTGAAGAAGTTGCAAGATGTGGGATTGTGATTACAATGACATAAGTGCATTTTTCTCAATACTGAAGTCACATACCTCGGCCACAAGTTAACCATGAACGAGATACAGCCAACAGATGAGAAGGTCAGGGTGATCACAGAGGCACCTGCACCAAAGAATATAAAAGAACTGAAGTCATTCCTCGGGCTCCTGAATGACTATGGCAAGTTTTTGCCGGATTTAGCATCTGCACTTGAGCCTCGACATCACCTACTACAGAAGGAGGTGCGGTGGCAATGGAAGAAGGATCAACAAGGAGCATTCCACAAAGCAAAGTGCTTGCTGAAATCCACACACGTCCTGACTCATTACGATGATCGCAAGAAAACTAGTGGTGTCATGTGACGCCAGTCCATATGGTGTCGGAGCAGTGCTGGCACACATAATGCCAGAAGGGACAAAGAGGCCGATCGGGTAAGGTTCATGCACGTTGAATAATGCAGAGTGCAAATACTCGCAGGTCGATAAGGAAGGCCTCACAGTCATTTTTGGAGTGAAGAAATTCCACATCTATCTGTATAGCCGTACCTTTCAAATAAATACAGACCACAAACCCTTGCTAGGGTTATTTAATGAAAAGCAGGCTATTCCAACAATGGCATCACCTCAAGTTCAGCGTTGGGCATTCACTTTGCAGCCTACGATTACCATATAGTACACAAACCTGGCATGGCTAATACCAATGCCGATGGCTGAGCCGTCTTCCACGTGCACTGACATGGCTGGATGCTCCAGTTCTGGAGAAGTTACTCTCTTGATGGACACAATGGAGAGTTCACCGATCACCCTACGCAAGTTACGGCTAATGACAGGCAGGAACCCTGTGCTTTCACACATTTGTCAGTACATCATCGGGGGTTGGCCAGACACATTGCCACAGGAAGAGTTCAAACCATTTGCTAGTCGTAAACAGGAACTGAGTGTTCATGTCGATTGTGTGCTATGGGGAGCAAGGGTGGTACTGCCACCCCAATGCCGACGTCAGATGGTTGACATGTTGCACAAAGGCCACCCAGGTATTGTAAGGATGGGATATGTCATGGGAGTCATGGAAGATATCGGTTTGGAAACGAAGGGGTGAGTGATTTGGATTGAAAGACGGACTGATCGATTAATGGATTTAAAAGATTGAAAGTAGATATTAAGTGGGGAAATCACACCAGAAATGAAACATGCTAATTCTGATGTTTAAGTGCCGATGTGAAGCTCGGTACGTGGGCCGCACAACCCTAAGATTGGCTGATCGGATCAAAGAACACATCTCCTTGGCGATTCAAAGAAAGATTGTGAGGGTTAGAGCACAACCAGTGCGAGCATGTAGAAATATCCAGCAACCACCGGCCACTATATCTGCTTCATCTGCCATTGCACAGCACCTGGTTGCCAACCCTATCTGTGCAGACCAGTACAATGCAGATATGTTCAGGATATTGAGCCATTGTCGGAGTCACGGGATAATCTGGCCGACGGAACTCAGTGATTAAAACCGCTCAGGATCGCTCGCGGAACGAGCTTGGTAAGCAGCTCGTTTCCGTATTGGTTCCGTCGAGGGTGAAATTCCCCGGTAGCTGGACCACATGGGTATTTAGATAAATTGAAGTTGGCAATCGACCCTACCCCACATGGTCTACCCATTGGCGGATTTCAGTCCAAAATAACAAGGATCCTTCGACCCGGACTTTTCCGGGCCGGCGATCGGCGATCGAGCCGGGCCGACTCGCGGCTCCGTCTGGCGGTCGTGTGCGCGGCCGACGTCCCGGCGGCGAAATTATAAAATATATACATATAATACATTATATATATATATATATATATATAATATATATATATATATATGACGTTCTCACTAATCACAGTTTGGGGTTTCTCATATAAACCCGTATAAAAGCTGTAAGGCTTCAATTCAAAGTAACAAAGTCGATAGAGCAGTGATGTGTTCCACAAAAGCCAAAATAAGGGTGAAAACATGTCAGTACGCTTTCACTTTTCATCTGTCTGGTGACAGCATTTGACTTTGGCATACGGTACTTGCATTGCTGGAGGCCCTTATGGGGCCGCATTCATGAGGACATTGTAACAGCATCAGGTCAAAGAATGGAGGAATCATATTAATTGTAGAACTACTGACTGCTAATCATGTTGATACCTCCTGGTTGTGATTGGTAAGATGGAAGACAATGTATCCATGATTTGGAAGATGGCACTTGTCATTTTCAGATCGTGCAACAATCGCTGTTATGGGCTCAATCTGATGCCCTCACCAATCACAGTTATTGGGGGGTGTGTGTGTGTGTACATATGTATATATGGAGATATGTATACATATATATATATATATATGTATATATTTAATGATGCATATTCATGTAAGAACAGCCTTATCACTCTGCATTTGTGTTATTTTGAAGAAAGCAATGTACAGTATATCATGTACTAAAATATGTGTTCAATTATATTATTGACCCAACTACAGTATAAACTGTCAATTGGTACTTCACCGGCAGGGCTTCACATGGTACCTGTATGCCATCCCTTGGATGGACATAAAGCTGAGTGTCCCGTATTTCTACCATTATTTGGTAGACATTAAAGATCCCACGGTGTTTTTGTGAAGAGCTGGTGAGTTATTGTGAACACACTGAAAAATTACCAAATTCCTTCCCCCATCGGCTCCAGTCGAATGTCAGGCCTGGCCAGAAAATCTTGACAGACCTAAGCCCAAAATTTCCCCTTGGCTGACCCCAGAAGAAGTTGGGATTAACTGTCGCCGTTTAAAAGGTTGTAGAGAGATGTATTGTAGGTGTTGAGGCTTACACGAGAGTTAGAAAAAGAGTAACTTTTAGGTTTTTGGCTTTTCGATTACTGACGGAGCAACAGTCAATTTTCCTTTCTTGCAAATAACACTCCTGGGCACACAACGCACATCATGAGTTTTCTTCAAAACTATAAAGCAACTGTTCTTTGCTTTGCTTCTCAAAGTCTTCTCCTTTCTGCAACTCACACCAAAAAAAGTTCTTCTTCTTTCTCCTGTCAAACGTAGTGTTTCAATCCAGGAGTTTAGAGACTGACAATGTGTGAACAATACACTGATGGCACATTGAAACTGATTGCCACATTAAAAAAAAACATCCCATAATTTCTTCCATTTTAGAAGGGGGCAATACATCAGCAGAAATTTATCAACTCACAAGAAGCTCATTTTAAAAAGAACAAAGCCTCTTGTTTAGCACATCACAATATGCTTTACAAAGTTATATGGAACAGTGATGTAGGAAGCAGACATTCCTCCACTCTACCAACACCACAACCTTGTGATCTTGGTTTTTAAAATACTGTTTGTAGTCTTCAAAGAAATGTATATTTTTACCCTCGCCATAGGAGAGGGTAATGCATTTGGGTCTGTTTGTTTGTTTGTATGTTTGTGTTGTTTTCACAGAACTTTCATGTTTTTCTCTGCAACCGCTTGTCGGATTGACACAAAATTTTCATCATAGGAGCGACGACTCAAGTAGAATGTCCAGGTTCCAAATTCTATCCAGGTTCCTCCTGATGACTCCATTATTGCTTTTTGCTTGTTCAGGTTCCTTCTGATGACTCCAATGCAGGACTTTTGGTCTTCCAAAAGGTCTTCTTTTGGTCTTTTGGTCTTTAGTCTTCAGGACTATTTGGTCTTCCATTTGATTTGAATTTAATTTATTTTAATCCCATTCTGAATTCAATTAAATAATAATAAACGTCATGGATCTGATCAAAGCGGGATGTCTTGGTACCCGGTCATCACTGCAGTTATAAAGTGGCAGTTCTAGTTATGTCTGTTATTAATTATGTAACACAAAACTACACAAACGCCACAAAAGACAAGTCCTGGTGAGGGTCTGAAATCTCTGATTGCTATTTTTCTTGTTCTTCTTGTGGCTTCTCGTTTTTCTAGGATAACAATTCTTTCCCAGTGGTGGAACCTCATTATTATAAAAAATTTAAGTGGAAACTCTATCTGCACAGCTAACTCGCCACAGAGAAACGTCGGTAATCATCCAATAATTATTTTTCTATGTTGTTCGTCAGAAGATTCAGATGAAATACATCGTCAATGATATGGAAATATTTTTGTTCAGGTTGAGAAACGACTAAAACATGACAGTTTTGTATGGCTGGCTAAAACATATCTCCCCATTTGTCCAAGGGACCTTTTGTATATCCAGGGAGTAGTTTTGATGGTAATGTAACCATGTCCTAGGGGCTGCTGCAGGATAATCCGGAGGCCATATCAGCACCTGCTGAGCAAAACCTAGAGATTTCTCACCAAAATCGATTCTTGCTCCAAATTCCACCGTGACAAGCCAGCTGCTTATACAGCAAATTTGGTGGAGTTGGAAAGTGCTCTGGCACTGATGTAAATCTCGTGTCATGGGTTGCAGCTGCATGGAGATTCACATAGCCAACATACCAATGGTGAATGCTCCTTTTAGAGAGGCATTCACTGGGATAGGGTTTCTAAAAGGGCAGGCATGTGAGGAACAGCTTGGGCCCAGGCCCAGACCACATGTAATGACATGGAGGCTTTCGATAGTCCCTGAGGATGTGGAAAACATTAGAATGCACCACTGATCTATCAACATAATCTTGGATACGCCTGGTTACCTTGTCTTGCACTGTGTACACCCCGTACTCACGTTTAATTCCTCTTTGGTTCCTAGAACCATGCATCCCTACCCACATTTACTTCATTGCTCCATGCATCCCATATGCACATGTGTGAGATATAAAGGTACATGTACTTCATAAACTGAAGTATATTCCAGAATTTTAAAACTACACATCACATTTAACCCAGCACATGCACTTTAACGAAACTGATAGTTTAAAATAATTGCCGGCACACATTGGTGTTTGAAATGGTAAACGCTTCCGAATAACCACTGGCACACAAATTAGGACAATTGAAAAAGACATGGAAAACTGTCGGTGCTTTTCCATTTTATCCTCTATAATCTATCTCTTCCTTGAGCAGGTAGATCTTGTACAAAAATACTATAGTAATTATTGTAGCAGGTATTGTGAGCTGTCGTCGTAAAAAACACATGGAAAAAATTATCTGAGACCTCCCTCTCCCTCTTCCCCCAACATGCTCCTCCATCCCCCCCTTCCCCAAACATCTCCTCCCCCCCCCTCCCCCAACATCTCCTCCCTCCCCCTTCCCCCAACATCTCCTCCCTCCCCCTTCTCCCCAACATCTCCTCCCTCCCCCTTCCCCAACATCTCCTCCCTCCCCCTTCCCCACATCTCCTCCCTCCCCCTTCCCCAACATCTCCTCGCCTCCCGCCCCCCACATCCCACCGCTCAACCCTGCCATTTACGACTTCAGGCTGTGTGCTCTTTCAGAACCTCTTGGGAATTCGATTAACAGTGTTTTCAAATGACATTATGGGTTTCAAAAAAAGAACATTATCGATTAATACACTTGACAATTCTGATTAAAACAAAAGTAATCTCATATGAATGAGTTTTTCTCTCCAACAGACATATGAATAATGATCATGAGCCATATAATAGGCAGACATGTGGCCACAGTGGAGTTATCAACAAGGACGGTCTAAGTGAAAGAGAATTTACAAATAAAGACTTGTTAGTCTCAGATATTTTTTGCACAACTGTCTTTTATAATGTGCTCCTTTAATCATGTGATTGGCTAAGCTTTGCTGTTCAAGTCGATTTTCAATTTTGGGTACCGAAGACGTTATCACCTCCAAAGGCAATCGTTAAAATAGAGTTGATAGCAAATTAATTTTTTTCTTGGATAACTTTAGAACGACCTGTTTTATGAATAAATAAGCAAACGAGAAGGGTACGCATGTCTCAGTGCCAATTACATGGAATGTGTCTGGCCAAAAACATCTTTCATAAAATAAGCAAAACGATTTTTTTTTTATTGCCATATACATTTTGTGGAATTGTTTGCAGAAAAGGTATTTAATGGGTTAAATGTGGGTTTTTTTTCATTCAATGTTTGAGGCTCACCGAGGAGCTTATGCATATATTTCACAATACACGAAGACAGAACCTGCAGGAAAGAAAGCCATTATGGTGAAATGGACAAATGAACTCTGGGCAAGAGGTTTCAAATTGTACCTTCTGGCACTGGCTTTGTGACAAGTGCTCAGACCATTCGGCTCAAATTCCCTTTGCAATGATTTCCTCTTTTTTCCTATTAGAGTATTAAGGCTAACAGAAGAATTTCCTTTTGTTTTCCAGGTACGGCACCAAAATGGCGATTGCAGAACTTGCGATCCCAGGTGGAAAGTAGGGCAGCACCTGGGGAGTCTTTCTGTCTTTAGATGTTCAGTTTTTGCTGTCAATTTGTGCTTCTCCTCCCAAATTGTCACCAGTCACCATGACCTAATGATGAGAATATTAGGAGCAGTGGTCATGTGCTTTGGCACTCGGCCAGTATTCTCTTCCCCGGCCTTCTCCTGATAATATGTTCACACAAAAATGAAACAAAAAAAAATTCAAAGCAGAGCTCGTGGGCATGATCTTTAGACAATGAGCCATTCAAATAAAAATACAACCAACTAATCATACTGGGAGCAAGGCATTTCTCTGTATTTGTTCATGATATCCAAGGAGTCCAACAGACTAACAGGATCCGAGTTTATTGTGTACTCAGTGTACAAGCACAAAGGATTTGTAAGAGTTAAGTGAGCCTATTTTTAATGGCAGTGATGGCTGGAACAGCGCAGTGTGATGCTTTGGCATGATGGATGACTTTCTTAGCCAAAGCCTCTTACTTGTAGCACACACATTCCACACCCATTTGTCTCCCGTGCCTCAAAGGTTATTTGAATCTGTATTGGCAAAAAGTCACCGAAAGTTCACATAACTATCTTAATGTAAATGTTGAGGGTTCATTGCAGAATAATGTTGTGGCGCTACATGTTCAATGGTGCTACTTTCAACATTACAAACGCGTTGAGACATCAGACCTCTCTTGAATAAAATAGCAGAAATGAAACCTCGGCCATTGTTTCCAAGAGTGTACAGCATGCACAACAAAATCGACAAAATCCACAATTTGATTACCCCACCCACGTGCATGTCGACTTTCCTCTTCTTGAATGCAGACACTAGAAGAAAGTTGACCAATGCAATGGAGGACTTTCTTGAAGAGCAGTCAACTGAAAATGCATTTTCGAAGGGATTCATTGGCTTTGATGAGAGTGTTTCATAGGAGGGAAAACGTGTTCCCCAGCTGTCCAAACACAGGCTTAAGCATGCTTCCAATCTGCACCAAATTGCAGGAAAGAGGGAATTATTGAAATCACTTTTGCCAGTTGCAGCTGCCTGTGAACCTTTGCAGTGTGGTCTAGAAGCATCTCATTCCAAATACGGCGTTAATGTTCCCGCGTGTTTAGAATACTAAATACCGTGGAAGCAGAAAGCTCGACGTCATTAAAATATTCCGAACATCAGCATTTCTCGTGATTTCTAACTTTTGCTTTTTTTTTTTTTGTGAACATGGAAAATCCTTTGCAGCCTTCGAAAGCAAGACACATTAATTAGCTGGAACGATTATAGTGGTTTCAGCAAAGACTATATCATAAAATGCTATCGAATCATTCACCGGAAAATTGCAAAAGAGCCTTGAGACCATGTCAGCAAGATATTCAATGCACGGTATAATTTTGCTTTCTTTTCCTTATGTTCTATCTCTTGCTGATTAGGACTGGCACTGTGTAAGCCGTGGGGGATAAGTGCCGGTTTTCAAAAGTTCCACCTATCATCTCGCTTCTCCTCGAAAATAATTAGCTTGTTTGTTAGCCATAAAGAAGTGAATGTGGTTTTTCTAAATGTCAATTCTTGTAAACAGAAAAATAAACAATTTAACTGATAACAATCCATAATACTTGCAACCCCCACCCCTCACCCATTTGTTTTGCTGTGAATTGCAATCAGTTTTTTTATGCCACGCATGCACCTTGCTGGCACGCATTGCAACAAACAACAGTGCACACCTCACTCAACTGCAACAGATTTAATTACTTGCATCCATTACTGCAAAACTGTTCATTAAATTGACAACTTGCATCCCTCTTACATGAGTCACTTGCACACAGAAGTAGTTTCTGAAACAAGAACAAGAGGAGAAAGAACAACAAACCCCAATTGAAGCTATACACTGATAATTTGACATTAATATCTCTTGTGCTTTAAAAGCAAAAAAAAAACTAAATCTATTTTACTTTATATACTCGCACAAGGTACACATGTCACATCAATTATAAATTATTCAAATAATTTCATACATACGAATCATTCGCTAATCGTGCAATATGTAAATGAATCTCATAAATATATAATTCATATTTAATCAGCATGTTAAAGGAATGAATGAGTTGAAGGAAAGAGAGATTTGCAACGTAGCTTGGAGACAATGTGGGATTTGAAGGATCTTGAGCTCTCTGGGGGGAAAAAGGGAGAAGATGTTGCATGCAAGGAGGATTGAGGAGTTCAAACCACTGAAACATACAATCTGCATGAATTTTCATCCTCGCCTTCACCACAAAATATTCCATATTCTAGGCACACAATTTCCTCTGCTTTGCCCAACTGACTCATTCCAAAACATTCACAGGGTTTTAAAGCTTGTGAGAGATGACAGCATTCTGTTGGACACCGATTATTAATTACATATGTGGTTACCACAGTAACGCCCCCCCCCCCAAAAAAAAGATATATAAATATATGGGAAATTGGTGGTTACTGTGTTGGAAAATATAAATGCTAATTGTATGTGGAAAACCCACAATGCATCACAAAGTAATTAGCTGCAGACACGCGCGTAAATGAGGGAGCATGCAAATTGCCTGTCAGCAGTACATAACATTCCCTGATCCAAGACTTTCTCTCTCTCTTGTCCTTCGTTTTGGCGTCTTATTCGTGAAAATAAATGCAGCATGCACCTTAACGCACAGCTGTCACACGTTAAACACGATTGTGATATGAAATAAATCAGAGAGAATACAGAACTGTCATTGGATTGCAATTTTTATTTGGGTTTCTTTTTCTTTTATCAGGCAATATTATCATAATTGAATTGCCATCAAAACTGAGCATAAAAATTTGCTCAAATAAAGAACATTCGTTTAGGGTAATAAATGTATTACAAAGCTGGAGTAATCAGTACAAATATATATATATATATATTTAAATATAATATATAATATAATGTAATTATGTCTTGTATATTGTTTCGACTGTGGGGTCAATGGAGGAATTTAATAGGGAATATAACATTGTGTAGAGTTGCTTGTGCCGTGGACGTGTAGGAGGCATCTCAATGTAACTAAGTAGGGAACCTGTGAGCTTAAGTGTTACGTGTCACCACAAGTGGGGTGGTGTGGTGTTAATTAGACTAGGGAGTAATAATAAGTTCCCCAGTATGTGATTTCCCTCTGTGATTTTCCCTATGTTTTTATATTTCAAGATCGGCAATAAAGGTGGGGAACACGGTCCTAAAACCACAACAAGCGGGCAGAAAGCTCCGCCGTGAAAGGGTGACAACAGGCGAAGTAATGCCCCCGAGACTGATTGATGGGCGTGATGTCAGAAGCTAGCTGAGCAGACAGAAGCCCCGCCTTCCTGGGTTTTGTGTGAATAGGCCACACCCCGGAAGCGAAAGATATTTTAGGCGTGATCGAGAGGAAAGTCAGGCTGGCACATTTTGAGAGGCATCAGACTCAGTAGGCTGGCACATTTTGAGTGGCATCGGATTCAGTAGGCTGGCACATTTTGAGGGGCATCAGATTCAGTAGGCTCACGCATTTGTGGAGAGCCGTGATCAGAGCGGAGGCACGTTGTGGATTTGGAGAGGCGGGAGTTCAGGGTGAGCGCACGTAATGAGGAGGATGGCATGATCCTTGTAGTCGTGCCATTGCGGCCCCTTCCCGCATGCATTAATGTCAGAGTCTCGGTTATAAGCTTTTATGGGAGAAGCTTTGCCATCCATCTAGGTAGGGGTTAAACCCACTGGAAACAACAATATATATATATATATATATAAATATAAATTATATATAAATTATATATAAATATATATAAATAATATATATATATAAATATAAATATATATATATATATATATATATATATATATATATATATATATATTGTTGTGGCTTCTCACCCGTTCGGCGTGTGGGACGACGCGTCAGCCCAATCGCGGCCGCATGCGCCCACCGAACGAGCAAACCTAGTCGCAGCTTTCGGATCAACGCCGAAATCCAGCTACGGGTGTGTTTTTAATCACACCGTAAATCAGCCAACTATTCTGTCCACGCGCGACAGGGGCCGATCGCCGAATTGTCGATTTACCTAAATATGCGTGCAGACAGAAAGGCCGGGGATTTACACCTCGACGAGACCTGTACGGATACGAGCCGTTGTATGCAGCTCGCGCCGTTTGCGATTTGCCGAGCGGTTGTATATTGCCAAGCTCCGCTGGATCCGATTACTTTATCTGCTATTAACAGCCAGCTAATATCCCGTACGTAATAATGGCAGTCAATGACAGGAAAGGATGCAACAAACAGGTGAACATTTAAACAATGACATTTATTCACACACGTATTCAAGCATTGAATGGGGGGAATGGGGACAGGACACGAGCAGACCAAAGACCTACAACCATTCTATTATTTCTGTACACAGTCACTTAACAGTTCACTACTTCACGGACAAGGCGCCACAGTTCATGCAAAGAAACCCCAGGAAAGGGAGGGTAAGAACTGGGCCCGCAGGCCTTAATGTTCCTCGGGGATGACTGCGAGGCTCCGAGAGACCATGCAGGCTACCTTGTCGCCCTGGAGACGACTCGATGGGTTCTCGTACGACGACCCTCGGTGTGTCCGCCCACACCCGACCAGACTCCACCAGCCTCCGTTCTCAGTCAGCCTCCGTTCTCTGTCAGCCTCTGTTCTCTGTCAGCCTCCGTTGATCAAGGAGAGAGAGAGAGAGCAAGGAGAAAGACCCTCTCACTCCTCACTGCTTTCCTCCGATTCCAAACCTCAAACCTGGCGACCTCTCCTCAACTCCACACACACGGCATTTTCACGCGCCGCTTTACAGCCAGGAGCCTCGCCGCCTCCTTCCGGCGCGCGGGAAAAATTCCAGCAGAGCTCGGCTGGGCTCAGTTGTTGTTGCCCCCAAGGGGAGGGGTCGCAGTGGCTTTTTCCACCCAAAATGAGCGCCCTCCTTACTTCCACCTTTGAACCTTGGCTCGATCCGCCCCTCCTCCTCCCGGCGTGGTGGGGGGGGGGGGGAGGGGGAGAGGAAATCCAGGCGTTATCGGGATTTTCTCTTCGGAGCACCTTGTTGTTTTAACCGTTGGTTGGCGTGGTGTTATTCGTTGGGGAGGCCGTTGTGGTTGTTGAAGTAGTGGTGTGGTTGCGTTGTGGTGGGGAGGGCGTGGTTGTTGAGAGGCGGTTGTGGTTGGTGCTGTGGTGGGGATGGCGTGGTTGTTGAGAGGCGGTTGTGGTTGTTTGAAGTAGTGGTGTGGTTGGCGTTGTGGTGGGGATGGCGTGGTTGTTGAGAGCGGTAGTTGGTTGCGCGTGGTGGGGATGGCGTGGTTGTTGAGAGGCGGTTGTGGTTGTTGAAGTAGTGGTTGTTCTAAAATAAAGATAGCAAAAGAATAATGGCTGACAAAGATCACAGCCCGGTTACACGAATAAATCCCTTTAGACATCGCTGGGGAAATCTAATCGGAACACACACTTATCGACATAACTGATCTCTGGGAAGCCTGAATGGTGTTCTGTGAATTTCCACAACCGT
>CM068962.1:59310175-59338443 GCA_035128595.1 Eptatretus atami
TCACCAATCCTATATATATTGCTGGAATTTGCGAAAGACTGTGACCAACCCGATCATTCAAGTTGTGTAAGTGGAGCACACAGCAGGCTCAGTCCTGTTACTTTTTAGATGGACCATATTTATGTACATATATATATATATATATATATATATATATATATATATATATGTACATATATATTCCCACCAGCCTCCCCGGAATGTAGGCCATAACGGATAATTCCGTGACGCGCGGCGGGTCGCTTAACGACCGTGGACGCCAATAACTCAACCGCGTGACTAGGGTCCTCCCGCCAATGGAATCGGGTTACCTAATTAACCACGCAGTTTAACCACCGGGGAACCACGCCCTCGATACGCCTTTTTCGAACCGGATCACTCTACCGGATCGGATCTCCTTTCCTGATCAGATGCAGCCGAGCGGCACTGCCAAGGACGTACCTGCGAGAAGGAAGGATTGTTGGGAATAAAGACCTAGCTAAACCTGAATTCGAACCATGCTGGACCAATGGGGGAAAAGACAAAGGCGAGCTGGGAGAATTTCTACAACAATTATTTATTTCCAGCAAGCGAGGAAAAGCATGTGGCACACAAAGGTTTATGGGTATGTAACGCAGGGAAAGAGGAGAGGGGTGTGGGGGGTGCGACAATTATACAAGCAACTTACGAAAGCAGACACAATGAAGACTTGATGCGAGATTATTCACAGTAACACCAATAAAAGATCTTCTACAGGCTTACTGAACAGACAGGCGCCAGCACACTCAGACACACACACACAGAGAAAAAAAGAAACCCCAATTAAAAAAAGGACTTTTGCAGCCAGGAGGGAGGGGGTTGAGGTTATAGTTTTCGGTACCTGGTGTTTCGGGGATGGATGCTCCGTGGTGTGGCACCCGACAATAGCCGCGTTGTTCTGGCCACAGCCACACGTGTGGAGATCATGTTCCGAACAGGAGGAGCTTGAGTGGAGAAAAGGAGGAGCCCAGAGGGCGAGGGTGGAGCAGTAGCCGGGACCAGGCAGGAGGCGTTCGACGTCGTGTGGGTGGAGACGAGGAACAGGAGGTGGGCCGTCGAGGCGAGACGTGGGCGGAGTCAAGTAGCAGGAACACTCCACGTGAAGACACCCACACCAAACACACACAACAACCACTACACAGAGGATTTATCCGTGTTTTATAGAGCCCAGTGGTCGGGGGAGGGGCCATGCCGAATCCGACGTCATTGCCTGAGTCGGCGTTCCGACTGGCCCCGACCCATCACATGGTCCGCCATTCTGGGCCGTGTTTCGGCCAGACGCCGGTATAGCCCACCCACCTGGTGCAAAGGCGTACGTGACACGCCGCACATGTCTGGCCTCGGGTAGACGGTGGAAGTTCAAAGCGCCAGTCTACTCCATAGTGCACGTTGCGATTTTCCTCAGATGATCGTTGGGGAGGTACCGTGGGTTGTCATGCTGTGGTAAGCAGACGAGGGGCAAGCGAGGCAGATTTACCTCAGAGAAGAAAAGGTGGGAATAAAATAAAAGGGAAAAATGATTTAATAATCCTAACTCATAGCCTATCGCAACGCATTCCCTTGTCCTCCCACTACATAAATGGAAGGGGTCTATCTGCACGTATATTAATGGCATAACTGAATCGGGAAAACTATCTGTTGTTTGCATGCGGTTCCGTGAACCGCAATATATATATATTATATATATATATATATATATATATATATATTATATATATATATATATATATATATATATATATATATATATATATATATATATATATATATATATATATATATATATATTATTGTTACGGATTTCAGAATTCAGTCTGATGTTATGCATCCACACATCCAGGTCCTTAGACAGTTATTTCCTGAAATGCATGTCCAGAGTAGCCCCATCCCCATGTCTAATGGGATTTTAAATGTGATGCATTGAGAAGGGGAAAGAATAGATCCCCTCTCTTATGGGAAGCTTTCTTTTCCGACAGACACATTTATGCACATATTTCCTTCGCGAGCGGTGATGTCTGCCTTTTTTCTTTCAGCAATGTTTACACACATATCTTTCATGAATACCGAGGCCCGCCTTCTTCGAGCGCACGGGTGTTCATGGTAACGGTGCGCAAGTGGGGCGGGGTGAGCTTGCGGGGACTCTCTGCCCGCTGAGATGGGCCGCATATATAAAAACGAATTGGAGAGGTCCGTTGAAAAGAAAAAAAAGTGAGAAGGAAAGCACGAGAAGAAAGAAGCGAGAAAGAAGCAGGCAAGCGAGCCAGAGAGGAAGCGTGCGAGCGAGAAGCGAGCCACAAAGGAAGTGCGAGCGAGCAAGCACGAGCGAGCAAGAAGCGGGCAAGCACG
Source organism: Eptatretus atami (assembly GCA_035128595.1). NCBI lineage: Eukaryota > Metazoa > Chordata > Myxini > Myxiniformes > Myxinidae > Eptatretus > Eptatretus atami. Next base: position 59,312,540 of record CM068962.1, read on the forward strand.
CGAGGAAGAAGTGAGCGAGTGAGCATATGGGTGTCTGACCAGCGCCAACAATGGGACAATTTGTCAGTCAGTCAGTCGTTCTTTCCAGTGCTTGAGCAAGCGAACGTGTGGTGTGGGTGTGAGCAGTGCCGACAACGAGTGAGGCACGGGTCAGTCACCAACGGACCATGTTGGGTCACTGGGCATCACCAGTTTCGTAAATTGTGAGGAGCTGCCAGTGTCGCAGCTCCAGGGTCTAAACCCGTGACAGACACCCCCCCCCCCCAGACGTCGACTGGCATTCAAGGCTATTGGCGAGTGGGTGCATGGCAAGGCGGGTACTGGCGATGGACAAGACACGCACACACACATTTCAGGTCGTTTTTACTTCACGGATGACTTCTCTCTGGTGAGCGAGACGACTCTTCTCCTTCCCCTGAATGACCTGCTGGGTACCCTTGTCTTGTTTACTTGAAAGTAAGTCAACCCCCAACAAACATCGGCTCTCTGTCTCTTTCCAATCATTTCGAATGATTCGCCTGATTAATTATTCATTTCGATTGCTTTGGAATTTATTCACTTATTTGCCTCAGGAAATAAAAAGTTATTTTTATATATTTATTTTCCAATTAATAAATTATTTGTTGACTTCCAACCTATCCGTGTTTGTCCTTTCCTTCATTGATCTAGCATTGTCCAAACCTAGATAGACTGGGAGGTAATTACCACAGATTTGACCAAAAATAATTGACATGCACCAGCAGTTAAAAGGCTCGGCCACCCTAAATAAAGTCTAAACAAGATAAGATTGGTGCTTTGCTGATGGCACGCTCCCCATTCAGCGAACCACGTGACCTCTAGTTAAATGGCATAATTAGATGGTGGAAACTGGAACTCGTGGTTAACTGGGTGGTGTTCCTGGTTCTAAAACAACATACCAGACCACAACGTTAATTGTGAGCGGTGGCCCTAGGTCCGGCACTTCGAGGACAATCGGAGATTAATCCGCTGAGTCACAAACTGGTGTCTCAGTACCCGTGGCCATAACAATATAAAATATATATATATACATATATATATATATATATATATATATATATATATATTGTGTGTGTGTGTAATATATATATTATATATATATATATATATATATATATATATATATATATATATATATATGTGTTGTGTGTGTGTGTGTTTGTATATATATTATGAGTGTGATATTATAATATTATTTTTATTATATATATATATATATATATATATATATATATATATATATATGTGTGTTGTGTGTGTGTGTGTGTGTGTGTGTAATATATGTGTGTATATATATATATATATATTGTGTGTGTGTGTGTGTGTGTGTAATATATGTGTGTATATATATGTGTGTAATATATGTGTTATATATAGATATAAATATATATATATATTGTGTGTGTGTGTGTAATATGTGTGTAAAATATGTGTGTTAATATTATATATTATATATATATATATTATATAACAATTATATTACACACATATATTACACACACACACCCACACACACACACACACACACACACATATATATATATATATTTTTTATTTTGTGTGTGGGTGTGTAAATAATGTGTTTATATACAATACATAATATATATATGTATATTATATATATATATATATATGTATATACGTCCACTAGAAAAGCTGTGATTTGAGTTTAAACCTCAGTATCAAACACCCTGTAAAAGAGAACGGATCAACCATTGGCCTGTCAGGTCAGAAAGAGGATCGAAGATGTTTCATCCTCCGGATGTTTAGGGGATCCGTATTTCCACATTGAAGTCCTGCCAGAGAACATGAAGGCTAACATGCTTTTGACAAACACATCCTGACATTGCAGACAGTTCCTAATTGCAGAGAAACAGGAAAATTTGTGGTTCTCTGGGCAGATGGCTGGAGTATAGAAAAATGGTTGGCATTGTGACCAGGTGTTGAAAGAAAATAAAGTGGAAGGGTAATTGCAGTGGTATCGATCTTTTATCCTGATTCCTGAGGCGTAGTAAAAAAAAGATTAGCAGAGAGAAGTGCATGAAGCTTTTCTTACAGGTAAGCTCATTGGCCATGTTTTATGGCATTCGGTCAGCAGAAATATCTTTGGCATATATTATTAATGTCCATTTGCAGTTTGGAGCATTTCATCAGGCTTCGGCTGGGGTCAGCTTTCAGTACAGGAAAGCTTTTTGTTTTAAAAAGCCTTGTCATTCCAGCATTTCGTAGTGGTCATACCAACAGATCACCAGGTGGAGAAGGTTGAAGCGTCGTTCGGTTGAAATGGCTTCAAATAAAATGAGATACGAACTTGCGTTTTGTTGAACTTTTTTTGTTGCACTTGTTTATCAGTTATACAGATGATTTAAGAAATCATTGCAATAAAAAATCATGGAGTGTCTTATTAAATCATTAACGTGACACATTTATAAACATCCATGGGGATGAGGAAATTCCTCCTTCGGAAATTCCCCGCTGAGTGCAGTGAGAAATGCGAAGCCATTGTTGTGGCGTCGCTGGTACTCAGAGTATCCCGGGAAGTGAAACACTTTTCAAGTTCAGTGTCTGTGTCGTGTGTAACAGTCTTGTGTTGTGTTGCTTATGTTCATCTGCATGTCCATACATGTGTGTGTGACAGCTCCACAATGACTCTACCAGCAATTATAGATCATGTTTTAAAAAAAACTCTCACAATTTCCCCCTCCAATGTCCTCAACCAGATCCCAATCCCTCAAACTCCTCCAATTCCCTCAACCTCCTCCAAGCCCTCAGCCCCCACCTCAAAACTAAAGGAAATAAAAAAAATAGGAGTGTGAAGGGAATGCAGATATGAGCGCTTGGTTGAGAGAAGTCGGGAGAGAAAAAAGACTCTCTGCTAATAGCCTCGAGCCAGATTGCCCCACCTCAAGTATAGGACAAGGTCAAAGCTATATAATGTAATGACATGTGAAAGAGACGATAGAGCTAGAGTTAGAGAGCGTGAGTGTTCTAGATGAGTAGAGCGTGATGAATGATAGTATAGCAAAAGCAGTGTGGAAGGAGGTTATATGAATGTACATTGAAGAGTAAGGAAGAAGGATAAGTGATGGATGTAGTATATGAAGAGGGAAACGAGGGGTGGGTGCAAAGATGTTCAAAGTTCCACCATGATTGTATCAACACCAGAAGAGATGTGTGTGTGTGTGTGTTTGCATTTTTCTCAGAGATGACAAAACGGATCTTTGTCAAATTTTCATAGGTTCATCAATCAATGAGTGCTGTGGAGTGTTTTTTCCAAAGACAAATTTTGAAAATTTTCACAAAAAAAGTTGGCATTTTTTGGAATCACTCTATAAATGCCTTACTTCGCCTTTGTAGCTATATGAAAGGTAATGATATTAAATGATCCCTGACCCCATTCCTTTGTGCTGTTGGGAAGTGTTTTACGATCCACACAAAAAAAGAGAAACAAGTGGTGCCAGCACAACAAATCCCACCCATTTAAGGCATAAAGTTATTTTGCGGATCAAATTTAAATTTGATACATCCGTAACCTGAATGTTGATGTTAAGGAATAGAATAAGGAATATTTTAGTCTTAGTTTGAAGTCAATTAAACCATTTTTGACGAAGTTGTGAGCGAAAAACGATTTTGACCTTTTCGTGACCTGACCTTGACCTTTGACCTAATTGGACCCAAAGTTAATGGTCGTCCGAGGTTCATTACCCACCTGTGGATACAATTTGACAGTGTTTGAGCCAGCCGTTTCCCGTAAAGTTGTATTTTCGTAAACCATGTTTTAGTTTTAATGGAAAATTTGTATTTTGACCGATGACCATGACCCACAAACTTCGCGACCCTACCATCTTCACAAATATGCATTTTTCACGATAGGAATGGTTAGGTTTATAAGTGACAAATAGAATAAGGTTCACTATAAGCTTAGTTTGAAGTAAATCAGATCATTTTTGACAAAGTTATGAGTAAAAAACGATTTTGATCTTTCGTGACCTTGACCTTGACTTTGATCTAATTGGACCCAAAAGTTAATGGGGTCGTCCAAGGTTCATTGCCCACCTGTGAATTAGATTTGATAGTGTTTGCTAAAGCCGTTTTGCCGTAAAGTTGCTAACAGACAGACAGACAAACAAACAGACAAACAAACCGACGATTACAATATCCCGCTCCCTCCCTCCGCGGGGCGGGATAAAAAAAACAATTACATTTCTTAAAAATGCCACAAGATTTGAACAGCACCAGGCAATGCCAGGTACCCCTGCTAGTACATAATAAATAGATGACTTGGCATGATGTGCTTTGAGGCAATATATGTAAAGCTTTGGATAATTATGGATTCAATTTATAAAACTGCTTTGCAACTAATGATGACAAAATCATGTGAGTCCATTTTCCCATTTTTAAAAAAAATCATTTTTCTTTATCTCTTTTCTCTAATACAGTGATAATATATATATATATATTTATATATATATATATATATATATATATATATATATATATATATATATATATATATATTTATATATAAAATTAAATAATCAATATCAGTTTATTGCAATTTAAGAAGATTATTAATTTGAAGATAAGTGATAAGTGAGGTTTAGTTTTTTACTCTTGTGCAACACAATAGGAGATATCCCATCTCTTCTTATCATGATGAGAGGTGATACTGGTCTCTGGAGTTCTTAAAGTTCTATACGCATCAATGAAATTTACAGGAGTAAGGAACAAATTCTTGAAAGTTGTTCAATTTTCCCTGGAGCACACAAAGGGAACTCTCGTGAAGGGCACAATCAAAATTCCGAGTACTCATCCGAGTCCACTGCAGTGAATCTCTGACAGCTTATTGTGTCGTTGGATAAGCGAGCACAACTGTTCTCTCTATGAATGCAGATTGGAAGCTGTGACCCTTATCTGAGCCATACATTTCTCATGACGGCCATGGATTCCACTTCTTGTCGGCAATCTCCTTCAATTTCCTGTGTACAAGGCTGCCTTGGAAGGTTCCTGGTGTGTGCCGCGTGGACTGGCACAGCCTCGGTGAAACAACATCTGTGGATAGAAACAGCAGCCTCTAGGTCTGCCTAATGGCTTTTCCACGGTTATTATTACATTGCTGACCACAGACAAGGCCGGAATTAACAAATCTCTACCAGACATGTGCAGAAAAGGCCTCCTGGTTGGTGACCATGTGTGGCAGCTATGCTGTAAATTCCTCTTGCAGGGATGAACAGTAAAGTATTTTTCTTTATTTCAAGCATGTTGACCATGCTTGTAGCTGCTGTAACAGCCACCACCCTATCCCCCCCGAGATATCCTTCTGCACCTGGTGTTTGTGTTGCTGCCCATACTGCCGGATGCTTTCTTTGTTTTCCATTGCTTTTGCCCCATTGGTACCGCCACAGCAGCCTTGTCATGAACGGTCCAGCTGAATGCACTTTTCTACCATCCACATCAACCACCAATGATGTAAAGTGAATGAGCGGCACAGCGATAAATCAACCAAGGCAATCCACCGTGTTGCTTCTCCAATGTCTGTGCATCTCCATTTAAATGCGTGCCATGTCCAACTTTGGATGCATTGTACTTTGCTGCCATCAGAATGTTCCATGAGAAGGCACAGCATCGTTATAAATTATAAATCAGACACCCATGTTTGATGCCCATACACCAAACACCCTCATTTGTTATTACCTTCGCCATTGAAGGTGAAGGAGGTTATGTTTTCACCCCTCTCTGTTTGTTCATTTGTCTGTCTATTTATGTACAGGATATCTCAAAAAGTTGAAGACTGATCCGGATGAAATTTTCTGGACAGGTTTGAGTGTGACAAGGACGAACTGATTCGATTTTGGTGAAGATCCAGGTCCGGCTACTTAAATTTTTTTAAGTGATTCTTCACCATTGAGAGAAAGGGCCAAAAACGATATATAGCATGATATCTCAAAATGTTGTGGACAGATTTGAATAAAACTTGGTGGACACATTGGGTGTGTGACTAGGATGAATTGATAGAATTTTTCCGAAAATTTTAAAAGTGATTCTTCACTATTTAGAGATAGTGCTAAACCGATATCTAGTATATCGGTTTAGCTACTAGAATTTCGGCTGATCCCTACACAACTTTTTGTGTACGTATTCGGACCAAACTTGATGGACAGGTTGGTGTGTGTGACAATGAAGAATTGATTAAATTTTGGTGAAGATCCGAATCCGGGATACGAGAATTATTTAATTCTTAAAGTGATTCTTCACCATTGAGAGATCTGGCTAAAACGATATGTGGCATGATATTTTAAAAAGTTATTGGGCTTCAGCTCATAACTGGATCAGCATTGCGTGGTGGAGGTATGCGCTCTACTAAATGCCCTCTTTGTTGGTATATGCTTTCCAAGTGATTGGTGGACTGCACCATGTAGGGTTTAGAGATGATGGATTTCTGTCTCTCCTCTATGTTTACTGGCCTATGGATTTTTTTAAATTAAATAGTGTTGCTATCCCTTTTTAAAATCCATCTGGCCTTTGGTAATGCTTCAGGCTAATGCCCTGTGAATATTTTCTCTCTCTGTCTCTGTCTCTTTGTCTCCAAACTCATTCTTCCATGTGAGTCGCTATCGCACTCCTGATAATTATGTACATGTAGGGGATGTAAAATGGATTGATCTTTTCCTGGCCTATGTTGATTATCTCTCCTGTCTTTGTATTTTTACTTCCTCTTTAGCTCTCAGCTTTTATTTATACTTTGCTTCTTTCTTGCTTTGTCATGAAGGTCTTTGTGATTTGGACAGCTTGCATTCAAGGTGTCCTGCATTCTTAATAATAGCTGCAGAAACAGAGAAAAGGAGTTGTTTGTTTAGGCTTTGTATTGTGCTGTATAAGAATGATTTTGATATATTTTTAGAAAGCCATACAATCATTACACAATGTCTCTTTTTGAGTTAGTTTGTGTCATTTTCCTGTAAATATCTTATCTTGTGCTTTCTGCTAAAGTCATTGTCCCTCCTGCTAAGCTAATTATGCAAAGTTAGACATGCACTGGCATTTGCAGCTTTGCAGCAAACAAGATTCACATTCATTAGCCTAATGATTTTGCATTCCTTTGCGTTATGGCGAAATGTCTTTAATCCAGACCTAGCCACGGTTCCAAACCATGCTGCCATCTTATCCCATGGTTTTGCCTAAACAGTAAGGAATGAGAACGCATATCATGAGGAAAGCAGGGAGGGCATTAAAGCTTCATCAAACCATTCTGAAATTTAATTAAAACATGTTTTATTTGTTCTTTCGAACATTTTGCATTTTTTTGAATTTTCTTTTCTTTTCCTTTGTGGGGTTTTTTTCACATTCCATGTGATCGTCATTTTTGCAGTATTTTCCATTCCTTAAAAAAAAAAATGTCCAGTGTACAAGGCCTTTTTTACTCAACGGAATTTCAAACAGATATATTCTTAAGGAGCCGAAAGTATTATTCAATTCTTTCACAAAGACATCCATCTGAACAGTTTACTTGAAAAATAGTTAAATTTGATTGTGTTCAAGGTGGGGTGTGGCGTGGATCAGGCGATGAGGGTGAAGGGGGAGGAATTTATTCAAAAAGTGTCTTTTATTTTGTGTATGAAGTCGAGGCTCGGGAGGAGCTAGAACTTAGAATGGATCAGGGTGTAACAACAAAAGGAACAACACAAAGAGAAGGGGAACACACAAACAGCAGGGATGAGGACACAATAGATGGAGACTCGGACAAATAAAGGATGTGGGAAGAACGACGGCTAGTGGAGAATTCATGGCTACATGGGTGGACACTAGATACAGAAGCAAACTATCAGGAAGGAAAAACTGGAAGCTTGGATAGATTCACCTTGGGTAGGGTTAATGTTGGTCTAAAGATCATGGTTTTGGATTGGGTACGATCCAAGATGGGGTTAACAGCTGTTCTTGAAGACCTCGAGGGAAGAAGGAGATTGAAGAGATGTGGAAGTTGGTTCGAGAGGTGAAAAAAAGACAAACAAATGAGTGGAGGGTCGCAGTTATCCGGATTTTGGGATTATTCTCAAAATGATATTATTTATTATTCTCACAAATTGATTACGTAAATAAATATTTCCTTTGGATTTTCACCAGGAGAACGATGAAACCTCAACGATAAACTGTATTTTATTTCATAAAAGTGACCCTTTGTAGAAAGCCGATCCCAGAAACATAAAACTACAAAGTGAATACAGTGGAAGTGTAAGAAAGAAGCTACTTTTGATGTAAATAAAACATTTTGCAATTTTGCAGCAAAAAGGATTATTGCTGTTTTATGAGTTTTGTTGTAGCTCTGGGGGGGGGGGGATCTTATACAGGTATGTGCACAGGTTTGCAAAGGTTCATTTAACATGTCCACTCACCAGAATAGTATAACAGACTCATTGAATATTAAAAACAGTAAACTCTCCTTGAAACTCCACTGTTAAACATTTGAATTTTCACTCTGATTTGACGGTTTTCATAATCTCATGACCATACATCAAGCCGTTTAGGTTGCCAAGATCATAATGATCATCCCAGAGCCTTTGGCTTTAATAGCCACGTTGGATGCCTGTCCTAATACTGTACAAGAGTATATAACACTGTCATACTCATGAATGCTGTATGCTAGCAGAATACTTTATTTGGGATGACAAGTCGGAGGATGGGACATTAAATGAGCTCTGACCGTCCGACAGATCATCTGTCCATGTACTTTTGTGTATGCAATATTTCAAAGAATGTTCAAGATTTAGCTTTCATATTACACAGATTATTCCTCATACCACCCAAAAGGTGGGGGACAAAGAGTATCATCTCTGTTATTTTTCATAATATGCTACAACAGTGCAAAACTCCTTCAATGAACCTTTCAAACTTTGTATTGCCTGGTAACATCCTGCAACCACATTTGCAGACATTTTGTGTTAAAATATATTGCCTGTGTAACCGAAGTCTGTATGTCATTGTCATTTGAGGTAGTTTATGTCTCAATAATTTACTAAATATGACAACATAGGATTAACACGACAACAGCTGACTTTTTTCCTTTGAGTGTCTTCATCTCGACTAAAAGACAGCCGTTTGTCTGTGTCACCATTTTTGTCAGAGATGGCTGAAGGAATTTTCGTCAAACTTTCAGAGGTGATCAGTGAGTGCCGGGGAATGTTTTATGTGGAATTTTTTTTTGAGAATTTCGAAAAAAATAGTTCGATTTGTGGGGGGGGATTTTTTTTCCCTCTCTTGTGCCTTAGCCTTTGTAGTTTTGTGAAAGTAATATTAAATGATCCCCGGCCCATTTCTTTGTGGCTGTATAAAGTGTTTTCCAGCCCCCACAAATAATAGATTGAGCAACACAGGGTAAGCCTGGTGTTGGTTTAATGGTTAGGGTGGGTAACTGGGATCCTAGGAACTGAGTTCAAGTCCTGCTTGGCTGTTGAATTAATAGCAGGTGGGGTTGACAAGCCTGTCATCTTTCCAAGGTTGGCAACATGAGTATCAGCTTGCTGGATGATTGAGCCATTCTAGTATCCTGTGTTGGAGTGGTGACCTGTCCAGGATTGTGCCCAATAGCCCAGGAGACTGCTTTAGCATCACTGGTGTCTGTATAGAGTATGGTCCCAATGGATGGATGGATGGACACAGGGTACCTTCCTGTACAATCTACTTGGAGGCTGTAGTGATGTTTTTAACTACTTTTAGAAGCTACCTTTTTAAAATCCTGGTATACTTATGAACAGCATAACTCGGCTCACCAAATATGACATTAAAGTATGGTTTGTGGAAGATAAATTAATGAACACGAGAACATAAGAGGTAAAGTTTGGCCAATTGCCTCAAGAGATGACAGCGTTTTTGTTGGTTACATAATATCGGAGATAAAGAAAAACAACAACAAATAACACATAACCAAAGTTCAGGCATTCATTCAGGATTTTTACCTGCGAGACATGGGCAGGTCTATAAGACTCCACATTGCTGCTGCTGTTGTTGTTATTGTTGTTGTTTGGGGTTCTTGGTGGAGAGTCGATTTTTGAAATGTGCACACATTGGTCAGACAGCTGCCGCACCACACCCATATTGGTCGCTTGACTCCACCCACCATGGCACCAGGCAAAATTATATGGCCACCATCTTGGTTTCTGGTGGCCAAACACATTAAGCCTGAAGGCCTCTTATGACTGATTATACACTGTCCGCGGTTTGGTGCGTCAGATTTCCATTGGCTTTGTTTGGGTCGAGTGTTAATCACAATAAGGGACCCTGAAATATCTAATCGTGTGCCAAATATAAATTATTAGTAAGGTTTAATCAAGCCTGTACGTGCCTCCTAAAAATAGCACAACATATTTTTTGAACGACCTCATATTGGGGTTCAACATCCGTGACCGTGTGACAAATCAGCTCGTTTCTGATATAACCGTGGTGGAGGGTGACATGGATGAGAAGTGTCGAGTTAATCTTTAATAGCACATTAAATGTGTGTGTTTCCCAATCCTACTGTTCATCTTTGAGTGCGTAAATGCGCATTTCCCAATCGGCCCATTACCGGATTTTTAAAGAAATTTACTCGAGCTTAATGGTGAAGTCCCATACCTCGAATGACTACAAACATATTTTTTTATGAACAAAAGGTTAGAGATAGAGATAGAGATAGAGATAGAGATAAGATAGAGATAGAAGAGACAACAGAGAGAAAGAGAGACAGACAGAGAGACAGACACAGACACATGACAAGACTGAGGGAACAGATATGAAGTAAATCTCCTGTTTTGCATCACCATTAATCTATCTATCTAATTTTATTCATTCATATGGAACACAGGACAGACTCTGAAATGGCTGAACAGATCAAGGTGAACACTTAACAGCCTTGAACCTATACATGAGGAACAAAACATTCCCTCCTGTGACATCATAGGTCAGTCACACGGTCTGGCAGCAAATATTGGATTTACCATTAAAACCTTTCAAATCTGGTTCTTCAGATTGGCTGAACAGATCGAAGGGAAACTTCACACACATGTTTCCTAAGCCTTGGGAATACCAGGGTGTTCACGAGTAATTGATAGGTCACATGGTCGGCAGCCATATTGGAATGAACAAAAATCTTTAAAAAAATTATTTCTCTTGACCGCATCGATGGACGTGAACCGTCACAATTATGATCTCTAGTAGTGATGGGAATATCTGTTTTAAATTTCAACCTAATCGGACAAATGTCTCTGGCAGCCAGAATTTATATAATTCTTTGAATCCTGGTTCTTTTTTATTAATATGTTTGAATAAGGCTCACTTGGCTGCACCTGGATGGGTTTGAGGGTAAAGGAGTAGCAGCTGAAACCCAAATCCTATCCAGGTTCCTCCTGATGACTTATCTTTGCATTTTGCTTGTCTAGGTTCCTTCTAATATTTCCAATGCAGAACTGTAAATACAGGATTTGGTCTTTGATTCGAATTGATTTATTTTAATCCCATTGTGAATTAAATTGAATAATAATAAAAGTCATTGGACAGGGTTAAGTGTCCGCATTTAAAGCGGGGTTGCATCAAAGCGGGACTTATTGGTACCAGTCATCACTGCACCAGCCAGTTAATGAAGTGGCAGTTCTCGTATGTCTCAAATGAATTACGTAACACACCAGCACACAAACACCACACAAAATTACACAAGCCCCCACAAAAGTCCTGGCGAGGGTCTTCAATCTTGCATTGATCTTTTTTCTTCTTCACTTTGAATTTACATTTGATGTTTACAAATATTGAAGTGTATAATATATACATTAGACCTGCACAGAAAATCTGTGAAACCCCTACACTGCCATTACAGTGAGATTATCTCACTCTCTTGGTTCGGGGAATACAAGTCGAGATGGATTTTACCTGGGTTCTGCTCTGAGGCAGCACCGGCCTGGTGCGAGCTCAGTTTAAGACTTGGCCATGAAATTAAACTGGGTTTGAACCCACTGACTTGTGAGTTGAATTTGACAGACTATTGATGTCCTATTACAAAACTTGTTCAGGCCGTAATTAATTTGTATTTAGACATAACAAAAGGTTCGAGAAAATAGCACGCACATTCACATTAATAGCACCTGACAGCCATATCTCTCTCTTGAACCGGATCACTCTACCGGATCGGATCTCCTTTCCTGATCAGATGCAGCCGAGCGGCACTGCCAAGGACGTACCTGCGAGAAGGAATGGATTGTTGGGAATAAAGACCTAGCTAAACCTGAATTCGAACCATGCTGGACCAATGAGGGAAAAGACAAAGGCGAGCTGGGAGAATTTCTACAACAATTATTTATTTCCAGCAAGCGAGGAAAAGCATGTGGCACACAAAGGTTTATGGGGTATGTAACGCAGGGAAAGAGGAGAGGGGTGTGGGGGGTGCGACAATTATACAAGCAACTTACGAAAGCAGACACAATGAAGACTTGATGCGAGATTATTCACAGTAACACCAATAAAAGATCTTCTACAGGCTTACTGAACAGACAGGCGCCAGCACACTCAGACACACACACACACAGAGAAAAAAAAGAAACCCCAATTAAAAAAAGGACTTTTGCAGCCAGGGAGGGAGGGGGTTGAGGTTATAGTTTTCGGTACCTGGGTGTTTCGGGGATGGATGCTCCGTGGTGTGGCACCCGACAATAGCCGCGTTGTTCTGGCCACAGCCACACGTGTGGAGATCATGTTCCGAACAGGAGGAGCTTGAGTGGAGAAAGGAGGAGCCCAGAGGGCGAGGGTGGAGCAGTAGCCGGGACCAGGCAGGAGGCGGTTCGACGTCGTGTGGGTGGAGACGAGGAACAGGAGGTGGGCCGTCGAGGCGAGACGTGGGCGGAGTCAAGTAGCAGGAACACTCCACGTGAAGACACCCACACCAAACACACACAACAACCACTACACAGAGGATTTATCCGTGTTTTATAGAGCCCAGTGGTCGGGGGAGGGGCCATGCCGAATCCGACGTCATTGCCTGAGTCGGCGTTCCGACTGGCCCCGACCCATCACATGGTCCGCCATTCTGGGCCGTGTTTCGGCCAGACGCCGGTATAGCCCACCCACCTGGGTGCAAAGGCGTACGTGACACGCCGCACATGTCTGGCCTCGGGTAGACGGTGGAAGTTCAAAGCGCCAGTCTACTCCATAGTGCACGTTGCGATTTTCCTCAGAGTGATCGTTGGGGAGGGTACCGTGGGTTGTCATGCTGTGGTAAGAAAGTGAGAACGGAGGGCAAGCGAGGCAGATTTACCTCAGAGAAGAAAAGGTGGGAATAAAATAAAGGGAAAAAATGATTTAATAATCCTAACTCATAGCCTATCGCAACGCATTCCCTTGTCCTCCCACTACATAAATGGAAGGGTCTATCTGCACGTATATTAATGGCATAACTGAACGGGAACAACTATCTGTTGTTTGCACGGTTCCGCGAACTGCAATATACTATATATTATAATATACATAGACAATAGCACACAACACACACACACACAACACACCACACACCTGTTATGTCCTATTTATATATCTCTATTCTCTAGCTCATCGAATCTATGCAATCTATCTATCTACTATCTATTCTATATCTATCCATCTTTATCTTTCTATCTATCTCATATCTATATCTAATCTATTCTCTATAGCTATCTCTATATCTATGTCTATCTCAATAATATATATATTACCGGGCGTAGTGCGTGCGCTTAATCTCGGCTTTACTCGGAGGTTGGTTGGCGGTATACTTGAGAACGGGAGCTCGCCTGGGCCGCGCTATGACAGGTGTAGGGCGCCGGAAGTCATTGGCGAAACCGAAAACCTTATCCCTGTGTCGTAAGAAGGCGACCAGCGGTTGGTCAGGGAAAGGGCATCGGCGTAACAAACATATGCCAAAAGTATGCGGAATCCATAAGGATGAATTGCTTGTGAGCACCCTAAGGGAGCAGCCGAAAAGACGCCATATACATATATATATATTATATATTATATATATGTATGTATGTAATATTATATATAATACCTCAATCTTCTAATCTATCTTTGTCTATATCTATCTCTAAATATCAACCCTGTATATCTATCTATTTTGGGTCGCTGAAATGTGACCCTTATTGTCCAGGTAATTCTGTCTGTTTGTTTGGATGTTTGTTTTGGATGTTTGTTCGTTTGTCATCAGCATCAATTGATAGTAACGTGGGCGGATTTTGACCAAACTCGGGTGGTAAGGTACATCCTTATGCCTAGTGCTTTGGAAAATTGTGATGGTTGCTAGGGACGCCTTTGGTTCCTAGCAACAAACCGGAAAACCTTCAAAATCGTAACCGTTCACAAAGCGAAATCAAATTCCCAAAAGACATTATCCACCTTTAGGGTATGAAAATTTGGCAAGAATGATCTACAGCTGATGCTCTATCAAATATATTCCGGGTTTTGTGATTGTGGAATACTTTACCCCGCAGCGCCCCCTACAATTAGGGTATGAGCGAAAATTGCGAAAATTGAGGCCCCTAGCTGACCAGGTGAAGTGCCAATCGATACGAAAACTTTGCAGGTTTCAATGTACTTCAATGAAGTACTACAGACTTTGCCTCAGGACATATTGACGAATTTTGCTTAGGTCAGGGGTCAAAGGTCATAGTGCAAAAATCGATAATATGCGGAGAGCCGGAGGTGCTTCGCGCCCAAATGCTACTCCTAGGGTTAATGGTCCGATGGTTCATGAAATTCACCTAATCGTCTGGAATACATGTGACAAACGATGAAGCCGGATTTCGAATTTGATCTTGTTCACCCACAGCACCCCCTTGAACTTTGGGGATTTCCGATTTCAAACCGCATTTTCGGTACTTTTTCATTCAAAATGCATACCGAGTAGTTATCAAGTATGATGGAACTGGATGAGATTTGATATGCATAATCTTAAGGTGATTCCCTATCCGCTATATGACATCTATTTGCTCTATATCTTAATAGTTTTCCATGCCGGCGACCCATCGCCGCCTAACGGCTTTGTCCTTTATATTATCTATCTATCTTCGACAAGTCCGAGTGGTGTTTTTATGGCTCTGGGTGGCTGTTTGTCTCCAGACATTTCCAGGCAATGTTTGTTGCTTAGGGATGTGTCTGGTGGTGTTTGTCTCCGGATGGTAATTTATAGTTCTGTTCTTGCATATGGGCAGCTTGGCTTGCGGGAAAAGCTCTCTTTCTTGGAAGCGTGGCTGTGGTCGTTGAGGCTGTGCCTTCTAACCAGTACACTGGTACTCATTTTTGCCAACCTCAGGATGACAGGCTTGAGTTAACCTCACCTGGTGTTTTATTCAGCAGCCCAACGGGACTTGAACTCAGGACCTAAGATCCTTGGTATTTATAGTATGATGGGTAGAAATGGATTTCAGATATTATTTTTGTTTCCCATCTTCACTGTTTATTCCATGCCCAGAATAATTTTTGATGAGACGGATGAATCGTAAATAAGCTCCCCGGCACGTCTGCCTTCCCTTCCTCTTCACTTCACGCTGCTTCCCTTTCACACCACTCCTCACTCTCCTCTCCTTCACTCCCCCACCCCTCTTTTTCTCCCTCTTTTAGTATTCCCATCAGAAAAGGATGGGTTGCATTTGCTCGTTACATATTACAGACAATATAATGTAATGGAGAGTTTGTGTAAGCTAATAGCATGTGGATTGCCATTTTCAAACACAAAGGCTGGGGTTAATAGTTCATTTTCTTTCGTATACAAGCCCTGTGGCTGTGCTGTTGAATCATTGCTGGGAGCACGGCCATTGATGCAGAGCAGAAATTTGTAATTTGTTTAGAGTGGCTGTGATAATTCATCCTTTTCTAAACAGCAAAGGACACTTTGGGATTTTTAACGTCCATCTACTCGTGCTGGCAGATGGAAATTCCCAATTAACGTCCATCCGAGTGACGCCAAACACATTGATTGATGCTCAACCGCCGCTGTTGAGACACCAAGACGAATGGTTGTAGCTGATCCGAGATTCAAACCCAGGCTAGGGGCTCAGAGTCAATTTTTCAGCCATCCTGCCAGAATCTGTGTTAGGTTATGTAAATAGGTCAGATAATGTCCATAGAACTGTGTATCATGAGGTCAAGTAAATAGATTAAGGGAATGTGGTTATGACACAGGCATGAATAGGAAAGGCCAAAAGGCCCCATCTATGTGAAAAGGTCCTCATTGATAAATCTCCGAAGTTAACAGTCAAATTCCCATATAATTGGTAAAATGCATCTTGGTAAAAATTAAACATTTGGAACATGTGAAAGTCAATGCACCTGGCAAATGCACCAATGGAATCGGGAAGTAAATGCACCCTGGCAAAATCACAAACTAATCGGGAAGTAAATGCACATGGGAAATCACTAACTAATTGGGAAGTAAATGCATCAGCATAATTCTTTCTACCATACACGAGGAACTTTTGATTCGGAGGGCCATTTGGCCCATCAAGCTTGCATGACGAAACAGAACAGTTTATTAACATATTCACTGCGCTTAAGGATTCATGAAATAAATAACTCAAATGAGTTGGTAAAGATATCGGTTAAGATCACAGCTTATCTGCTCTCCACCTCTCTCATACCCCTTAGGATGCGTATTACTGGCCCCAGAACTTAAAACTCATCCTTAGCTTTCCTACTTCTTTACTTCTCCACTCCACTTAAAACTCCTCTAAAAGCACTTTCTCACCATCATTGATAAAGAAATTCTCTCAGCTGTTGGTAAATCCCCTGACTGGTTTTCAGTTGTAATGTTGAAGCAAAATACTATTTAATTAAAACTCCTGGCATGATTCCAGGGACCTGAGAAAGCCCCAACCTCTGATTGGATTGAACGGAGCACAAATGACATCATTGACAACGGCAGGCCGGCCCGATTCTGCAAACTTTGAAACTTCAATCGATCGAAAATGAAGGAAGGGGATGCATTTCAAAGGTTTTCAAACGAAATCCAATATGGCCAATCATGGTCAACGTGACTTGAATGTCTTTCGAATAATAAATATCAATTTAAAGTGGTCCAAGTTTCCACTCATCGAGAAAAATGAAGGAGATGCATTTTAAAAGGTTTCATGAGTCCATATGGCCACCATGTACGTGACCTATGATGTCACACAGAGTATATACGAAATGCAAGTGGCTCAAACGACTAGTGGTCCAATGTTTTCCAACCAATCGATCAAAAAATGGAGGAGGAGATGCAACGGATTGCATGAAATCCAAATATGGCCGCCAGGTCAAGTGACCTATGACGTCACATTCCGGGTATGCAAATAGGTTCAAGTGGTATGATCGTAGTTGGTCAGGTTTTCAAGTTCCTCTGATCAACGATGCAGCCTGTAGGTCACCATCAAATTTCATGGAATATAATAATAATAATAGTCCGAAACGATTTCAAAGTGGTACTCTCGGTCTACTAATAACCGTGCCATCTCACCTTCATCACTAATCAAAATCACCCCCTGTAATGATTCCTCCAATGGGCCACATTTTGTCTTAACTCTGCTCTTTGCCCTTGTGTAATTAAAGAATGCTTTGTTATTTTGTTTAATAAGTTCTTGCGCATGTCCCTTCTCGTACTCTATTTTCACCTTGCCGAGTTTATTTCTTGAAACGAGACCTCTGGTTACTCCTAACACTGACCCAAATTTCAACTCCATTTCCCATTGTCTATCTACACTAATAAAAGGAATGTGTGTGTGTGTTTGTGTGTGTGTGTGTGTCTCTCCCATCACACGCCAAAACTTAAAAACCTAGGCAGCCTGAACTTTCCAATATACACGAAAAAAATTCCAAAGGAAGTGCCAAGAGTGAAAATTGGTGTTTTTTGGGTTTTTTCATTAAAACACCCCTTTGAAGATAAAATAACAAGGCATTAATTTAATTATAGTCTCTCTCCAGGCGATCCTCGGTCATCTTCTCTCAATGGGGGTCTTAAGGTCCCATGACACTCAAAGTTTCGGTTATTTATATATTTAACTTGACCTTCCCTAGTGAAGAATCACCCATGTTTCTTTTTTAAAATCAACAATGGCGAATATTAAGACCCATATTTCGAACATTTGTAGTGCTGTTTCACAAACTTTGTCATGCCCGCCCTCAAAAAAAAATTGAGTTCAGCGAACCGAGGTCACGTGACCGTTGAACGTCATCTCCAGAACGCGACTCACACAGAGTGGATTGATTAGAGTGCGCGCCGTATAAAGTACGTACAAATGCATTGTGCAAATGTGGTTTGCTATCTCTCACTGATCGTCTTAATTCCTGTGATTGTTTCGCGGAAAAGAAATTCTGGCTTCTGAGCCGTGTAATGCACAACAATCACGAGGGCCATTATTTATCTCTTTGACTACCTTGTGTAGTCGTGGTAAACAAATCCATATACATGTATGCAACAATAAAGGCTATACCATGTCCACAAATATAAAATGTGAACTGTTGAACGTTTCCAATTAAAAAAAGAAACTTACAGGACATAACAAGTAAATACTAACATTAAATATTGCATCATTTCAAGGCACAAGGAGATAATTTTAAAATCAAACAATGTGAAAACCTGCAACCCACATTTTGCAGGCTTATTGAATTGTTCGTTGAAACAAGCCTGCCTGGGATATGGTAACGATCCAACGCTACATGCAAGCCAGGTAGGCTGCAACTCGACCATATCATGGGTTTATTCTAAACGTGAAGGTACGCTTTTCCAATTGGTGCTAATATTCATTAACATTAGCCAAAATGCTGTAAATAAAATGACAGGGAAAAAAATGTTGGCACAACTATGAAAATAAATTTATCTGTCCTAATTACACGGCCCCCATAGCCTCGGGACCTCTTACGCATGACTTATACATTGTGTGCATGCTAATACAGTTTCTTGTCAACTCTAAGACTCTAGACTAGTCCGATAATCCGTCGTCCGTCCGACTAGTCCGATAAATCTGAACGTGCTTGTAGCCATTTTCTTTTATATTCCTCATTTTCTTCATTGTTTTCTACTGGAGCTAACAATGACGACAGTCCGGATAAAATAAAAATGCAACAGAACGTCAGATTTAATCGGACTAACTCCTAGACAATTTGTGTCGCAAGGTGTGGTTCTGCACAGAAGTTTTTTATTGTATCCGGACAGCGAGATGCTTCCGTTTTTATGCGCGGAGAGGATACGGCCGATGGGACATGCGCTGGCCTTGCTTGCGATTCATTCGCCGCGGTGCAACATGCCCGCTTACGCTGCCCGCTGGTCACGTCACCGTCAATAAAAATTTTCTTGATATCGAGCAGTATGCAAGTCGAATTTACATTAATTGAATTAAAACGAATAGGAATTTTTGTTCCCTAACCAGTTGTTATTGGCAAGTCCTTTCCTTCGTGTTCCTCCCGATCATATCAATGAAACGCCGGGAATTTCATGCCAAGTTTCCTCTGCTTGTCCTGTTCGGCGCTCGAACCTGGTAAGGCCGTATTCCCATTTCCAGCTGCCCTGAAACTTCATCCTCCCGCGACTTACGTTATCGACCAATTCTCCAATCTGATTCAGACCAAAATCCTTCATTTCTCTCACACTCACTGTCGCTACCAGACAAATCATAAGTCCATGTCATCCATGTTATTCAAAACCCAAATGTTTGATTTTTTTTAAACAGAAATGAACGAAGGCGTTTGAGTTCGACAATCGAAATGTGGAAACATCACAGGAAGCCAATACTAATCACGTAGACCACCAACCCGAGTTAATTATACGTCAGCCTTTGTTGTCTGGAGATGACGTCTGTGGGTTACGCCTCTTTCAGTAAGATTTCGGCAGAATTTTTTAGGGGCGTTTCCCTAAGAGTTTGTTTTTTAACTTTAATATTTTACAGAAACGAGTATTGTGAAAAAAAACATTGTCAGATCAGAAATCACAGAATGAAACTCCTATAGGACATATGGCAATTTCAGTACTTGAGTGTCATGGGACCTTCAAGGTGTTTCCTGGGATACCTCGCTGGGGTTTTTGAAAGCCGCCATATTTTTTGGCTTTGCTCAACGCATGCCTTGACTTGGAACAGGCTACAACAATTTCTTAAACAATAAAGTTTTTTTTTTTCACCTTTCCAATCATATCGAATGCCTGTTCATCATTGATATGAATACGTTGTGTACAGCACTTTTGTAAGTATGATAAAGTTTTCAATTAGGAAGCTTGGAGCGATTTCCATGCATTGTCTGAGCGATTTAACCACGATCTTACTCTCACGGACCTCATTAAAATAATATCATCGAATATTATTTTGGTATTCAGGAATCGGACAAGTCGTCCTGACTAAATAAGTGTCAAAAATCTTGTTGTGAATATGAATAATTTAAAGAATTTAACAAGTCTTATAAACTCAGCCGATATCCTATTTAACTTTAAAGCAGCGATGTGATGTTCCATCCTCCATACATACACAACAAAATGTGAAAATTTCCAAAAGCCCATTAAACTCATCTTTTTCTACGTTTGGAGAATATATTGATGAACAAAAAATTAACTATTTTACTTTAAAGCAAGCAAGGCCATGTTCCCTCTCCATACATAACCCACAAGAAAATTGAAGTTTTCCAAAGCATTACTCATCTTTTTTCGATTGTTTTTGGAGAATTATATTGAGTGAACAAAAAAATTAGGAACACAACAAAATTAACCAGCTTAATATGAGCTATATGTTTAATGCATTCACTGGTAGACATCACACACGTCCTGTCTCCCAGAGGGGCTGCCTATCCATCGCATCTGGCCAGATCTATTCTAATTTTTTGAAGGTTTTCGCAATGTGCTCCGACAGGGAAATCAAGTAATCTGGTTAAAAAAAACGGACGTTTTTAAAATAAGTTATATACATTTGCGCGGACCTTCGACCCGATGCAACCATGTGACACGTGGCACAGACGAGCAGGCAAAAGGCGCATTTTTCGCAATGTTTATTTCATGGGCGATTGTTAACTTTGAATGTCTCCTGGGTTGTTCTGCATTAATGCTACAACTCTTTTTGTGGATAAGTCATTTTAAATTTCATTAACTGCTGTGTGTGTGGTGTAGACAGGGCTTTAAAGTTTAAAGGATCCTTACGGTAATGCAGCAACAGCCTGCCACCACCGTTCCTTATCAACCATTTAAATTGGAAGTGCTTGCATAGTGCCAAAGCCACTTGCCGGCGCCATTAATTGAAGCCGGTACTATGCTACGTCGTTTCTGAATTGAATCGTTCACTCTCTGCGGACGCGATGCCCGCGCCAACATCATTCAAGCGAATCATTCACTCTCTGCGGACGCCTTTGCCGCGTCACATCATTCAAGAAGCGAATCGTTCACTCCTCTGCGGACGCTTTTGTGCCGGGCATGTAATCAGAGGGAACGTTCACTCTCTGCGGATGCCTTTCACCACGCCACGTCATTCAGAGCGAGTGGTTATTGCCGTCACCCCTGGCGAGTGGTTCGTGCTCCGTCACCGCTGAAAGGCGAGTGGTTCAATGATACGTCCACCCTATGCGAGTGGTTCGTGCTACGTCACACTGAACGAGTGGGTTCCGTTGCTCCGTCACCCTCGAGCGAGTGGTTCGCGCTCTGTCACCCTGAGCGAGTGGTTTGGTGCTCCAGACCCGCTGTGCAAGTGGTTCGTGCTCCGCACCCTGAGTGAAGTGGTCTTGTGCTCCGTGACCCTACGCGAGTGGTTCGTGCTCCGTCACCTTGAGAAGAGGTTTGTGCTCCATCTACCCTGAGTGAGTGGTTTGTGCTCCGTCACCTGAGCGAAGTGTTTGTGCTCCATCACCCTGTGCGAGTGGGTTTGTGCTCCATCACCCTGACAGTGTTTGTGCTTCGCATCACCCTGGAGCGAGTGGTTTGTGCTCTCTGACCGTGGGCGAGTGGTTTGTGCTCCGTCCCTGACGAGTGTTTGTGCTCCGTGACCCTAATGCGAGTGGTTCAGCTCCGTGCCCTCATAGGGTTCGTGCTCCGTGACGCCTGTGGCGAGTGGTTTGTGCTCCGTTACCCCGCGAGTGGTTCGTGCTCCTTATCCTGAGCGAGTGGTTTGTGCTCGTCACCTGATTGAGTGGTCCCGTGCCTGTCACCCTGAGTGAGTGGTTCGTGCTCCATGACCTGTGCGAGTGGTTCGTTGCTTCCGTGACCCTACATGAGTGGTTCGTGCTCCGTGACCCTGTGCGAGTGGTTTTTGTGGCTCCGTGACCCTACGCGAGTGGTTCGTGCTCCATTATCCTGAGCGAGTGGTTTGTGCTCCGTCCCCTGAGTGAGTGGTCCGTGCTCTGTCACCCTGAGTGAGTGGTTCGTGCTCCATGACCCTGTGCGAGTGGTTTTCGTGTCCGTGACCCTGAGCGAGTGGTTTTGTGCTCCGTGACCCTGAGCGAGTGGTTCGTGGTTCGTGCTCCCGTCACCCTGAGCGAGTGGTTCGTGGTTCGTGCTGCTTCCGTCACACGGGCGAGTGGATTCGTGGTTTGTAACTCCGTCACCCCTGAGCGGTGGTTCGTGGTTCGTGCTCAGTCCGCTGAGCGAGTGGTTCGTTGCTCCGTCACCCCTGAAGCAAGTGGTTTCGTGCTCCGTCACCCTGAGCGAGTGTTCGTGCTCCGTCACCCTGGAGCGAGTGGTTACGGTGCCTGTGGACCCTTTTAGTGAGTGGTTCGTGCTCCGTCACCCTGAGCGAGTGGTTCGTGCTCCGTCACCCTGGTGAGTGGTTAGTGGTTTGGTTGCTCTTGTCACATGAGCGAAGTGGTTTCGTGGTTCGTGGCACCATCACCTCCCCTGAGCAAGTGGTTCATGTTCGTGCTCCGTTCACCCTGAGCGAGGGGTTTCGTGGTTCGTGCTCCGTCACCCTGAAAGCGAGTGGTTCGTGCTCGTTCACCCTGAACGATTGGTTCGTAGCTCAGTCCACCCTGAGCGAGTGGTTCGTGCCTGCTCCGTCACCCTGAGCAAGTGGTTCGTGCTCCGTCACCATGAGCAGTGGTTTTCGTGCTCCCGTCACCCGAAGCAAGTGGTTCGTGCTGTCACCCTGCGCCAGTGGTTCGTTCTCCATCAACCCTGGGCGGAGTGGTTTGTGCTCCGACACCCTAGCGAAGTGGTTCGGTGCTCCGTCACCTGAGCGAGTGGTTCGTGGCTCCATCAACCCGCCTTGAGAGAGTGGTTCATGGTCCGTCACCTCTGACGAGTGGTTCGTGCTCCGTTCACCCTTAGCGAGTGGTTCGTGCTTCCGTCACCCTGAGCGAATGGTTCGTGCTCCATGAACCCTGAGCGTGTGGTCCGTGACCCTGAGCGAGTGGTTTATGTACGTGACTCTGTGGAGTGGTCCCTGTTCCGTCACCCTGAGCGAGTGGTTCGTGCTCCGCCACCCTGAGCAAAGTGGTTCGTCTGCAATCACCCGTACCAGTGGTTCGTTTTCTCCACATCACCTGCGCGAGTGGTTTTGTGCCTCCGACACCCTGAGCGATGGTTCGTGCTCCGTCACCCTGAGCGAGGTTGGCCTCCATCAACTGAGAGAGTTGGTTCATGGTCCGTCACCCTGAGCGAGTGGTTCGTGCTCCGTCACCCTTAGCGAGTGGTTCCGTGCTCCGCTCACCGCTGAGCGAATGGTTCGTGCTCCATGAACCGCTGAGCGTGTGGTCCGTACAAACTGAGCGAGTGGTTTATGCTCACGTGACTCTGTGGAAGTGTCCATGCTCCGTAAAAAAAACCTGAGCGAAGTGGTTTTTCGTGCCTTCCGCCCCCTGAGCGAGTGGTTCGTGCTCCGTCACCCTGAGCGAGTGGTTCCGTGCTCCGTCACCCTGAGCGAGTGTTCGTGCTCGTCACCTGAGTGAGTGGTTCGTGCTCCGTTCCCTGAAGCGAGTTGTTCGTGCTTCCATCAACCTCAGCGAGTGGTTCGGGCCCGTCCACCCCTGAGCGAGTGGTTCGGTGCTCATCACCCTGAGCAAGTGGTTCGTGCTCCTTTCCCTGAGCGAGTGGCTCGTTCACGTCACCCTGAGCGAGTGGTTCGTGCTCCGTGAAACCCTGAGCGAGTGTTCGTGCTCTGTCACCCTGAGCGAGTGGTTCCATGCCCGTGACCCTGAGCGATGGTTTTGTGCTCCGTGACCTGAGCGAGTGGGAATCGTGGCTTGTGACCCTGAGCGAGTGGTTTGTGCTCTGTGACCCTGAGCGAGTGTTTCGTGTTCATGCTCCCGTCACCCTGAAGCGAGTGCTTCGTGGTTCGTGCTCCGTACAACCCTGGGCGAGTGGTTTCGTGGTTGGTGCTCTTCACCTGAGCGAGTGTGTCATGTGGTTCGTGCTCCGTCACCCCTGAGCAAAGTGGTTCGGGGTTCGTCTCATCCCCTTGAGCGTGGGGTTCGTGGTTCGTGCTCCGTCACCCTGAGCGAGGGGTTCGTGGTTCTGCTCCGTCACCACTGAGCGAATGGTTGTGCTCGTCACCCTGAGCGAGTGGTTCGTGCCTCCATCACCCTGAGGAGTGGTTTCGTGGCTTCCGTCACCTGAGTGAGTGGTTCGTGCTCCGTCACCCTGAGGGAGTGGTTGCCGTCTCCGTCACCTGAGTACCCAGTGGTTCGTGCTCCGTCACCCTGCGATTGGGTTCGTGCTCCGTCACCCCTGAGCGATTGGTTTCGTGCTCCGTTCACCCTGAGCGAGTGGTTCGTGCTCCGTCACCCTGGAGCGAGTGGTTTGTGCTTCCGTCACCCTGAGCGATTGGTTCGGCTCAGTCACCCTGAAGCGAGTGGTTCGTGCTCCGTCACCCTGATAGAAGTGGTTCGTGCTCCTCACCCCTGAGCGAGTGGTTTCTGCTCGTCACCCTGAGCGAGTGGTTCCGTGACCCTGAGCGAGTGGTTCATGCTACGTGACTCTGAGCACAAGTGGTCCTGCTCCGTCACCCTGAGCGAGTGGTTCGTGGCTCAGTCCACCCTGAGCGGTGGTTCTTGTTCCGTCACCCCTGCGCTGAGCGAGTGGTTCGTGCTCCGTCACCCTGAGCGAGTGGGTTCGTGCTCCTGTCCACCCTGAGCGAGTGTTCGTGCTCCATCACCTGAGAAAGTGGTTCGTGCTCCGTCACCCTGAGCGAGTGGTTCGTGCTCCCCCCTGAGGCGAGTGGGTTCGTGCTCCATCACCCTGAGCAAAGTGGTTCGTGCTCCTTCACCCTGAGCGAGTGGATCGTGCTCCGTCCACCTGAGTGAGTGGTATCGAGCTTCTGTCCACTGAACGAGTGTTCATTGCTCCGTGACCCTGAGCGAGTGGTTTGTGCCTCCATGACCTGAGCGAGTGGATCGTGCCTCCGTGACCCTGAGCGAGTGGTTTGTGCTCTGTGAACCCTGAGCGAGTGGTTCGTGGGTTCATGCTCCGTCACCCTGAGTGAGTGGCTTCGTGCTCCGTCACCCCTTCCGGGGATGGTTTCGTGGTTTGTGCCTGTCACCCTGAGCGAGTGGTTTCGTGTTCGTGCTCGTCACCCTGAGCAAGTGGTTCGTGGTTTGTGCTCCATCACCTGAAGCGTGGGGGTTCGTGGTTCGTGCTCCGTCACCCTGAGAGAGGGGGTTCGTGGTTCGTGCTCCGTCCCCTGAGCGAATGGTTCGTGCTCCATCACCCTGAGGCGAGTGGTTTGGTCGCTCCGTCACCCTGAGCGAGTGGGTTTCGTGCTCCGTCACCAATGAAGGGAGGTGGGTTCGTGCTCCGTCACCGCTGAGCGAGTGGTTCGTCTCCGTTCCCCTGAAGCAAGTGGTTCGTGCTTCCGTCACCCTGAGCGAGTGCTTTCGTGCTCCCGTCAACCCTGAGCGAGTGGTTCCTGCTCCGTCCCCCTGAGTGAGTGGTTCGTGCTCCATCACCCTGAGCGATATGGTTCGGCTCCATGACC
>CM068962.1:59338468-59348468 GCA_035128595.1 Eptatretus atami
AGAAAAGAGAGAGATTTGCGCACTGCTGCTGCTTACCTCTTCTCGCAATGTTTGAGGCTTTTGGAATCTTGCATATGCCACGCCCATTCAAGGACGCAAGGAAGCTTTCTCCGAGAAATGCTGAACTCGATGGAGCTTATTAATGCCGACGTCATTATTGTTCTGTTTGTCTTTCCAGTAAATTTCGTTTCCTTCTATGTTTTTCTTGTTCAGTTGGCTTTTGACTAAACTTTGGATGAACTGAATGTATGATGTTTCAATTTGTTTTCATTTCTAGATTGTGTTCGAGTGATTGCACCACTGAACATGAGGTAGACATTCCATGGTTCTCTCATCTCGGTGAATGCATATTTCAACAGTCAGGTTTATATGCAGTTGTATTTTGTGTTGGGTCATTTTTTCCAGTTAAGGCGACTGGATGAAGAGTTTAATTTTTCGGAACATTTTAATTAATTAAGAAATATTATAAAAATCGAAAATATTATAAAAGCTTGAATGATTCAGATACATAAAGAAAAACATAAAAAAATTGAATTAAAATAAAAATGTAAAAACAATCATTATATTGTGCATGAAGTGATTCCTTTTATACAATATTGTCTTTTTTGAGATTGTCTTGTGACCTTAGAAAACCTCGTGACCCATTATTTTGGTCGTAACTCTGGGTTTGGGAACGTGCTTATGGCTCGAATTAAATTGCATTAATAGACTTTTTCACCGTTAATTTTCACTTGTAACACAATTCCATGAAAAGTGAAACAAAATTCCAAATTCAGAAATTAATTGACAACAAAACTAGAATATCTTGGGTTGATCAGTGTCACCCCTTGTGTTCATACTTGGTGGAAGGACTTTGCTGAGCAATTACAGCTATGAGTGTGTTGGGATAAGTACCTCTCCAACTTTGGCAACTTGATTGGCAAATTTGCCATTCTTCTGTAAAAAAAAAAAAACTTCTTCAATGCTCAGTCAAAGTGCATGGGGCTGTATTGATGGCAAGCAATCTGAAAGTCATGACATAAATTTTCGTTTGATTTTGGTTTCGGAGGCTCTGACTGGGACCACTCAAGGAAATTTAATCTTTTTGTTCCTTAGCCGCTCGTGTAGGTTTGTCTGTGTGTTTCGGATTGTTTCATGCTGAAAGGTGAACTTCCATTCAAATTTCAGCTTCTTGGAGAGGGCCAGCGGTTTTCATCGCAGGATTTTTTCTGTATTTTGGCTCTCCATTTTCCCCTTCATATGATAAGTGTTCCAGTCCTGCTGATGAGAAACATCCCCATAACATGATGCTGCCACTATGCTTCCAGTAGGGATGGTGGTTCTTTGGGTGGATGTGCTGTGGTTGGGTTTTGCAAAACGTAACATTTTGGCATTCAGGCCAAAAAGCTCATCTTGGTTTCGTCAGACCACAATAACTTTTGCTACAATGGTTCAGAATCTCTGAAGTGTTTTTTTGCATACTCAAATGGGAACAAGGTGACTTTTTTGGTCATGATTCTTCTTGCCACAGCTACCATACAGGCCAGACTTGTGCAGTCTTTGGATTTGTTGTCACATTGCAACAGTGACAATTTTGCATAAAGGCCTGTAGCTCTTTCAAAGTTGTCGTTGGCCTATTGTGTCCTGCTCTGATCAGTCTCCTCCTTGCATCGTCATCCAGTTTGGAGGACGGCCTGATCTAGGCGGTCTTGGTGGTACATATACCTTCCACTTCATAATGTTTGTCTTGACTGTGCTCCAAGGGATATTCAAGGCCTTTGAAATATTTGGACAAATTGATTCGATTTTGGTGAAGATCGAATCTGATCTGGATAAGAGATTATATAATTTTTAAAGTGATTCTTCACCATTGAGAGATGGGGCCAAAAATGATATAGTGCTGTATAGCATGATATTTCAAAAATGTATTGGGCCCAGATATGTTCTGTGGATCAGGCATTACGTGGTGGAGGTATGCGCTCTACTGAGAGCCCTTCTAGTTTTGTTCTAAAATAATCAGATCATTGCAATTTAAACACATGTGAGGCCAATTAACTTGGTGTGTGATTTTGAAGGTGATTGGTTACACCTGAGCTAATTTACATTTATGAGGGGGGTGGATTATTTATCAACAAATATATTCTAGTTTTGGTTGTATAATTAATTTTCTGAAAATTTGTAGAATTTGTTTTGCACTTGGAAGTTGTGGGTTATGATGTGTAACTGAAGGTGGAAAAAGTCTGATTTAATGCAATTTAATTTCAGACTATAAGGCAATAACTGGAGAAAAATTTGAAAGGGGGTGTAGACTTTCTATAGGCACTGGATGTACACAGCACACATGGATGTGTACAAATGGGTAGATTTGGATTTGTAAAGGACTCACTGCAGGTTTGTGTGTTGTGCCTGCATACTTGGTTACATGTGTGCAGTGTGTGGGATTTGCGAGTGCAAGGTTAGCATGGACCATGAGGTGGTCGGAGGAACAGATTTTGTGTGGGGGAGGGCGTTGTTAAGGACTGACAGTTTCATTTTGAATTTAAAATGGCTCCCCCAGAGTGTAGCATTATACAAATCTGATTTGGAGTGAGCTGAACATAGGTGGGCAAAGGTTGTGCAGTTGGAAGGTGTTGCAAGCACGTAGATGTATGCAGACAGCACACACAGATGTGGTACAAATTGGTGATTTGGATTTGTAAAGGGACTCTCCCGAGTGTGTATGCCTGTTTTTTTAAGTTTCTTGAACCGTTTCGTTGGAGTGCTTGCTTGAGTACTTAACCACTTGGCGAGCACTCCTCAAGCTTTGACCTCTACAAGTTTCCATGGCGATACACGGCTTTGATTCTCCATAGGGACATCTCCGGAGTTATGAATGTAAAATAAATTAGAGGATTAGAATGAGTTCAAGAGAGGAATTGAAAAATGTTTTCAGTGGCTACAAAATTACAAAGCAATGAATCCCACACCACGGAAGGATAGCTGAGAGTTACGATGCTTGCTCTAATCTGTGTAGCCTGGATTTAAATCTCATCCAAAGATAAACTGTCATCCAGTGTTTCAATGGCAGGGTGATTCATCAATGTGTGTCCTTTCTCTTTGATGGACGTTAACTTCCTCTCCCTCTCCCTCTCTCTCTCTCTCTCTCCACCCTCTCGTGCTCTTCTCTCCCACTCTGTCGTGCTCCCTCTCTCCCACCCCTGTCGCGCTTTCTCCCACCACTCTCACGCTCTTCTCCCACCTGTCCACTCTCTCTCCACCCTTCGTGCTCCTCTCTCCCACCCCTGTCGCGCTCTTCTCCCCCACTCTCACGCTCTCTCTCCACCCTACCTCGCGCTCTCTCTCCCACCCGTGTCGCACTCTCTCTCCCCCCCCCCTCTTTGTGCCCCGTCTCCCCCACCCCTTCCGTCCCCTCCCCCCGTGCTCTCGTCTCCCACCCCTCTCATTCTCTCTCTCTCTTCTTCTCTCTCTTTCTCTCTCTCTCTCTCCTCTCTCTCTCTCTCTCTCTCCCCCTCCAACCTCTTGCGCTCTCTCTACCTCCTGTCACGCTCTCTTTTTCCAACCCTGTCGCTCTCTCTCTCTCTTCCTCACCCCTGTCGACTCTCTCTCTCACCCCTGTGTGCTCTCTCTCTCTCTCACATTGTCGCGCTCTCTCTCACCTCTTGTGCTCTCTCTCACCCTCTCACGCTCTTTCACAGCCTCTCTCATGCCTCTCCTCACCGTCTCTCACTCTCTCTCCACCCTCTCGGTTCTCCTTCCCCCTCCTCATGCTCTCTCTCCCACCCTCTCGACTTCTCTCCCACTCCTCCTTCTCTCCACTCTCCTCTTCCTCCCCCTCTCTCCTCTCTCCCATCCCTTCTCTCTCTCTCTCTCTCTCTCTTCTCTCTCTCTCTCTCTTCTCTCTCTCTCTCTCTCTCTCTCTACCCATCTCCCTCTCTTAATATTTGGTCAGGAAGCGATGGTTCTATTTTCTCATATTTAAGAAAGACAATACAATTTTTGCAACGAAATAGTTTGCATGATTTTGCAAATTGAAAAGGTCTTGATCGATATTTTCAGTCAATTGTTATGAAGAGTCTTATAACTGATTTTGTCCCTCTTTGCTGTGATGTGCAGCATGCAGTATCATGTAGCCATGTTCGTCCAGCTTATATTTGTGCCGAATACTACGGGTCAAGTAACATGTAGCGCTCCGTAAAAGTGGCGTTCATGGGTGAATCGGTTGAGAACCATCTTAAAGCCATTAACACCAACTATGCTGATAAGAGTATGTCATTTAGTTGGCCATGCAAAATGCAATAGTGACCAGTGGGACCTGTGGCCTTGTCAATCTATCACACTAAAATACTAAAATTGGCGTTCGTCTGTCTGACGTAGATGTGTTTGAGTTGTTACTTATGCAATCTCAACCAAATAAACTTGCCAAGAGGACGGTGGTAATTGGAAAAGGCTGCAAGCGACTTAATTTGCCCCCCTATCCGGAGTTCCAAAGGTGTGGCGATGCAAATTATCTTCTTAATGTGTACAGTGTAGCGTCCCTGCGGTGGTTTGGGAGAGGGTATTCTATGACGAACACTTCAGAATCCTTCATCGTATCACTAGTAAGAGGACTCCATGTTATTTTCACACTCACTTAACTTATGTTGCTTTAGCTTCATTGCAAAAAATCCAGATGGATTCCAATGTTTTATTGTCTTTTCCTTGTTGAAACGTGTGTATAGCGTGAGCATCGTTCCACTTCATCGTGGCATTTTTCCCAAGGCCACTTCAAATGACAAAAGTAATAATAAAAGTAATGATAATCGCATCATAAAAATAATATTAACATTACAGTATTGCAAAATAATAATATTAACAATAATAATAGGACAATAATTGGCAGTAATAAAAGAATAATGTGATCCCCTGTCGCAGCTCCTGTAGATGAATTTTAAATGATTTTTTGCGATTGGAATTACGATTACTCCCTAATCTCACCCACACCACCAGGCATCAAACAAACTCGCGCAAAAAGTTGTTCCATGGGATGTTGTTCAATTACCAATCAGCTTGCTATCGCTTGCCTAGCCAGCTGTTCCTTATCGCCAAAATCATTGGAAGTGCTTTCTTGAGTGCTTAAGCCACTTGGTGAGTGCTCTACAAGCTGATTAGTCACTGAACACCCCCAGCCACTTTGTGCGCGGCCTCGGCCCTTTTCTGGTCTGCTGCTTTTGTAATGAAACAAGGACAAATGTGTCCAAGAGCCAGCTCATAAAGGTTTTGTCTTCACAGAACAAGAAGAAGAAAAACAAGCAGAGCTCTCTTGAGCCAGCGTTCACAGCGACGCGGCTAAAAAGTTAATTTCTGAAGATTTTTCAACCTTTTTCGTCTTTTGTTGAGCTATTTTCGACTTTTCAGCACCGGTTGGGTAGTTTAGCTTCATCTTTGGGGCAGGTGCTCTGATTTGTAAAACCGCAACATTCCACTGTGTGCATGTGTTAGTCCATTTACTAAGGAAGGGTGTTTTGTGATGATCGTACATAAATTGTCGTGTGGATTTCCTAAACAATATCGATATCTATTATCATTAGGAATTACACTTGTTTATTTTTGATTATTGTTGCATTTGTATACATTAAACATAGTTATTATTCCACTTACTGTCTCTGCTAACATCACCCCTAATTTTGTAATAGCTCTGTCCAGTTAAACACACCAGGGAAAAACCTTTTTTAAATCCATTCATTACATGACAGTGCTTTCTTAATTGATATGGAGGAATCCTTTGCGCTGTGTTTATCATCATCACAAGTTGATATATTTTGTCGGCAAAGTAAGACCCACCCTCGGGGCCCTGTCTCAAAAGATTGTGAATCACAATCGGTCATGTGTGGGCCCCTTGTTATCTCGGGGGTCCAATGCAATTGCATGGGTTGCACACCTCAAACACTGCCTCTGCTTATAAGACATTCTGAAATGGCCAAGGTTTCCATAAAGAAAGGTGGATGCTTCCAGACGATGTTGGGGCACTGAGCCATGTGCGGAGCTAGCTCCTGTCCCCATATGATGGTGAACATTTGTGGCAACAGGACATCCTGACCTTTGCATTGGAGTTTTGGTCATATTTCGGTTCGGCTCCTTTGATAACACACTTCCAATTAAAGTTTTTTATTCGAGTGCCTCGTGTGCAGTGCGAATAATTATTTTCAATTGGTGAACGCTGAAACTCCCTTTTCTTAGCTTTTCCTTTCATCCTCCCTGCTGATTTGGACTTTGCTATAATGACACAACAAAAGTGCTGGTCAGGCAGCATAATTAACGCCATCTTATAAATTGTCCATTTATTTTCCTTCGAGAAAGATAAATAAAACAAAACGAAATCAAAAAAAAACAGAGAAAAAGAATAAAACAAGTTGGCACCACCAAAATAGAAATAACAAAATCAAGGCTACGAGAGATGATGCCAATTTCACAAAGGACTCCGAAATACCTTGTGTACTCATAAAGAAAGTGCTGGGATCCTGCTTAGCTCGTTACATGCCACGGCTGATTGTGTTTTTGGAGGGGTTTAACCCTGTTGCCTTCTACAGGTATTGATTCCTTCACAGATTCTCCTTAAACGCTGTGAGGAAAGGTCAGACTTGCATAAGCTGACAGACAAGTCCACAAATCAAAAGGCCTGGGTAAGAGCTCGCCAGACCAGCCAGCTGCCTTTATTTTTTTTTCTTGTGCCGCCTATGGCCTAGCTAGCTCTCCCAATCATAGGCTCAGGACTGCTCCGTAATTACTCGAGCATGTGCAAAGTCCCACGCATGAATATAATTACGCACCCTCATTATGGAACACAACGGACAGACTTTACGCAGCAAATATATTCACGGCATTGTAAATGGAGTGATTAAAAAAAAACTGTACAAATAATGACACATGGGTTGGTTATACAAGGATATTTACCATAATAACTTCATATTTTATGCATTCGTGCCACCGCCATTCATCCTTAATTTCCCTTCTCTCTTCCTGTTAATATTTTCAAAGGCCATGAATGCATTCCTCAAAAGTAAAGTGGTGGGATGAAATAAGTTGTTTACAATCCATTGACTTTGAAACTTTCATTTATGACACAAGTGTAATCATGTTCATTCTCCTTTCATGTTGAATAATCCGTATTCTGAAGTGCATTTCCAAGTAATACACAAGTAATTCAATTCGGTATAAAATAAACATTTCTCTATGTCACCTCTACTTTTATCTATGACAGCACAATGTACCCTGGGGACTTCTGTGACATAAGGCAACCTTTCACAGCTATGATATTCCAGTGGGAATAGAAGTCGAAAAGAGAATGAAAAAAATTAAATAAATCATTTGGGGTTGACTGTTAGTGTTTCCATTTGAACCGCTGGCTCACGATGTGGGGAATCCAGATGTGAATTCATATGGCACACAAGTTTATCTGAATTGTCCACTTAATGTCCTTGCAATTCAATGCTAAAAGTACATTGACGTCTTCCCTTGAATTCTACTCATGACCTTGACATGCATGTCAAAGCTCCAACAAACCTTAGAGAGCTGAAAAATAAATAAAATACCAGTCAACTCAAGTTACTGAGATAGCTTTTGTCAAAGCATCAGTGCCCATGTAAAAATGAGGCAGGGAGAAGGGAGGGGTTTGGGTTTAAAGTGAGGGTTCGATTAAAAAATCTTCATTCACCAGGACT
This sequence comes from Eptatretus atami, assembly GCA_035128595.1. Classification (NCBI taxonomy): domain Eukaryota; kingdom Metazoa; phylum Chordata; class Myxini; order Myxiniformes; family Myxinidae; genus Eptatretus; species Eptatretus atami. The sequence goes on from CM068962.1 coordinate 59,346,145, forward strand.
GAGGTTAAAAAGAGAACTGATGAAAGTCTGGATTGTCTGAGTTCCAGCAAAACAAGGGAGTTGAAACAATCACCCCAGATTAAAGAGGATTGGGCCAAGGTTACTTATAAATTCAACATATCACATTCTAGAGTTGAATTATTGTTTATATTATTTATTGCGCAGAGACGAAATGTGTGTGTGTGTGTGTGTGTGTGTGTGTGTGTGTGTGTGTGTGTGTGTGTGTGTGTGTGTGTGTGTGTGTGTGTGTGTGTGCATACATATATATATATATATATATATTTATATATATATATACGAGGTCAGTCGAAAAAGTAATGGGACTGACTTCACTGAAATTTTATTCAAAAAATATATTGAAATCACAGCTTATCCCGTTCAAAATAGTATCCCTCCATTCTCACACACTTGTCCATCCTCTTCTTCCACGTTTCGATGCACCCCCAGAAGGCTTCTTCTGGAATCTTCCGGAGCTCCATTGTCACGGCCCTTGTGAAGGCCTCCAAATCAGAAAATCTGGTCCCTTGATCACCCCCTTGAGCTTGGGAAGAGGAAAAAATCCCAAGGGGCCAAGTCTGGCGAATACTGGGGTTGCTCTGAGTTGGCACGTTCCTCTCCACCAGGAACTGTTGGATGCTCAGGGCACTGTGAGCAGGGGTTTTGTCATGGTGAGCACTCAGGCGTTGTTCTCCTACAGATCCCTCCTCTTGTCCCAGACTGATCTCCATGAGGCACCGGAGGATCTCCTTGTCACGTGTTGATTCACTGTTTGCACCAGTGGTATAAACTTGAAGTGGACGATGCCCTTGATGTCAAAAAATGCGATGCGCATCACCTTGACCTTCGACTTCGACATCGTTGCTTTCTTTGGTCTTGGTGATGCCAGACTTTCACTGACGATCTGCCATTTGGTCTTGGGATCTGATTCGAATATCCACGTTTCATTGCCAGTAATGACTCTCCAGAAGGTCTGGATCGTCCTCGAGGCGATCGATAATGTCTTGACAGACAGTGACTCTTTGCTGTTTTAGTCTCGGACAACAGCTTGGGGACCATCTTTGCGCACACCTTGCACATTTCGAGATTTTCAGTGATGATGCTCAGACGGTGTCCTTGTTGATGGAAAGTTCCTCAGCAATCATCGCACCATGAGTCGACGATCTGCGTGCACCATCTGCTTCACATGCTCGATGTTGTCCGCCGTTCTGCTCATTGAAGGTCTTCCAGACCGTGGATATCTTCAACCTCCTTCCGTCCCTCTTTGAACCTCTTGTGACATTCAAATGCACGTGTGCGTGACATCATTTTTCCCTGTGGACTCGCTACAGATTGCAAAGGATTCAGAAGGTTGTTTTCCAAGCTTGGCAAGAAACTTCAGATTGGCTGTCTGCCTCTCTGGCTCACAGCGAGACGACTCAGATTAGACAACGTGTAAAGCACGACCTGTAAAAAATCACACAATGAGCGCAGTCAACCATCACCAATCATATATAATTGCTGGAATTTTGCGAAAGACTGTGACACACGATCATTCAAGTTGTGTAAGTGGGCACACAGCAGGCTCAGTCCTGTTACTTTTTAGATGGACCATATTTATGTACATATATATATATATATATATATATATATATATATATATATATGTACATATATATTCCCACAGCCTCCCCGGAATTGTAGGCCATAACGGATAATTCCGTGACGCGGCGGGTCGCTTAACGACCGTGGACGCCAATAACTCAACCGCGTGACCTAGGGTCCTCCCGCCAATGGAATCGGTTACCTAATTAACCACGCAGTTTAACCACCGGGAACCACGCCCTCGATACGCCTTTTCCGAACCGGATCACTCTACCGGATCGGATCTCCTTTCCTGATCAGATGCAGCCGAGCGGCACTGCCAAGGACGTACCTGCGAGAAGGAACGGATTGTTGGGAATAAAGACCTAGCTAAACCTGAATTCGAACCATGCTGGACCAATGGGGGAAAAGACAAAGGCGAGCTGGGAGAATTTCTACAACAATTATTTATTTCCAGCAGCGAGGAAAGCATGTGGACACAAAGGTTTATGGGGTATGTAACGCAGGGAAAGAGGAGAGGGGTGTGGGGGGTGCGACAATTATACAAGCAACTTACGAAAGCAGACACAATGAAGACTTGATGCGAGATTATTCACAGTAACACCAATAAAAGATCTTCTACAGGCTTACTGAACAGACAGGCGCCAGCACACTCAGACACACACACACAGAGAAAAAAAGAAACCCCAATTAAAAAAAGGACTTTTGGCCAGGGAGGGAGGGGGTTGAGGTATAGTTTTCGG
>CM068962.1:59353468-59360450 GCA_035128595.1 Eptatretus atami
CTTAGTTTGAAGTCAATTAAACCATTTTTGACGAAGTTGTGGAGCGAAAAACGATTTTGACCTTTTCGTGACCTGACCTTGACCTTTGACCTAATTGGACCCAAAAGTTAATGGTCGTCCGAGGTTCATTACCCACCTGTGGATACAATTTGACAGTGTTTGAGCCAGCCGTTTCCCGTAAAGTTGTATTTTCGTAACCATGTTTTAGTTTTAATGGAAAATTGTAATTTTGACCGATGACCATGACCCACAAACTTCGGACCCTACCGATCTTCACAAATATGCATTTTTCACGATAGGAATGGGTTAGGGTTATAAGTGACAAATAGAATAAGGTTCACTATAAGCTTAGTTTGAAGTAAATCAGATCATTTTTGACAAAGTTATGAGTAAAAAACGATTTTGATCTTTCGTGACCTTGACCTTGACCTTTGATCTAATTGGACCCAAAAGTTAATGGGGTCGTCCAAGGTTCATTGCCCACCTGTGAATTAGATTTGATAGTGTTTGCTAAAGCCGTTTTGCCGTAAAGTTGCTAACAGACAGACGACAAACAAACAGACAAACAAACCGGACGATTACAATATCCCGCTCCCTCCCTCCGCGGGGCGGGATAAAAAAAACAATTACATTTCTTAAAAATGCCAACAAGATTTGAACAGCACCAGGCAATGCCAGGTACCCCTGCTAGTACATAATAAATAGATGACTTGGCATGATGTGCTTTGAGGCAATATATGTTAAAGCTTTGGATAATTATGGATTCAATTATAAAACTGCTTTGCAACTAATGATGACAAAATCATGTGAGTCCATTTTCCCATTTTTAAAAAAAATCATTTTCTTTATCTCTTTTCTCTAATACAGTGTATATATATATATATATATATATATATAATATATATATATATTATATATATATATATATATATATATATTTATATATAAAATTAAATAATCAATATCAGTTTATTGCAATTAAGAAGATTATTAATTTGAAGATAAGATGATAAGTGAGGTTTAGTTTTTTACTCTTGTGCAACACAATAGGAGATATCCCATCTCTTCTTATCATGATGAGAGGTGATACTGGTCTCTGGAGTTCTTAAAGTTCTAACGCATCAATGAAATTTACAGGAGGTAAGGGAACAAATTCTTGAAAGTTGTTCAATTTTCCCTGGAGCACACCAAGGGAACTCTCGTGAAGGGCACAATCAAAATTCCGAGTACTCATCCGAGTCCACTGCAGTGAATCTCTGACAGCTTATTGTGTCGTTGGATAAGCGAGCACAACTGTTCTCTCTATGAATGCAGATTGGAAGCTGTGACCCTTATCTGAGCCATACATTTCTCATGACGGCCATGGATTCCACTTCTTGTCGGCAATCTCCTTCAATTTCCTGTGTACAAGGCTGCCTTGGAAGGTTCCTGGTGTGTGCCGCGTGGACTGGCGACAGCCTCGGGTAAACAACATCTGTGGATAGAAACAGCAGCCTCTAGGTCTGCCTAATGGCTTTTCCACGGTTATTATTACATTGCTGACCACAGACAAGGCCGTAATTTAACAAATCTCTACCAGACATGTGCAGAAAAAGGCCTCCTGGTTGGTGACCATGTGTGGCAGCTATGCTGTAAATTTCTCTTGCAGGGATGAACAGTAAAGTATTTTTCTTTATTTCAAGCATGTGACCATGCTTGTAGCTGCCTGTAACAGCCACCACCCTATCCCCCCCGAGATATCCTTCTGCACCTGGTGTTTGTGTTGCTGCCCATACTGCCGGATGCTTTCTTTGTTTTCCCATTGCTTTTGCCCCATTGGTACCGCCACAGCAGCCTTGTCATGAACGGTCCAGCTGAATGCACTTTGCTACCGATCCACATCAACCACCAATGATGTAAAGTGAATGAGCGGCACAGCGATAAATCAACCAAGGCAATCCACCGTGTTGCTTCTCCAATGTCTGTGCATCTCCATTTAAATGCTGCCATGTCCAACTTTGGATGCATTGTACTTTGCTGCCATCAGAATGTTCCATGAGAAGGCACAGCATCGTTATAAATTATAAATCAGACACCCATGTTTGATGCCCATACACCAAACACCCTCATTTGTTATTACCTTCGCCATTGAAGGTGAAGGAGGTTATGTTTTCACCCCTCTCTGTTTGTTCATTTGTCTGTCTATTTATGTACAGGATATCTCAAAAAGTTGAAGACTGATCCGGATGAAATTTTCTGGACAGGTTTGGAGTGTGACAAGGACGAACTGATTCGATTTTGGTGAAGATCCAGGTCCGGCTACTTAAATTTTTTTAAGTGATTCTTCACCATTGAGAGAAAGGGCCAAAAACGATATATAGCATGATATCTCAAAATGGTGTGGACAGATTTGAATAAAACTTGGTGGACACATTGGGTGTGTGACTAGGATGAATTGATAGAATTTTTCCGAAAATTTTAAAAGTGATTCTTCACTATTTAGAGATAGTGCTAAACCGATATCTAGTATATCGGTTTAGCTACTAGAATTTCGGCTGAATCCCTACACAACTTTTTGTGTACGTATTCGGACCAACTTGATGGACAGGTTGGGTGTGTGACAATGAAGAATTGATTAAATTTTGTGAAGATCCGAATCCGGGATACGAGAATTATTTAATTCTTAAAGTGATTCTTCACCATTGAGAGATCTGGCTAAAAACATATGTGGCATGATATTTTAAAAGTTATTGGGCTTCAGCTCATAACTGGATCAGCATTGCGTGGTGGAGGTATGCGCTCTACTAAATGCCCTTCTTGTTGGTATATGCTTTCCAAGTGATTGGTGGACTGCACCATGTAGGGTTTAGAGATGATGGATTTCTGTCTCTCCTCTATGTTACTGGCCTATGGATTTTTTTAAATTAAGAGTAGTGTTGCTATCCCTTTTTAAAATCCATCTGGCCTTTGGTAATGCTTCAGGCTAATGCCCTGTGAATATTTTCTCTCTCTGTCTCTGTCTCTTTGTCTCCAAACTCATTCTTCCATGTGAGTCGCTATCGCACTCCTGATAATTATGTACATGTAGGGGATGTAAAATGGATTGATCTTTTCCTGGCCTATGTTGATTATCTCTCCTGTCTTTGTATTTTACTTCTCTTTAGCTCTCAGCTTTTATTTATACCTTTGCTTCTTTCTTGCTTTGTCAGTGAAGGTCTTTGTGATTTGGACAGCTTGCATTCAAGGTGTCCTGCATTCTTTAATAATAGCTGCAGAAACAGAGAAAAGGAGTTGTTTGTTTAGGCTTTGTATTGTGCTGTATAAGAATGATTTTGATATATTTTTAGAAAGCCATACAATCATTACACAATGTCTCTTTTTGGGAGTTAGTTTGTGTCATTTTCCTGTAAATATCTTATCTTGTGCTTTCTGCTAAAGTCATTGTCCCTCCTGCTAAGCTAATTATGCAAAGTTAGACATGCACTGGCATTTGCAGCTTTGCAGCAAACAAGATTCACATTCATTAGCCTAATGATTTTGCATTCCTTTGCGTTATGGCGAAATGTCTTTAATCCAGACCTAGCCACGGTTCCAAACCATGCTGCCATCTTATCCCCATGGTTTTGCCAAACAGTAAGGAATGAGAACGCATATCATGAGGAAAGCAGGGAGGGCATTAAAGCTTCATCAAACCATTCTGAAATTTAATTAAAACATGTTTATTTTGTTCTTTCGAACATTTTGCATTTTTTTTGAATTTTCTTTTCTTTTCAGCTTTGTGGGGTTTTTTTCACATTCCATGTGAATCGTCATTTTTGCAGTATTTTCCATTCCTTAAAAAAAAAAGTCTGTCCAGTGTACAAGGCCTTTTTTACTCAAACGGAATTTCAAACAGATATATTCTTAAGGAGCCGAAAGTATTATTCAATTCTTTCACAAAGACATCCATCTGAACAGTTTACTTGAAAAATAGTTAAACTTTGATTGTCGTTCAAGGTGGGTGTGGCGTGGATCAGGCGATGAGGGTGAAGGGGAGGAAATTTATTCAAAAAGTGTCTTTTATTTTTGTGTATGAAGTCGAGGCTCGTGGAGGAGCTAGAACTTAGAATGGATCAGGGTGTAACAACAAAAGGAACAACACAAAGAGAAGGGGAACACACAAACGCAGGGATGAGGACACAATAGATGGAGACTCGGACAAAATAAAGGATGTGGGGAAGAACGACGGCTAGTGGAGAATTCATGGCTACATGGGTGGACACTAGATACAGAAGCAAACTATCAGGAAGGAAAAACTGGAAGCTTGGATAGAGTTCACCTTGGGTAGGGTTAATGTGGGTTTAAAGATCATGGTTTTGGATTGGGTACGATCCAAGATGGTGGTTAACAGCTGTCTTGAAGACCTCGAGGGAAGAAGGAGATTGAAGAGATGTGGAAGTTGGTTCGAGAGGTGAAAAAAAGACAAACAAATGAGTGGAGGGTCGCAGTATCCGGATTTTGGGATTATTCTCAAAATGATATTATTTATTATTCTCACAAATTGATTAGCGTTAATAAATATTCCTTTGGATTTTCACCAGGAGAACGATGAAACCTCAACGATAAACTGTATTTTATTTCATAAAAGTGACCCTTTGTAGAAAGCCGATCCCAGAAACATAAACTACAAAGTGAATACAGTGGAAGTGTAAGAAAGAAGCTACTTTTGATGTAAATAAAACATTTTGCAATTTTGGCAGCAAAAAGGATTATTGCTGTTTTATGAGTTTTGGTTGTAGCTCTGGGTGGGGGGGGGAAATCTTATACAGGTATGTGCACAGGTTTGCAAAGGTTCATTTACATGTCCACTCACCAGAATAGTATAACAGACTCATTGAATATTAAAAACAGTAAACTCTCCTTGAAACTGCCACTGTTAAACATTTGAATTTTCAGCTCTGATTGACGGTTTCATAATCTCATGACCATACATCAAGCCGTTTAGGTTGCCAAGATCATAATGATCATCCCAGAGCCTTTGGCTTTAATAGCCACGTTGGATGCCTGTCCTAATACTGTACAAGAGTATATAACACTGTCATTACTCATGAATGCTGTATGCTAGCAGATACTTGTATTGGGATGACAAGGTCGGAGATGGGGGCATTAAATGAGCTCTGACCGCTCCGACAGATCATCTGTCCATGTACTTTTGTGTATGCAATATTTCAAAGAATGTTCAAGATTTAGCTTTCATATTACACAGATCTATTCCTCATACCACCCAAAAGGTGGGGGACAAAGAGTATCATCTCTGTTTATTTTTCATAATATGCTACAACAGTGCAAAACTCCTTCAATGAACCTTTCAAACTTTGTATTGCCTGGTAACACTGCAACCACATTTGCAGACATTTTGTGTTAAAATATATTGCCTGTGTAACCGAAGTCTGTATGTCATTGTCATTTGAGGTAGTTTATGTCTCAATAATTTACTAAATATGACAACATAGGATTAACACGACAACAGCTGACTTTTTTCCTTTGAGTGTCTTCATCTCGACTAAAAGACAGCCGTTTGTCTGTGGTCACCATTTTGTCAGAGATGGCTGAAGGATTTTCGTCAAACTTTCAGAGGTGATCAGTGAGTGCCGGGAATGTTTTATGTGGAATTTTTTTTTGAGAATTTCGAAAAAAATAGTTCGATTTGTGGGGGGGATTTTTTTCCCTCTCTTGTGCCTTAGCCTTTGTAGTTTTGTGAAAGTAATATTAAATGATCCCCGGCCCCATTTCTTTGTGGCTGTATAAAGTGTTTTCCAGCCCCCACAAATAATAGATTGAGCAACACAGGGTAAGCCTGGTGTTGGTTTAATGGTTAGGGTGGTAACCTGGGATCCTAGGGAACTGAGTTCAAGTCCTGCTTGGCTGTTGAATTAATAGCAGGTGGGGTTGACAAGCCTGTCATCTTTCCAAGGTTGGCAACATGAGTATCAGCTTGCTGGATGATTGAGCCATTCTAGTATCCTGTGTTGGAGTGGTGACCTGTCCAGGATTGTGCCCAATAGCCCAGGAGACTGCTTTAGCATCACTGGTGGTCTGTATAGAGTATGTGTCCCAATGGATGGATGGATGGACACAGGGTACCTCTCCTTGTACAATCTACTTGGAGGCTGTAGTGATGTTTTTAACTACTTTAGAAGCTACCTTTTTAAAATCCTGGTATACTTATGAACAGCATAACTCGGCTCACCAAATATGACATTAAAGTATGGTTTGTGGAAGATAAATTAATGAACACGAGAACATAAGAGGTAAAGTTTGGCCAATTGCTCAAGAGATGACAGCGTTTTTGTTGGTTACATAATATCGGAGATAAAGAAAAACAACAACAAATAAACACATAACCAAAGTTCAGGCATTCATTCAGGATTTTTACCTGCGAGACATGTGGCAGGTCTATAAGAGCTCCACATTGCTGCTGCTGTTGTTTTATTGTTGTTGTTTTGGGGGTCTTGGTGGAGAGTCGATTTTTGAAATGTGCACACATTGGTCAGACAGCTGCCGCACCACACCCATATTGGTCGCTTGACTCCACCCACCATGGCACCAGGCAAAATTATATGGCCACCATCTTGGTTTTCTGGTGGGCCAAACACATTAAGCCTGAAGGCCTCTTATGACTGATTATACACTGTCCGGGTTTGGTGCGTCAGATTTCCATTGGCTTTGTTTGGGTCGAGTGTTAATCACAATAAGGGACCCTGAAATATTCAATCGTGTGCCAAATATAAATTATTAGTAAGGTTTAATCAAGCCTGTACGTGCCTCCCTAAAAATAGCACAACATATTTTTTGAACGACCTCATAATTGGGGTCAACATCCGTGACCGTGTGACAAATCAGCTCGTTCTGATATAACCGTGGTGGAGGGTGACATGGATGAGAAGTGTCGAGTTAATCTTTAATAGCACATTAAATGTGTGTGTTTCCCAATCCTACTGTATCCAATCTCTCTCCTTTTTTT
>CM068962.1:59364571-59386633 GCA_035128595.1 Eptatretus atami
ATATATATATATATATATATATATATTTTATATATAAAATTAAATAATCAATATCAGTTTATTGCAATTTAAGAAGATTATTAATTTGAAGATAAGATGATAAGTGAGGTTTAGTTTTTTACTCTTGTGCAACACAATAGGAGATATCCCATCTCTTCTTATCATGATGAGAGGTGATACTGGTCTCTGGAGTTCTTAAAGTTTCTAACGCATCAATGAAATTTACAGGAGGTAAGGGAACAAATTCTTGAAAGTTGTTCAATTTTCCCTGGAGCACACAAAGGGAACTCTCGTGAAGGGGCACAATCAAAATTCCGAGTACTCATCCGAGTCCACTGCAGTGAATCTCTGACAGCTTATTGTGTCGTTGGATAAGCGAGCACAACTGTTCTCTCTATGAATGCAGATTGGAAGCTGTGACCCTTATCTGAGCCATACATTTCTCATGACGGCCATGGATTCCACTTCTTGTCGGCAATCTCCTTCAATTTCCTGTGTACAAGGCTGCCTTGGAAGGTTCCTGGTGTGTGCCGCGTGGACTGGCGACAGCCTCGGGTAAACAACATCTGTGGATAGAAACAGCAGCCTCTAGGTCTGCCTAATGGCTTTTCCACGGTTATTATTACATTGCTGACCACAGACAAGGCCGGTAATTTAACAAATCTCTACCAGACATGTGCAGAAAAAGGCCTCCTGGTTGGTGACCATGTGTGGCAGCTATGCTGTAAATTCCTCTTGCAGGGATGAACAGTAAAGTATTTTTCTTTATTTCAAGCATGTTGACCATGCTTGTAGCTGCCTGTAACAGCCACCACCCTATCCCCCCCGAGATATCCTTCTGCACCTGGTGTTTGTGTTGCTGCCCATACTGCCGGATGCTTTCTTTGTTTTCCCATTGCTTTTGCCCCATTGGTACCGCCACAGCAGCCTTGTCATGAACGGTCCAGCTGAATGCACTTTGCTACCGATCCACATCAACCACCAATGATGTAAAGTGAATGAGCGGCACAGCGATAAATCAACCAAGGCAATCCACCGTGTTGCTTCTCCAATGTCTGTGCATCTCCATTTAAATGCTGCCATGTCCAACTTTGGATGCATTGTACTTTGCTGCCATCAGAATGTTCCATGAGAAGGCACAGCATCGTTATAAATTATAAATCAGACACCCATGTTTGATGCCCATACACCAAACACCCTCATTTGTTATTACCTTCGCCATTGAAGGTGAAGGAGGTTATGTTTTCACCCCTCTCTGTTTGTTCATTTGTCTGTCTATTTATGTACAGGATATCTCAAAAAGTTGAAGACTGATCCGGATGAAATTTTCTGGACAGGTTTGGAGTGTGACAAGGACGAACTGATTCGATTTTGGTGAAGATCCAGGTCCGGCTACTTAAATTTTTTTAAGTGATTCTTCACCATTGAGAGAAAGGGCCAAAAACGATATATAGCATGATATCTCAAAATGTTGTGGACAGATTTGAATAAAACTTGGTGGACACATTGGGTGTGTGACTAGGATGAATTGATAGAATTTTTCCGAAAATTTTAAAAGTGATTCTTCACTATTTAGAGATAGTGCTAAACCGATATCTAGTATATCGGTTTAGCTACTAGAATTTCGGCTGAATCCCTACACAACTTTTTGTGTACGTATTCGGACCAAACTTGATGGACAGGTTGGGTGTGTGACAATGAAGAATTGATTAAATTTTGGTGAAGATCCGAATCCGGGATACGAGAATTATTTAATTCTTAAAGTGATTCTTCACCATTGAGAGATCTGGCTAAAAACGATATGTGGCATGATATTTTAAAAAGTTATTGGGCTTCAGCTCATAACTGGATCAGGCATTGCGTGGTGGAGGTATGCGCTCTACTAAATGCCCTTCTTGTTGGTATATGCTTTCCAAGTGATTGGTGGACTGCACCATGTAGGGTTTAGAGATGATGGATTTCTGTCTCTCCTCTATGTTTACTGGCCTATGGATTTTTTTAAATTAAGATTAGTGTTGCTATCCCTTTTTAAAATCCATCTGGCCTTTGGTAATGCTTCAGGCTAATGCCCTGTGAATATTTTCTCTCTCTGTCTCTGTCTCTTTGTCTCCAAACTCATTCTTCCATGTGAGTCGCTATCGCACTCCTGATAATTATGTACATGTAGGGGATGTAAAATGGATTGATCTTTTCCTGGCCTATGTTGATTATCTCTCCTGTCTTTGTATTTTTACTTCCTCTTTAGCTCTCAGCTTTTATTTATACCTTTGCTTCTTTCTTGCTTTGTCAGTGAAGGTCTTTGTGATTTGGACAGCTTGCATTCAAGGTGTCCTGCATTCTTTAATAATAGCTGCAGAAACAGAGAAAAGGAGTTGTTTGTTTAGGCTTTGTATTGTGCTGTATAAGAATGATTTTGATATATTTTTAGAAAGCCATACAATCATTACACAATGTCTCTTTTTGGGAGTTAGTTTGTGTCATTTTCCTGTAAATATCTTATCTTGTGCTTTCTGCTAAAGTCATTGTCCCTCCTGCTAAGCTAATTATGCAAAGTTAGACATGCACTGGCATTTGCAGCTTTGCAGCAAACAAGATTCACATTCATTAGCCTAATGATTTTGCATTCCTTTGCGTTATGGCGAAATGTCTTTAATCCAGACCTAGCCACGGTTCCAAACCATGCTGCCATCTTATCCCCATGGTTTTGCCTAAACAGTAAGGAATGAGAACGCATATCATGAGGAAAGCAGGGAGGGCATTAAAGCTTCATCAAACCATTCTGAAATTTAATTAAAACATGTTTATTTTGTTCTTTCGAACATTTTGCATTTTTTTTGAATTTTCTTTTCTTTTCAGCTTTGTGGGGTTTTTTTCACATTCCATGTGAATCGTCATTTTTGCAGTATTTTCCATTCCTTAAAAAAAAAGTCTGTCCAGTGTACAAGGCCTTTTTTACTCAAACGGAATTTCAAACAGATATATTCTTAAGGAGCCGAAAGTATTATTCAATTCTTTCACAAAGACATCCATCTGAACAGTTTACTTGAAAAATAGTTAAATTTTGATTGTAGTTCAAGGTGGGGTGTGGCGTGGGATCAGGCGATGAGGGTGAAGGGGGAGGAAATTTATTCAAAAGTGTCTTTTATTTTTGTGTATGAAGTCGAGGCTCGTGGAGGAGCTAGAACTTAGAATGGATCAGGGTGTAACAACAAAAGGAACAACACAAAGAGAAGGGGAACACACTAACAGCAGGGATGAGGGACACAATAGATGGAGACTCGGACAAATAAAGGATGTGGGGAAGAACGACGGCTAGTGGAGAATTCATGGCTACATGGGGTGGACACTAGATACAGAAGCAAACTATCAGGAAGGAAAAACTGGAAGCTTGGATAGATTTCACCTTGGGTAGGGTTAATGTGGGTCTTAAAGATCATGGTTTTGGATTGGGTACGATCCAAGATGGTGGTTAACAGCTGTCTTGAAGACCTCGAGGGAAGAAGGAGATTGAAGAGATGTGGAAGTTGGTTCGAGAGGTGGAAAAAAGACAAACAAATGAGTGGAGGGTCGCAGTTATCCTGGATTTTGGGATTATTCTCAAAATGATATTATTTATTATTCTCACAAATTGATTACGTAAATAAATATTTCCTTTGGATTTTCACCAGGAGAACGATGAAACCTCAACGATAAACTGTATTTTATTTCATAAAAGTGACCCTTTGTAGAAAGCCGATCCCAGAAACATAAACTACAAAGTGAATACAGTGGAAGTGTAAGAAAGAAGCTACTTTTGATGTAAATAAAACATTTTGCAATTTTGGCAGCAAAAAGGATTATTGCTGTTTTTATGAGTTTTGGTTGTAGCTCTGGGGTGGGGGGGGGGAATCTTATACAGGTATGTGCACAGGTTTGCAAAGGTTCATTTAACATGTCCACTCACCAGAATAGTATAACAGACTCATTGAATATTAAAAACAGTAAACTCTCCTTGAAACTGCCACTGTTAAACATTTGAATTTCGCTCTGATTGACGGTTTTCATAATCTCATGACCATACATCAAGCCGTTTAGGTTGCCAAGATCATAATGATCATCCCAGAGCCTTTGGCTTTAATAGCCACGTTGGATGCCTGTCCTAATACTGTACAAGAGTATATAACACTGTCATTACTCATGAATGCTGTATGCTAGCAGAGTACTTGTATTGGGGATGACAAGGTCGGAGATGGGGGACATTAAATGAGCTCTGACCGTCCGACAGATCATCTGTCCATGTACTTTTGTGTATGCAATATTTCAAAGAATGTTCAAGATTTAGCTTTCATATTACACAGATCTATTCCTCATACCACCCAAAAGGTGGGGGACAAAGAGTATCATCTCTGATTATTTTTCATAATATGCTACAACAGTGCAAAACTCCTTCAATGAACCTTTCAAACTTTGTATTGCCTGGTAACATCCTGCAACCACATTTGCAGACATTTTGTGTTAAAATATATTGCCTGTGTAACCGAAGTCTGTATGTCATTGTCATTTGAGGTAGTTTATGTCTCAATAATTTACTAAATATGACAACATAGGATTAACACGACAACAGCTGACTTTTTTCCTTTGAGTGTCTTCATCTCGACTAAAAGACAGCCGTTTGTCTGTGGTCACCATTTTTGTCAGAGATGGCTGAAGGAATTTTCGTCAAACTTTCAGAGGTTGATCAGTGAGTGCCGGGGAATGTTTTATGTGGAATTTTTTTTTGAGAATTTCGAAAAAAATAGTTCGATTTGTGGGGGGGATTTTTTTCCGCTCTCTTGTGCCTTAGCCTTTGTAGTTTTGTGAAAGGTAATATTAAATGATCCCCGGCCCCATTTCTTTGTGGCTGTATAAAGTGTTTCCAGCCCCCACAAATAATAGATTGAGCAACACAGGGTAAGCCTGGTGTTGGTTTAATGGTTAGGGTGGGTAACCTGGGATCCTAGGGAACTGAGTTCAAGTCCTGCTTGGCTGTTGAATTAATAGCAGGTGGGGTTGACAAGCCTGTCATCTTTCCAAGGTTGGCAACATGAGTATCAGCTTGCTGGGATGATTGAGCCATTCTAGTATCCTGTGTTGGAGTGGTGACCTGTCCAGGATTGTGCCCAATAGCCCAGGAGACTGCTTTAGCATCACTGGTGGTCTGTATAGAGTATGGTCCCAATGGATGGATGGATGGACACAGGGTACCTCTCCTTGTACAATCTACTTGGAGGCTGTAGTGATGTTTTTAACTACTTTAGAAGCTACCTTTTTAAAATCCTGGTATACTTATGAACAGCATAACTCGGCTCACCAAATATGACATTAAAGTATGGTTTGTGGAAGATAAATTAATGAACACGAGAACATAAGAGGTAAAGTTTGGCCAATTGCTCAAGAGATGACAGCGTTTTTGTTGGTTACATAATATCGGAGATAAAGAAAAACAACAACAAATAAACACATAACCAAAGTTCAGGCATTCATTCAGGATTTTTACCTGCGAGACATGTGGCAGGTCTATAAGAGCTCCACATTGCTGCTGCTGTTGTTGTTATTGTTGTTGTTTTGGGGGTTCTTGGTGGAGAGTCGATTTTTGAAATGTGCACACATTGGTCAGACAGCTGCCGCACCACACCCATATTGGTCGCTTGACTCCACCCACCATGGCACTCAGGCAAAATTATATGGCCACCATCTTGGTTTTCTGGTGGGCCAAACACATTAAGCCTGAAGGCCTCTTATGACTGATTATACACTGTCCGGGTTTGGTGCGTCAGATTTCCATTGGCTTTGTTTGGGTCGAGTGTTAATCACAATAAGGGACCCTGAAATATCTAATCGTGTGCCAAATATAAATTATTAGTAAGGTTTAATCAAGCCTGTACGTGCCTCCCTAAAAATAGCACAACATATTTTTTGAACGACCTCATATTGGGGTTCAACATCCGTGACCGTGTGACAAATCAGCTCGTTCTGATATAACCGTGGTGGAGGGTGACATGGATGAGAAGTGTCGAGTTAATCTTTTAATAGCACATTAAATGTGTGTGTTTCCCAATCCTACTGTTCATCTTTTGAGTGCTTAAAATGCGCATTTCCCAATCGGCCCATTACGGGATTTTTAAAGAAAATTTACTCGAGCTTAATGGTGAAGTCCCATACCTCGAATGACTACAAACATATTTTTTTATGAACAAAAGGTTGAGAGATAGAGATAGAGATAGAGATAGAGATAGAGATAGAGATAGAGAGACAGACAGAGAGAAAGAGAGACAGACAGAGAGACAGACACAGACACATGACAAGACTGAGGGAACAGATATGAAGTAAATCTCCTGTTTTGCATCACCATTAATCTTATCTATCTAATTTTATTCATTCATATGGGAACACAGGACAGACTCTGAAATGGCTGAACAGATCAAGGTGAAACTTAACAGCCTTGAACCTATACATGAGGAACAAAACATTCCCTCCTGTGACATCATAGGTCAGTCACACGGTCTGGCAGCAAATATTGGATTTACCATAAAACCTTTCAAAATCTGGTTCTTCAGATTGGCTGAACAGATCGAAGGGAAACTTCACACACATGTTCCTAAAGCCTTGGGAATACCAGGGTGTTCACGAGTAATTGATAGGTCACATGGTCGGCAGCCATATTGGAATGAACAAAAATCTTAAAAAAATTATTTCTCTTGAACCGCATCGATGGACGTGAACCTTCACAATTATGATCTAGTAGTGATGGGGAATATCTGTTTTAAATTTCAACCTAATCGGACAAATGGTCTGGCAGCCAGAATTATATAATTCTTTGAATCCTGGTTCTTTTTTATTAATATGTTTTGAATAAGGCTCACTTGGCTGCACCTGGATGGGTTTGAGGGTAAAGGAGTAGCAGCTGAAACCCAAATCCTATCCAGGTTCCTCCTGATGACTTAATCTTTGCATTTTGCTTGTCTAGGTTCCTTCTAATATTCCAATGCAGAACTGTACATACAGGATTTGGTCTTTGATTCGAATTGAATTTATTTTAATCCCATTGTGAATTAAATTGAATAATAATAAAAGTCATGGGACAGGGTTAAGTGTCCGATTAAAGCGGGGTTGCATCAAAGCGGGACTTATTGGTACCCAGTCATCACTGCCAGCAGTTATGAAGTGGCAGTTCTCGTTATGTCTCAAATGAATTACGTAACACACCAGCACACAAACACCACACAAAATTACACAAGCACCCCACAAAAGTCCTGGCGAGGGTCTGCAATCTCTGATTGATCTTTTTCTTCTTCACTTTGAATTTCATTTGATGTTTACAAATATTGAAGTGTATAATATATACATTAGACCTGCACAGAAAATCTGTTAACCCCTACACTGCCATTACAGTGAGATTATCTCACTCTCTTGGTTCGGGGAATACAAGTCGAGATGGATTTTTACCTGGGTCTGCTCTGGAGGCAGCACCGGGCCTGGTGCGAGCATCAGTTTAAGACTTGGCCATGAAATTAAACTGGGTTTGAACCCACTGACTTGTGAGGTTGAATTTGACAGACTATTGATGTCCTATTACAAACTTGTTCAGGCCGTAATTAATTTGTAATTTAGACATAACAAAAGGTTCGAGAAAATAGCACGCACATTCACATTAATAGCACCTGACAGCCATTTTGGTAAAAGAGATCAGCGTGTTGTTCTGACTCCAGGCTGTGGACAGAGGAACATTTGATCCATCTGCCTCATTATCGTATTGCTGCTGACTTTGCTGACAAAATACAGTGAACAGCTGTCCCGCTTTGGGCAAAGAGAGCCCCGTTTTAATGTGAGCTGCCATCTGATTACAAGAAGGAGAACCTGATGCATTATCTGCTCGATACCAAAGCGGTAGCGGCTTCCGGGGGGAATATAGTTTCTGTGGCTTTGCAGAGAAATGTATTTTGTTTTTGTCATGAGAGGTAGAGATTGAGCTTTCATGAAACCAGTTTTAAGCATCACAGGCCATAACTGTCTGATACACGAAATGTTGGTGTGCGGTTTGTATGCTTTCTGTTGGTGTGTGTGCCTGTGTGTGTTTTTTTATGTTTATATGCGTGGTTTCTTTTTGTCCTCCATATCTCTTTCTTTCTTTTTCTTTGTCTCTGGAGGGGTGACACTTGCAAATAGTTTTAGTAAGGTTCACTTGGCTGCACCTGGATGGGTTTGAGGGTGGAGGCAGAGCAGCCGAAACCCGAATCCAATCCAGGCTCCTCCTGATGACTCCACATTTGTCGATTTGGGTTTCTGCTGATACTCCAGTGCTGTATTTGGTCAGTTAATTGATCACAATTACCCACATAGCACACTGTTGTTGGCAAAGGTTGGAACGGTCGGTCGGAATGCTGGGCCAAGCTCAGTGTGCCGGCGAGAAAGGCAAGATGTGAGAATTGCAAATGTATGCAATATCACAATGCAAGATGAATATTTTAATGAGATGCAAACCCAATTCATATTTAATGACTGAGCAGAAAACTATTCATAAATTGTCATGGTACCTCTTGAGGAGCTATCTCACACACACACACACCACACACACACACACAACACACACACACCCAACACACACACACACACACACACACACACTCTCTCTCTCTATCTCTCTCTCTCTCTCTGCTGATTTTAATGCAGCGTTATTCATTCAGCATCACAGAGATTGTTTCCCATTATAAATTCTCTGATTCAGTGTAATTACAGCTCGGGTAGTGAATTGAAATGAACCTCATTGCAGCGCTCGATCGGCTGAAGATTCCAGACCAAGCTGGCGCCGTGGCTTCATTTTCCAGTCCCAACATGCCCGTGCAAATAATGACGCCAAGCATTCTGGCAAGCAATTACGGCATAATCTGATCTTAAAATGAAGGTCAGATGGATTGCATCAAAATATCACGCTGATACTCGGACGTCTTATTTTAATCTCGATGGTCAATAAACCTGCACCATTTAATTTCCCAAATGCATCCAATTAGGGCCGTTTTCAGTGTGTGATGTGTGTTAGTTTTACACCCACCTTATTCTAAGCCTCAAGATCTGCCTTCATCCTGGGCGACATCAATCTTTCAGTATACAATCATGAGAATATGAGCTCAACAGCTATTCATAATAAAATAAAAAAAAATGCATGATGTATTATGCATCAGCTTGGGACGAATCATCCCACTCTGAAAGCACAATGCTTTTCACAGCAAATTGGCTTATTAAAAAGTCCACCATGACACGCACGGCTCCGCAGGGACACACTATGCAAATACTTTGTGCAAGAAAAATTTCCGCTTTTCCTCTCGCTGTAATTTATTATTTTTCAGAGTCTGTAAATCCAGCTCGGAGTCAGTTTTCTCATTGTTTCACTTTCAGGCTCTGTTTTTTTGTGACTAGGTCATGTCTGAATTTGCAGCTCACAGTGGCACCTGTGTAGGAAATTGAACATGTCGAATTACCAACCATGCCATATAAATGGTCAGCCTACTTCTGTGCAGAGAATCTATTGCAACAATGTGTATGATCTCCTTCAAAAGGCTGATTAAGCTGGCTGCCTCACCTGCTAGAATTTTGCTTGTTGGCTTTAAATATCCCACGGTTCCTTCACAAAGCAGTAACCCAATGGGTGCCGGTAACCTAGCCAAGTTCGAAATCATTTCCATAATTTCCAGGGTGCTCATGCAGCCGTGGCATAGCTGCACATGGCATAGCTGCACGTCAGTGATGAGGACGACATCATGATGTGCATTTGTTCTGTGTCTAAAAGATTAGAATTTCCAACTTATTGTTTGTGAAATTTACAAAGAATTATTTTCATCTCCATGTGAAATTAATTCTAAAAGAATCGTTATCGTGTTCGTTCGGATGTAGCATTTGACTGGGTAAGAATCAGTTCTTGCATGAGTGTGGTGGTTCCACTGAAGCAATGCCCTGTTTTCATCAGCACCATGGCCAAATTTCTGCTCTTGCCTTCAGGGGCACTGCATCAGTGTAACAGTTGTGTCAACAGCAAATGTTGCTACCCAAAAGTACAGCTACGTGTTGCATCTATCTATACTAATAGGGTGTGTGTGTGTGTGTGTGTGTGTGTGTGTGTGTGTGTGTGTGTTGTCATGTGTGTGTGTGTGTGTCAGTGTGTCAGTGTGTCTCCTCCATAACTCCAAAACTATAAAACCGAGCAGCCTGAAACTTTGCATTCTTACCCAAAAAAGTCCATGACTGAAAATTGGGTGTTTGGGTTAATTAAAACACCCCCTTTGCAAATAATTAACGGCATTATTGAATTATTTCCTTCATCAGGCGATCCTCGGCCACCTCGCTCTCTGGGGTCTGAAGGCGTTTCCTGGGTGACCTTGCAGGGGTCTGAAGCCACCATGTTTTTTGGCCTGCTCAACCTTGCCTTGACTTGGAACAGGCCGCAACAATTTCTCAACGTTAGTTATATTTTTCACTTTCCTCACTCATATTATCAAATGTCTGTTAATCATAGCTATGAATCGCTGTATGCATTACTTTTTTAAGTACTATAGTTTTCAAATTAGGAGCTTGGAACAATTTCATGCATGACATGATACGATTTTCCACGATCAACTCTCATGGACTAATTAAAGTATATCATCGAATATTATTTCTGTTTTGAGGATCGGACATCATCCAGACTGAATAAGTGTCAAAATCTGTTGTGAAGTCTCATAATTTAAAGAAATAACAAGTCTTATCACTAAGCAGATTACACCTATTTACTTAAAGCAAGCCAGGCTATGTTCCTTCCTTCTCCATACATACACACGAAAATGTGAAATTTCCAAAGCATTAAATTTATCTTTTTCTACTGTTTTGAGAATTATATTGAGTGAACAAAAAATCGAGGAATGTGCCAAAGTTAACCATCTTCATTGAGCTATATGACTTTTAATGCATTCACTGCAAGACCTCGTGCTCTGTCCCCAAAGTTGACTGCCGATGCATAGTGTCTGCCAGATCTGTGTCTATATTTTATGAGGTTTTTTGAGGTGCTATGCAGGGAATCAAAGCAAATCTGGTAAAAAAAACAAAAAAACCCGAATGTTTAAAAAAAAAAGTTATAACGTTTGTGCAGACCCCAAACTGATGTACCACGTGACACGTGTACAGTCGAGCAGGTAAAATGGTGGATTTATAGATTCATTTTATTTCATTAACTGCTGCGTGCGCAGAGAAGAACGGCTTCAAAGTTAAGGGGATCCTTTATTATACGCAGCGACAGCCTGGCCAACCGTTCCTAATCAACCATTGCATTGGAGTGCGTAATACACTTACCGAGCACGTATTGTCGATAGTGGTACTGCGCTACGTCATTCTGAGCAAATTGTTCCCTCACTGCGGATGCTTTTTGCCACGCCATGTCATTCAGAGCAAGTATTTCGTGCTCCATCACCAGGAGCGAGTGGTTCGTGCTCAATCACCCTGAGCGAGTGCTTCGTGCACCATGACCCTGAGCGAGTGGTTCATGCTCAAAAGAGAGAGAATTACTATTACGACAGGGCATTTCGTAAAGGGCTTGGAATACCAGGGTGTTGCAGCCAGAGTTATTGGATATGTTCACATGGCGGCCAGGCGCATATTGGAATGAATACAAAAAATCTTAAAAAAATTATTTCTCTTGAACCGCATCGATGGACGTGAACCTTCACAATTATGATTCTAGTAGTGATGGGGAATATCTGTTTTAAAATTTCAACGCTAATCGGACAATGGTCTGGCAGCCAGAATTATTTAATTCTTTTGAATCCTGGTTCTTTTTTATTAATATGTTTTGAATAAGGCTCACTTGGGCTGCACTGGATGGGTTTGTAGGGTAAAGGAGTAGCAGCTGAAAACCGCAAATCCTATCCAGGTTCCTCCTGATGACTTCATCTTTGCATTTTGCTTGTCTAGGTTTCTTCTAATATTCCAATGCAGACTGTACATACAGGATTTGGTTCTTTGATTCGAATTTGAATTTATTTTAATCCATTGCTGTAAATTAATGAATAATAATAAAAGTCATGGACAGGGTTAAGTGTCCGATTAAAGCGGGTTGCATCAAAGCGGGACTTATTGGTACCGTAGCAGTCATCACTGCCAGCAGTTATGAGTGGCAGTTCTCGTTATGTCTCAATGAATTAACGTAACACACCAGCACACAAACACCACACAAAATTACACAAGCACCCCCAAAAGTCCTGGCGAGGGGTCTGCAATCTCTGATTGATCTTTTTCTTCTTCACTTTGAATTTCATTTGATGTTTACAAATATTGAAGTGTATAATATATACATTAAGACCTGCACAGAAAATCTGTTAACCCTACAACTGCCATTATGCTTTTTCGTCTTCACTTGAATTTCATTTGATGTTTAGAAATATTAGAATGTAGTTAGATATATACATAGACTTAGCAAGTAAAATCTGTTATACCCTACACTGCCATTACAGTGAGATTATCTCACTCTCTTGGTTCGGGATACAAGTCGATGATGGATTTTTACCTGGGTCTGCTCTGGAGGCAGCAACCAGGCCTGGTGCGAGGTTCTAGTTATAGACTTGACCATAAAATTAAACTGGGTTTGAACAACTGATGACTTGTGAGGTTGAATTTGACAGATTAATTACTAGTTTGACTAAACAATTGTTCCTAGGGGCGCGTAAATTAATTTGTAATTTTAAGACATAACAAAAGGTCGAGGAAATTAGCAACGCTTTAACGATTCAGCATGTAATAGCACTGACAGCTATTTGGTAAAAGAGATCAGCGTGTTGTTCTGACTCAGGCTGTGTGACAAGAACATTTGATCCATCTGCCTCATTATCGTATGCTGCTGATCTTGGCTGACAAATACAGTGAACAGCTGTTCTCCGCTTTGGGCAAAGAGAGCCCCGTTTTAATGTGAGCTGGCCATCTGATTACAAGAAGGAGAACCTATGCATTAATCTGCTCGATACCAGAAGCGGTAGCGGCTTCCGGGGGAATATAGTTTCTGTGGCTTTGCAGAGAAATGTATTTTTGTTTTTGTCATGAGAGGTAGAGATTGAGCTTTCATGAAACCAGTTTTAGCATCAGCAGTGGCATAACTGTCTGATACAACTGAAAGTTGTGGTGTGCGGTTTGTATGCTTTCTGTGTTGGTGTGCTGTGTGTGTTTTTATGTTTTATGCTATGGTTTTATTTTTGTCCCATACCTATTCTTTCTTGCTTTTCTTTGTCTCTGGAGGGGTGACACTTGCAAATAGTTTTTAGTAAGGTTCACGTTGGCTGCACCTGGATGGGTTTGAGGGTGGAGCAGGCAGCAGCGCGCAAACCCGAATCTCATGCCTAGGCTCCTCCTGATGACTCCACATTTGTCGATTTGGTTTCTGCTGATACTCCAGTGCTGTAGTTTTGGTCAGTTAATTGATCACAATTACCCACATAGCACACTGTGTTGGCAAAGGTTGGAACGGTCGGTCGGAATGCCTGGGCGCAAGCTCAGTGTGCCGGCGAGAAAGGCAAGATGTGAGAATTGCAAATGTATGCAATATCACAATGCAAGATGAATATTTTAATGAGATGCAAACCAATTTCATATTTAATGACTGGAGCAGAAAACTATTCAATAAATTGTCATGGTACCTCTTGAGGAGCTATCACCACACACACACACACACACACACACACACACACACACACACACACACACACACTCTCTCTATCTCTCTCTCTCTTCTTCTGCTGATTTTAATGCAGCGTTATTCATTCAGCATCACAGAGATTGTTTCCCATTATAAATTCTCTGATTCAGTGTAATTACAGCTCGGGTAGTGAATTGAAATGAACCTCATTGCAGCGCTCGATCGGCTGAAGATTCCAGACCAAGCTGGCGCCGTGGCTTCATTTTCCAGTCCAACATGCCCGTGCAAATAATGACGCAAGCATTCTGGGCAAGCAATTACGGCATAATCTGATCTTAAAATGAAGGTCAGATGGATTGCATCAAAATATCACGCTGATACTCGACGTCTTATTTTAATCTCGATGGTCAATAAACCTGCACCATTTAATTTCCCAAATGCATCCAATTAGGGCCGTTTTCAGTGTGTGATGTGTGTTAGTTTTACACCCACCTTATTCTAAGCCTCAAGATCTGCCTTCATCCTGGGCGACATCAATCTTTCAGTATACAATCATGAGAATATGAGCTCAACAGCTATTCATAATAAAATAAAAAAAATGCATGATGTATTATGCATCAGCTTGGGACGAATCATCCACTCTGAAGCACAATGCTTTTCACAGCAAATTGGCTTATTAAAAAGTCCACCATGACACGCACGGCTTCCGCAGGGAACACTATGCAAATACTTTGTGCAAGAAAAATTTCCGCTTTTCCTCTCGCTGTAATTTATTATTTTTCAGAGTCTGTAAATCCAGCTCGGAGTCAGTTTTCTCATTGTTTCACTTTCAGGCTCTGTTTTTTTGTGACTAGGTCATGTCTGAATTTGCAGCTCACAGTGGCACTGTGTAGGAAATTGAACTGTCGAATTACCAACCATGCCATATAAATGGTCAGCCTACTTCTGTGCAGAGAATCTATTGCAACAATGTGTATGACTCCCTTCAAAAGGCTGATTAAGCTGCTGCCTCACCTGCTAGAATTTTGCTTGTTGGCTTTAAATATCCCACGGTTCTTCACAAAG
Organism: Eptatretus atami; assembly: GCA_035128595.1. Taxonomy (NCBI): domain Eukaryota; kingdom Metazoa; phylum Chordata; class Myxini; order Myxiniformes; family Myxinidae; genus Eptatretus; species Eptatretus atami. Next base: position 59,379,300 of record CM068962.1, read on the forward strand.
CAGTAACCCAATGGGTGCCGGTAACCTAGCCAAGTTCGAAATCATTTCCATAATTTCCAGGGTGCTCATGCAGCCGTGGCATAGCTGCACATGGCATATGCTGCACGTCAGTGATGAGGACGACATCATGATGTGCATTTGTTCTGTGTCTAAAAGATTAGAATTTCCAACTTATTGTTTGTGAAATTTACAAAAGAATATTATTTTCATCTCCATGTGAAATTAATTCTAAAAGAATCGTTATCGTGTTCGTTCGGATGTAGCATTTGACTGGGTAAGAATCAGTTCTTGCATGAGTGTGGTGGTTCCACTGAAGCAATGCCCCTGTTTTCATAGCACCATGGCCAAATTTCTGCTCTTGCCTTCAGGGGCACTGCATCAGTGTAACAGTTGTGTCAACAGCAAATGTTGCTACCAAAAGTACAGCTACGTGTTGCATCTATCTATACTAATAGGGTTGTGTGTGTGTGTGTGTGTGTGTGTGTGTGTGTGTTGTAGTGTCAGTGTGTGTGTGTCAGTGTGTCTTCCTCCATAACTCCAAAACTATAAAAGAGCAGCCTGAAACTTTGCATTCTTACCCAAAAAGTCCATGACTGAAAATTGGGTGTTTGGGTTAATTAAAACACCCCTTTGCAAATATAATTAACGGCATTATTGAATTATTTCCTTCATCAGGCGATCCTCGGCCACCTCGCTCTCTGGGGTCTGAAGGCGTTTCTGGGTGACCTTGCAGGGGTCTGAAGCCACCATGTTTTTTGGCCTGCTCAACCTTGCCTTGACTTGGAACAGGCCGCAACAATTTCTTAAAGAGCAACGACCACCCGAAAAACACAAACAACTAACAACAAAAAATAAACGAACGAAACGAAAAAAACGACAACGCAGCAAACAGTAAATAAACACGACGACCAGCCAACTAAAAACCCCAACACAACACCGCGACAAAAAAAGCGGAAAAAATAAAACAACAAAACCAAAACAAAACAACCACACCAACGGCCGATCGCCACAACGAAAAAAGGAAATAAAACCGACAAAACACACACACACGACGGACAACGAACAAACACAACCAAACCTAAAACGCAAACGGAAACCACACGACGCCGACAAAACCAAACGAAAAAAAACGAAACACACCACACCGTAAACAAAAACACGAAACAAACGAATGACAAACACCCACGAATAAGGCGGCGCTTAGGAGCGAACCCAACAAAAACAAAACAAACACAAAAACAAACGTAAACAAAAACAAAAAAAGACAAGAACCCGAACAAAGGAAGACAAAAAACACAATCAACGAAAACAAACGAAAACGAACACAAACGACAACAGCGCGAACGAAACAACCGACCAACGACAACGAACAAACAAACCACCAAACCAAGACCGGCACGGACCCAACAACAATCCACGACACACGCAAACCACAAACCAAAAAAACAACGGTAAACTAAAAACGAAAAACAAAAGAAACAAACGCAAAACGACAACGACATCAAAACCACGCAACGACACAACACGACAAACCAAAAAAACCCCAAACCAACAACAAACCACCAGAAAAACTAAACCACGATCGACAAAACCGACCAAAACGACAAAAAAACACGCAACAACGACGAACAAAAACCAAACAACGGACAACCACGCCAACACACGACCAAAATAACGAAAACAAACGAACAAAGCCAAAACAAAACAACCACAACCGAAGGAACACAAGACGAAACAACAACGAAAGCATACCCCACAATAACGCATACACAACAACATCAAAAACGCACAACAAACAAAAACACACAAACGAACACACCAACAAAAAGACGAACCAAAACTACACCCGAATAAACGAACCACCCGACCACAAACAAAAACGAAAAAAAACAAAACGACACAACACCACAAAACAACCACCGACAAAAAAACACACACACAAACGACACGACAAACACAAAAAACGGAACAAACATAACAACGAAACGACGGAAACAATACCAAAAACAAAACCAAACAAACGACCGAACCGACCCACAAAAACAACCAAAAACAACGAAAAAAACAACATAAATAAAACAAACAACGCAAAACACGAACCGACAACTACAGACACCACCCCGAACCCGAAAACGAAAAAAACCAAACAAAAAACAAAAACGAACACATAAACAAACTAAACGAACGGAAAACAAAAACGACCGACACCCAATCAACAAAAAGCAAACAAAACGAAAACAAACAACACACACGAACGAACGAAAAAACCACACGACAAAAAACGAACCACAAAACAAAAAACAGAAAAAAAAAGCTAAAAAAACCAACACGCCAAACACTAAAACACGAGAACAAGACACACAAAACGCGACAAAAACAACAACAAAAAACAACACTACACCGAACACCGAACAACACAAAAGAAGACAACAAACAACAAAACGAACAAAATCAACATAAACACACACAAACGACGAAAAAAACAAGCGAAAAACCCGAACGACGAACGGAAACGAAACCGACGAACTAAAAACGCCAAAACAACGAACCAACACCACACACACGACCAACGACACGCGCAACCCGAAAGCCCGAAAACAAACACGAAAACACAACCCCAAAACGAAAAACAACAACCAAAAAAAAAAACAAAACCAACCACAAACGGCGACACACCATCAATACCCAGACAAGACAAAAACAACAAAGCCACGCGAACAAACGGCAAACGAACCCACAACCGAACACGAAACGGAAAAAAGCACACAAGATTTCAAAACCGACTCAAAAACAAAACCAGAAAACACACCAACAGAACACGAAAAAACGTAACAAAAAAAAAGAAAAACAAAACAAAAAGACGAAAAACATAAACAACATCACGTAAAAACCAAAACAACAAAAAAAACCAAAAAAGACGAAAAACGTCGAAAAACCAACAAACGACAAAACTAAAAATAAAACGAAACAACAACAGACCGACAACGAAAACACAAAAACAACGAAAACGAAAAAAAACACAAATACGACGGCCACCAAAAAAAAACCGAAAACAACGAAAATCCACAACAACAAAACAAAATGAAAACAACCAAAAAAAAACACAACAACCCGAAAACACACCAAAAACCTAAACAACGATCCTCACCAGAACAAATAAAGAAACGCAAACCCACCCGAAACAAAAAACACAACCACTATAAAAATAAAAAAAACAAACGAAAAAAACACAACAACCACTAACAAACTAAACTAAACAAACACCAAAAAACCGACAAGACTAAAAATAAAAAACAAACACGACAAAAAAATAACACAACGAACAAACAAAACGACGAAACGACAAAAACAACCTACAAAACCAAACACGACCACACGAAAAACACAACAAAAACGTTTAAAATAAACAAAACAAAAAAAAACATACAAACGAACCGAAAACAAACCAAAACCAAAACCCGAAAAAAAAAAAAAGAACACAAACGAAAACGCAACACAAACGCAAAAAACAAAGAACTCACGAAAAATACACGCCAATAACCATACGCACGAATCGAACAACACACAAAAAAAACGAACCCAAAACGAACAAAAGGCCAAACAACGAACACCGACCAACAACAACAAACACGAAAACTACAACAAAACACGCACCACGACGGAAACAAAAACGGAAACAAAAACTACAAACAACGACAACAAAACATAAAAAAACACAAAACCGACAGGGGACAAGCACCCAACAACAAACGAACAACAACGAACACACGACGAAAACGACCGAATCAAAAACACGACACCAAACAACAAACACGAACAACAACGAAACAAAAACGAAACAAACATCACAACGAAAAAGCCGACACAAAAAAGAAAACGCGAAACAAAAAACACAAAAACAAACACATCACACAAACACGACGCCGCAAACAAAAAAAAACCGCCACAACAACACAAAAACCAGCAGAACGGAGAAACGCACGAACAAAAACAACATAAAACGGCAAAAACACAACGACCACGGACGACGGACCAGAACGACAAACCAAAACAACACGCCAAACAAAACAACGCAAGACGAACTCAAAGACACAAAACGAAAACACGAACCGGAAAAACCAAGACCAAACGACAACGAACAACGAACGAAACAAACACACGACGAAAAAAACAAACAACGAAACGCCAACACGAAAACACACAAACACAAAAACAAATCAAAAAACACGCCCACAAAAAACCAAACCACGACATTAACACGACAAAACCTAACAAATACAAAAGCGCACAAACTACAACACACGATACGAACCCGGACACCACGCCGAACAAACGACACAGCGACCAAACACCGCCACGGAAAAAACAAAACAAAAACAAACGAAACACAACGCGCATAACCAGCTAGGCGACCAAACCGAAAAAACACGAAACGAAACGACGGCGACAAAAAAAAGAACAAAAACAAACAAAAAAAACAAACAACCAACGGAAATAACACTAAACAAACAAACGAACACCAACAACACAACAAAGGACATCCACTACAAAAACAAACAAGACCGCCGACGACACGAACAAACCACAAAAAAACAAAACAACCACCAAAAAAAAAACATACGGAAAACACAAAAACGAAACCGACCAAAGAACGGAACACGACCGACGGAAAAAAAACCGCAAAAAAACCAAAACAAACACACCCATCCGACAAAACGACGGCTAAAACAAACCCGACAAAACGTAACAACACACAAACAACCCACGAAACGACAAACGCCCCCAACAACACGCAACGCGCAAAAACAAAATTAAAAAACAAACGCAACACAACCAAAACGACCAACCACAAAAACGTAACCACACGAAACACGGGACAAAACAAAAAAACAACACGGCGAAGACACACCCAACAAACAAACGAAAACCAAAACTCAAGAAAACACAACAAATAACACGAAAACGCAACACTAAAACACCTAACAAACCGAAAAAACAACGTTTTCGAACGGAAAACAAACGACCAATAAAAACACAACAAAAACCCACCACCGACGAACAAAAAACCTAACACACAACACGCAACAAAAACCGAAACCACCCACGACAAAACAAAACAATAAAACGAACGTAAACAAACCACAACCGGCAATATAAAACGAAACGAACTCAAAAAAACATAAAAAACCAACGAAAACACTCAACAGACACACAACACACAACACCGAACCAAAACAAACAAACGACAAACCAACACGACGCACGATACAAATCGTACAAGAAAAAACAAACAACCAACACAACGAACGAAAAACCAATGAACGAAACACACTACCACACCAACACAAAAAGAACCACACAAACAAAAACACAAACACCTAAACAAACAACGAACCAAATAAAACCAAAACCCCGACGAAAAAAAAAAACCACCACATACAACCGGAGACCCAAAAACAGAAAAAACAGAACACGGTCCATAAACCGACAAAAAACCCCAACGAACACAAAACAAAACACCCGACACCAATCCAAAACACCCGAAAACAACCAACGAAAATCCAAGAAACCGGGAAAAAAACGACGACACACACAACACACAAACGAAAACCACGGTAAAAACAAATACGAAACACGAACGTCCACAAACACAACCGACAGACAAAAACAACACACCGACAATCAACAAACCGAACGAAAAACGAAACCAACAACGACACAAAAGCCGGTAAACAAACCACACTCAACAGCCAAACGACGGACGGAAACGAAAAATAAAACGCGACAAAGACAAAAAACACAAAAAAAATAACAACGCCCCACGCCAACACGACAAAACCACCCAACAACACACAAACGACCAACGACAAAAAACGTCGAGTTTATATTTTTCACTTTCCTCACTCATTATTATCAAATGTCTGTTAATCATAGCTATGAATCGCTGTATGCAATACTTTTTTAAGTACTATAGTTTTCAAATTAGGAGCTTGGAACAATTTCATGCATGAATGATACGATTTTTCCACGATTCAACTCTCATGGACTAAATTAAAGTATATCATCGAATATTATTTCTGTTTTGAGGATCGGACATCATCCAGACTGATAGTGTCAAATCTGTTGTGAAGTCTCATAATTTAAAGAAATAACAAGTCTTATCACTAAGCAGATTACACCTATTTACTTAAAGCAAGCAGGCTATGTTCCTTCCTTCTCCATACATACACACGAAAATGTGAAATTTCCAAAGCATTAAATTTATCTTTTTCTACTGTTTTGAGAATTATATTGAGTGAACAAAAAATCGAGGATGTGCCAAAGTTAACCATCTTCATTGAGCTATATGACTTTTAATGCATTCACTGCAAGACCTCGTGCTCTGTCCCCAAAGTTGACTGCCGATGCATAGTGTCTGCCAGATTCTGTGTCTTAATTTTATGAGGTTTTTTGAGGTGCTATGCAGGGAATCAAGCAATCTGGTAAAAAAAACAAAAAAAACCCGAATGTTTAAAAAAAAAAGTTATAACGTTTTGTGGCGACCCAAACTGATGTACCGAGTGACACGTGTACAGTCGAGCAGGTAAAATGGTGGATTATAGATCATTTTATTCATTAACTGCTGCGTGCGCAGAGAAGAACGGCTTCAAAGTTTAAGGGGATCCTTTTATTATACGCAGCGACAGCCTGGCCAACCTCCTAATCAACCATTGCATTGGAGTGCGTAATACACTTACGAGCACGTATTGTCGATGTGTACTGCGCTACGTCATTCTGAGCAAATTGTTCCCCACTGCGGATGCTTTTTGCCAACGCCATGTCATTCAGAGCAAGTATTTCGTGCTCCATCACCAGGAGCGAGTGGTTCGTGCTCAATCACCCTGAGCGAGTGCTTGTGCACCATGACCTGAGCGAGTGGTCATGCTCCGTCAACCTGAGCGAGTGGTTCAGCTCCGACATTCTGAGAGTGGTTTGTGCTCCGTCACCTGACGAGTGGTTCGTGCACCACGTCACTCGCCGAAGCGAGTGGTTCGTGCTCCGTCACCTGAGCGAGTGGGTTTCGTGCTCCGTCCACGCCTGAGCGAGTGGTTCGTCTCCATCGCCCTGATGAGTGGTTCGTGCTCCATCACCCTGAGCGAGTGGTTCGTGCTCCTTCACCCTGACAGTGGTTCCATGTCCATCACCCTGAGTGAGTGGTTCATGCTCCGTCACCCTGAGTGAGTGTTTCGTGCTCTGTCACCCTCAACGAGTGGTTCGTGCTCCGTCAACCTGAGTGAGTGGTTCGTCCTCCATCACCCTGAGCGAGTGCTTCGTGTGCTCCGTCACCGTGAGCG
>CM068962.1:59386658-59410954 GCA_035128595.1 Eptatretus atami
GCCTCCGACATCCTGAGAGTGGTTTGTGCTCCGTCACCTGAACGAGTGGTTCGTGCACCGTCACCCTGAGCGAGTGGTTCGTGCTCCGTCACCTGAGCGAGTGGTTCGTGCTCCGTCACCTGAGCGAGTGTTCGTGCTCCATCGCCCTGAGCGAGTGGTTCGGCTCCATCGCCCTGAGTGAGTGGTTCGTGCTCCATCACCCTGAGCGAGTGGTTCGTGCTCCTTCACCCTGAGCGAGTGGTTTCATGCTCCATCACCCTGAGTGAGTGGTTCATGCTCCGTCACCCTGAGTGAGTGTTTCGTGCTCTGTCACCCTCAACGAGTGGTTCGTGCTCCGTCAACCTGAGTGAGTGGTTCGTCCTCCATCACCCTGAGCGAGTGCTTCGTGCTCCGTCAACGTGAGTGAGTGGTTTGTGCTCCGTCACCTGGAGAGTTTGGTTTGTGCTCCGTCACCCGGAGAGATTGGTTTGTGCTTGGTCACCCTGAGAGATTGTTCCTGCTCCATCACCCAGAGCGAGTGATTAGTGCTCTGTCACCCTGAGCGAGTGTTTCGTGCTCCGTCACACTGAGAGAGTGTTTCATGCTCATCACACTGAGAGAGTGGTTCGTGCTCCATCACTCTGAGAGAGTGGTTCGTGCTCCATCACTCTGAAGAGTGGTTCGTGCTCCGTCACACTGAGAGAGTGGTTGTGCTCCGTCACACTGAGAGAGTGGTTTGTGCTCCGTCACACTGAAAGAGTGGTTCATGCTCCGTCACACTGAGAGAGTGGTTTGTGCTCCGTCACACTGAGAGAGTGGTTTGTGCTAGGTTACAACGAGCGAGTGGTTTGTGCTCGGTCACACTGAGCGAGTGGTTCGTGCTCCGTCACCCTGAGCGAGTGGTTCGTGCTCGGTCACACTGAATGAGTGGTTCGTGCTCCATCACACTGAGTGAGTGGTTCATGCTCAATCACCCTGAGGGAGTGGTTCATGCTCCGTCACCCTGACGCGAGTGTTTCGTGCTCTGTCACACAGAGAGTATTTCGTGCTCCATCACACTGAGAGAGCGGTTCGTGCTCCGCAACACTGAGAGAGTGGTTCGTGCTCTGTCACACTGAGTTTCGTGGTTCTTGCTCTGCCACCCTGAACGAGTGTTTGTGCTCTGCACCCTGAGTGACTGGTTCGTGCTCTGGCCACCTGAGCGAGTGGTCGTGCTCCATCAACCTGAGCGAGTGGTTTGTGCCCAGTCACCGTGAGAGATTGGTTTGTACTCGGTCACCCTGAGATTGGTTCCTGCTCCATCACCCTGAGCTAGTGCTTTGTGCTCCGTCACACTGAGCGAGTGGTTTGTACTCCGTCACCTGTGCAAGTGGTTCATGCTCAGTCACCCTGTGCGAGTGGTTCATGCTCGGTCACACAAAGCAAGTGGTTCATGCTCGTCACACTAAGCAAGTAGTTCATGCTCGTCACACTAAGCAAGTGGTTCATGCTCAGTCACCTGAGCAAGTGGTTCGTGCTCAGTCACCCTGAGCAAGTGGTTCGTGCTCAGTCACCCTGAGCAAGTCGTTCGTGCTCAGTCACCTGAGCAAGTGGTTCGTGCTCCATCACCCTGAGCGAGTTTTTCATGGTCCCTCACACTGAGAGAGTGTTTCATGCTCCGTCTCACTGAGAGAGTGTTTCGTGCTCCATCACACTGAGTGAGTGGTTGGTGCTCCATCACCCTGAGCAAGTGGTTCCTGCTCCGTCACCCTGAGCGAGTGTTGCGTGCTCAGTCACCCTGAGCGAGTGGTTGATGCTCTGCCACCCTGAGTGAGTGGTTCATGCTCCGTCACCCTGAGTGGGCGCTTCGTGCTCCATCACCCTGAGCGAGTGGTTCGTGCTCCATCACACTGAGCGAGTGGTTCATGTTCCGTCATCCTGAGCGAGTGGTTCATGCTCCATCACACTGAGCGAGTGGTTCGTGCTCCGTCACACTGAGAGAGTGGTTCGTGCTCCGTCACACTGAGAGAGTGGTTTGTGCTCCGTCACACTGAGAGAGTGGTTCGTGCTCCGTCACACTGAGTTAGTAGTTCGTGCTGTGCCACCCTGAGCGAGTGGTTCGTGCTCTGTCACCCTGAGCAAGTGGTTCATGCTCCATCACCCTGAGCTATTGGTTAGTGCTCCGTCACCCTGAGCAAGTGGTTCGTGCTCCGTCACCATGAGCGAGTGTTTCGTGCTCCATCACACTGAGAGAGTGGTTCATGCTCCATCACACTGAGAGAGTGGTTCATACTCCGTCACACTGAGTTAGTGGTTCGTGCTCTGCCACCCTGAGCAAGTGCTTCGTGTCCCTCTCACCCTGAGCAAGTGCTTCGTGCTCAGTTACACTGAGCGAGTGCTTCCTGCTCCATCACCCTGAGCGAGTGGTTCATGCTCCATCACGCTGAGCGACTGTGGTGGAAAAGAACTCAATTTCCACAAGTTGAATCAGCATACCAAAGAAGAATCTTTAATTTCGTATATACGGAGGAAGAACATTGAATGATTCACTGAAACAATCGAATGGGCTTCATTGAAACAGAAGCCGGAGCAATTCTTCTTATATACAATTTGACATTCCAAAGAATGGGAGGGTGAGCCATTTGGCTACTCAACTACAGGATTAGCTGATAAGCATTAGGCAAAATAACTCAAGCTGCAATACATGTCTACTTTGGGTGGAGGGAGAGAATGACACAATTGTGGAAAAAGTTTGCAGTGTTATCAACCAGGTCACTCTGTTTAATAGTAAGACATTCCTTGTATCAATATGTCGGTCAAAGACTCTTGGGAAAAAGGGAAACATTACTGACAGCTAATTTGACTGCAGTACAAGAATTAAATTTATGATTTACCATCAACAATTATAATTGAGATTACATGAATATAATTATTTTTCTTCCACATTGCCCTTTTTTCCACATCAGGAAAAAGTTGAATAATATATTACACATGATCACCATACCCTGTTACTCGAGGAGAAAAGATATCCGTTACACAAGTTCAATCAACAATGGCAGCGAGCGCTCATCGGAGAAGAAGGCTGGATGACGACCATTTCAATAGTGTCCCAGCAGGTTAGTGAGTGTGTTTTACATTTAATTCATGGCCTGTTCATCAGCAGGTGTCACAAATCGAAAAGACATGCTACCCGAGGCCAGAAGATAAGCAGCTCAGGGTATAGATAGAGCAGCACACAATGGGAAACATAGTATAGGCGCTCCTTGAGCTGTACAGAAGGTTGATCTTGGCAGGTACGAGCTTGGGCCCCACACTGGGTTGCAGATGACACTGTTGTTGAAGGAGACGAAAGGACTCGAGATGTGACCCAGAGATCCAGCCCCAGCAGCAGTTCATGCAATCAGGTTTGATCCACCAAGCGAGCTGTGCACGTTGGAGGCAGCCGCGATGGCTGCACGACCCCACCCGCACCACTGAACACATGTTGCAGATGACTCGCCGTATGGACCTTTAGGATCTTCGTTGTGCATTGTGCGACCATGGCAAGTTCACGATGTATCTGCAGAACAGCAATTTGCAAGTGTGGTTGGGGACATTCCTCCAGGCAGGCACCATGCACTAGTCCGTTTGCCACCCGTATATGTTCTGTACTCAACTTGTTGTAATGAGAAGTGTATTGTTTTTTTGATGGTTTCGTACTCACATGGGTCTATAGAGAAAATTTGGCTTGGTTGCCGGACGGCAACCTTGGGGAACTCCGCTAATTTGCATAAATCCAAGATGGCCAACACGGACGGGGGTGGAATATAACTTTTCAACCAATTAACTTACAATCACGTGTGATACCTCTTTTCCATATAATTTTGACCTGAGGAATCGATTTCTGAGGTCAATTTTGTGATTCGGGGTCAAATTCAGGGTAAAGGTCAAGTTCAAGGTCATTTTTGGACTATTGGGGGGTATAAAACTTGTTGACCCCTGCATCAACTGCAGATCACTCCGACTCGATAGTTGATGAATGATCCCATTGATTCTAATCTCACCTCTGCCTACAGTTACCAAAAGAGCACCTGAAAATAATTACCATTATCAACAAATTTCTGCAAGTCAAATGAACCACCATCTATTTATAGTACAGATAAAGCATGTATGTATCATCTAATTCTCCAAGAGGATTTGACCGAGGATGCTAAAACTTTCAGGGTCCACCCCTACTCTACCCCCACTCCCTCCACAATCTCCCATCAACCACCACCATGCCACCCCCCTCCACCATCCACACAAAACGCAATACCACCCCACACACCCCCACCTCTCCCCCCAAGCTCCACTCCCCCCCACCCATCCACTGGGAAAGACATCAACACAGTACACAGCACTGACACGGCACGGACAACGTGCATGACCACAGACACAAAGTGGTGTCTCGGGAAAGTATGAAACAATCCGCTAACATACATGACACCTGGTCAGCCTGTGATGGTGGGACAAAGCATTCTTTGCCATTTTGTCCACAGTGTCCGAATGTGCCTGAACATTGTCAGCTGTCAGGCAATAACAGGTGTTTCTGCTCGAGTAATACAACTGATTTATCAGTCAATACAAAACCCTTATAAACCGTCAATTGAATGGAAAACAAAACCTACCAATCTGTAGTAAATATGTGACCAGTGTTTTCATCTTCATGAGTAACAACCTCCATTTTCACTGAAGCCATTTTTGTCTGAATTGCTCGCACAAGGCTCAAAATATACGGCTCCACAATTCTCCGAAAGGGTTTCCATCACTAATTTTGTCTCCAATGGTTTCTTCAAATCCCACTAAATCAGTTGTGACATACTGAGAACCTTCAGAGTTGTTGAGGATGGTCAGTCAGTCTCTGAATCCAAGCTTGAAATACAGTTCCTCTATGTAAAGCTGCTATTTGGATCAAGTTGGGTTCACAGTGTGACGTCACGGAGAAATTGAAAATGGGACTAAATTCAAACAAAATTTTTTACCCTTCAAAGTTGACCGTGATTCAATGGTTTTCATCGTTCTTCAGAAAAAAAAATCCATTTGGGTTCCCCTTTAAAGTAAATCCTCATAGTTATAAGAATCGCTAAATTCTTTAAATTTTCAGATTTCATCCAGGTTTGGGCATTTAATTTGTCCATGAGCTCCGATCCTCAATCCGAAGACCAATTTTGATTATCTTATATATTATTTCCGAGTTTGTAGTTTCGTGTCGCGCTATCTTCGACTTTGTTCTGCGCTCGAGTAACGTGATATTCGGCTTACATTATCTCAAAGACCATATGAGGTGCATGGTACAAAAAAGTAAATAAAATGGTTCTGAAACAGTGAAATCGTTCTTATATATTATTTCCGAGTTTGTGGTTTCGTGTCGCGCTATCTTCGACTTTGTTCTGCGCTCGAGTAACGTGATATTCGGCTTACATTATCTCAAAGACCATATGAGGTGCATGGTACAAAAAAGTAAATAAAATGGTTCTGAAACAGTGAAATCGTATTCCACTTACTGCATTAAAGTAAAATTACTACTGATACTCTGCATCAGTTCCTTTCTCAAACACACCCACCCAACATGTCGCGCAGAGCGCGGGTTATGCTAGTATACTTTATTTGTCTGTGAGAGGCCATCGTGAAAAATCGCATCATATCAGGCATAAGATCACTTTAAGCTCCGAATTTGAAAACTATAGCACCTACAAAAGCGATATGTTACAGCAATTCATAGGTATAAAGATCAGGCATTCATTGATATGAGTGAGGAAAGTGAAAAACAAATTATGCACTATCATTCAGAAAAATTCAAGGCATTGAATTTTTCCTGTTCCAAGTCAAGGCATTGTACAGCAGGCTGAAACAAAATGGCAGCTTAAGACCGCTGTGAGGTGACCTCGGGTTGACCAAGATGGCATGCCACCATCTTCGTCATGCTTTTTTTGTTTTTTTTTATGATGAGCATTTCGCATCTTGGTCAGGCAATATTATCTTCAAAAGGGTGTTTAAATTAACGAAACACCCAATTTTCATTCATGTATTTCCTTGGAGCTTGGTATGCATGCAAAGTTTCAGGCCACTGGGTTTCATGGTTTGGAGTTATGGAGGAGACACATTGACACAAACACACACACACAAACACACCACACACACACACACACACACACACACACACACACACACACACACTTCTGACAACAAGTTCCAGCAGAGAAAATTATTATAGAGAGAAATTTTTAAATACAGAGTACATTTGCCAGAAGTTTTAAATTGCCTTACTGACTTGATGATCAACTCTCATCAATGTATGCACCTTATGAGAGATAATTTTAAGTTACTTGTGTTATATATTAAAAAATTGAATTTCTCTGCCACACATAAATTACAGTTTGCCTTAACTTGACTGCCTATTTAGTCCATGTAGGACAAAGACCTCCCTCAACATGGCCCATTCTATTTTATTCAATGCAATTTGAGGCCATTTACTCTAATGAAATTCTCATTTCATTTCTCATATGATCGTTGGTCTATATCTGCTTTATTCAGGCCTTCTCCAGTTTTCCAGTTTGCAATTCTTGTCCACTAGTTGTCCATTCTTCTTGCTATGTATTCAGCAGTTCCATTATATTACAGCATAATTGAAAATTACTGATCAACTTCTATAAAAGCATAGTTTTCAATGCATCTTAAATTTAGCAGAGCAACAATTAGCCTTTGCTGAAACTAACAAACAAGAAAACTCGATTATGTCTAAGTCTCCATGCTGAGCAGATACTTCAACTGCCCTCACATATTGTCAAAACACTATTACACAGAGCGTTTTTAACAAGAAAATTGCCTTAGCAAGCCAGGCTTAACAGCAGGCAACGACACTGCTGGACAATATAAGCCTGCCACTGCCTCAGGACATTTGCCACAAAGATGAATTCATGTCTTTATTACTACTACAAGCACCGACTAGGTGCAAGTATACTTTCTGCTACCATGTTTCATCAGGTACCCCACACCAGAAAAGGGATTTCCTGTGTGAAAACAAATACACCTGTGATCAAGGAAGCTAAAATCGAGGTCAGAGAAAATCCAAGCATAATAAAAGCCCTGTATAATCCAGAATTATTTTTTGTTCTGTAATGTCAGAAATCCTCTGGAGGTCTGACATATAGAGATGCATACTTTAATGTTCCAGTTGGTGTAATGTAATATCTACAAATTGTATCAAAATCATTCAAAGCATTTTCACAAACACGAATAAGGAAAAGGTTGAAATAATTATTTAAAGGAGATTAGTGGATAATAATACAGGTGGAAATTTATCCAAAGAGAAGATCCTCTGAATTGAAGGTACATAGGTACATCAGTCTTGAGTGTGATTTCCCCACCAAGCTTTTCAACCTTCTGTCGATGTAATATTTCCCACTCTGCTGTTCAGAAGCTCTTATTAGGTAAGGTAAGGCAGTATGCTTTCCTCACTAGATGAAATGAAATCACATACTGCATAACTGATTCATAATGATGGAAATTTGGTCCAAACAGTTGTGTGAACATTCTAAAGCTATACAAGAGTGTGTGTAAATATTCTGAAATTCTCATGACACTATTTCAGTAAATGAGTTGGTTTGTTAATTGTTCTTATCTGAAGCTTTGGGCTCAAGATACAGAAAACCGAGATTCAAATCTCATATACCAAATGTACTTGTTCATTGTTTTGCCAATGTCATTGTAAATCATGTAAAAGTACAACGGTGTCTGCTCATGCCTTGTCCTGTATGTAATATATATGCAAGCTCCTACAGGAGCTGTATATGATATGAAGTAAAAATTAACTGAGGAATAAAAAATAATTGACATCATAGAAATATATTAATTTTTTCAATTTTGGATTTGGCTATTGAGGTGGAAGCAGAATAATTTTTGAATTAAAATAAAGTGGAAGGAAACCATTTTTGCCAGAAATAAAGTCTTATCACTAAGAATCCAGCTGGAAAGTGAGGCATCTAAAGAATTCCTTGAACTTCTACTGCAATCAAAAACATCAATCTTCCATAAAACCATCCAGACACATGCGTTCATAATCCATAAATGAGCAGTACTCCTTTTTTCCTATGGTTAAAATATCAACTTTTTTGAATGTCAACAAAAACAATAAAAGCATATACAACAGAAACAAACTATGAATCAAACAGGCTGATGTACGCCCCCTCAGAACTTACATTGTGAATTAAACAAAGCCTAATGCCCAGAGACAATGTCACTTCCTCGCATTCAATATTAAAATCATTGTAATCGCTTCAGCCTTTATTGTGCTTGGCGTGGAAAGGCAAAGAAGAAGACGATGTACAAATTGGCATTTTAATGACCTCCCGATTTATACTTTAGCGATCTATTCTGGCATCTTTCTCAGCCTTGGTAGTTATGAAAAAAGAGCTACTTTGTAAGGCTTATGAATGTACTTTATAGGAGATTTTTCAAAGTATAATTTGGATACATTTACCTCATAAGTGTAAATAGATGCAATTACATATTTGCTGTCAGAGGAGTTTGCTCACACCAAGTCCTTCTCAAGACTGTGTGGGTAAGTATTCATGAATACCATCTAGTTGATTAATAAGTTTCTTTGTTTTGCAACATGTGGGTGACCATGGACATAGTGTAACCAGATGCAATACAAACCTTTAACAAAGGCACTGGAATCAATGTAACCAAATTATGGTTCAGAGCGAGAAAGAGAGCAGAACGAGAGCAATAGGGAGGTCAAGGTAGATATATAATATATATATTATATATATATATACATATATATATTATATATATATATATATATATATATATATATAGAGAGAGAGAGAGAATCAGATGATGCTTGCTTGCAACAAATGACTGGCTGCCTCATTACACAAGCAGTCTCTTTATTTATATTTGAATAGTGCTGCAGTAACTAATTTTAATTTCAAAAAAGGACAGGAATGGCTGTGTTTCGTGCATTTATCAGGACTGTATTTTTGTATTGAATCACACTGCAATCTCGTTTCATGTCAGTGCAATGTGCTTGATATATTTGCAACACTGTGCATTGCCTAGCTATCTCCAATTACACACATAGACAAAAATAACAAAAAATAACTAGATTTCTCATTACAAATTTTCCCTTTGGGGTCAAAAATGAGCACAGGACAAAGATTATTAAATATTTGACTATGTTATGTATCAAGCACATGTCAAAAAATACTTTTTAAAAGCTTAAAAGTATTAAAATATATTTATACAATTAAGTGTTTTTCCCATTATAAAAAACAAGTTCCTGTTGTTACGTAAATAACCATAGGAGAAACCAGCTATACTTACCTACACCACACAAGAAGCAAAGTGAGCAAATGCCTCTTCTGATTTCTGTGTTTTTTCTAATTGTAGTATTTAGGTTGTGACCATGAAATGGCATGGAAATCCTGTCCTCAGTGGAATAGCATGTAGTACTAAACTCAGTCTGGCAATCTTGAAAGGTACAATCATGGCCCTTAAATAAGGCATTTACATGTAGACTAACACACAATTATTTCACTGTCGACTGTTTGGAAGTATCAATACCTTATGACAGAAGGCAAATTATATTCGAATTCCAACAAGGAGAGATTAATTGGGGTCTTTGAAATAGTATGTATTTATGAAGGTGTATATAAAGTGTAGCATGCTTGCACATTACAAGCAACTACTCAGGTGCATCCTACATGCAGATATAATAGGTAATACAAGCTTTATACATTGATGAAGTGGATTGTGGTTGCATTCTGCAAGCAGCTAAATTAATCAAGTAAATCAAACAATCAATGATTTGAATAAGCTCATTATATAAAAGTTTGGAGCCACAGTAATTTTTAAATGTAAATATGGCAAAGGTTATAGTCAGGCAACTTAGAAATGGATGTGGATTTCTGGACAAGCGCTAAATTTTCCCCACATCCTACCCATAGCTTTAGCTTTCCATTTTTGGGAGGAACAACTTCCTCCGAATATATTATGCGCCATCTTGGATTTTCAAGACGGCCACCATGAAAAAACTATCCATCATATCTCAGCTTCTAAGCCACTTAGGATCATATTTTGGTGTCTAAACATACATTTTCAGGGTCACACATGATAATGTGTGAAAAAACATTGTGTTTAGCAAAAAGGACATTTTTGCATGAATATGGTTTATTGTGTAAAATGTGTTGTTTTGCTTTGCACAAGCTAAACGCACATATTCATGAAAAGCACATGCTACTGCATTGTAATTGCAATTTTGGAACAAAAACGGGACCAGTACAAGCCAATGTGTTGTTCAAATGTTTGTATTTGGCAAACACGACCGTTATTGCATGAATAAAGTTTGTGTTATAATGTGTTGTTTTGCTTAACGCAAGCCAAATTACACATTATTGTGATGCAAACATGAGTTTTGGCATTAGAACAGTGATTTGTAACAAAAAAATGGGTCAGAATGAGCAATGTGTTGTTACAAACGCATGTGAGAACAACAAAATGTGTTAAAAACACTTGTATCAGGCAAATCATAGTTTTTGCATGATTAAAGTTGCTTGGCTGAAATGGGTTGTTTTGAAAAGAAGACATTAAAATACACACCATTTTCATGAAAAACATGCGTTTCTGCATTATAATTGTCATTTGGAAGAAGAAAGTCGGGCTCAGGTGAAGCCAATGTATTGTTAAATGTGTTGTTTTGCTCAGTACAACCTAAAATACAACACTGTTTCATGAAAAACATGTGTTTCTCATTAGAATAGTGAAAAGGAACAAAATGGGGCTCATACCAAGCCAATGCATTGTTAAATATGAGAAGGGTGGATATACTGATTCTTGGCTCACTTTCCCCATGTAAATGAATGGGGATTTTCAGCGATTCAACTTTTTTTTTCCCCTAAAATTACACCCCCCTTTTTATCCCAAGGTATATTTGTTGTCTCCCCTTTTAACCTAGGGGCATTCTATTCAAATACCAATGCGACAAGATAAAGATTGGTGTCAAGTAGCAAACGAATGGTAGTAATGTGGTTTGTTCAAGGTGATTCTGAAGAGATATCTGAAACCTGTAAGCCTAGGGACACTCATTTTCAAATAACCAAATGCATATTGTGTTAGCTCAATCATTGAACCTATAAAGATTTGTTCATTCTCATATTCCTTAATAGTTTAATTTCTTTGCACAATAATCCCCATCTAAATATTAAAAATAAAACATTTGAATCTTTATATTTTTCAAGATACCCTTTTGTGCCATTACGAAATGATATACTTCTCTATAGTGATCTCATCTGACCACCCTGAGTTGCATATCATTTTGAGATTTAAGTAAATGTTTTTTCCATTGTTCAATTGATAACCATCGAGTTTTCAGTCCATTCAAGGATATTTATTATTTTCTTTAACATCCTCCAACTCATTGGTTTAAATTGATTCGCTTATTTGTTTTTATTTACCTTTGTTTTAGTTATTTTTTTCAATAAGATCTTATTTGATATGTTTCCACATTCATTATGTTTTCCATTTATATACAAGACTGAGATTTTCTCCACTCTTTAGTTTGATTAATACTTGGTTCGACATTTATATACCGTGAAAACGTGGCGGTAGCCCTTAAAAACCTAACCCATCTTCCCATCGTTAAACTTGTGTCCATATGGAACACAATCTATTCTATTCACTCTATCAACAACATCCATATTGGAACACAATCTATCCATTTTCTAAAATAAATCTCTATCATCAAGGCTCCTAATGCCTTTTTATATTTACTTCTTCACTATTATCTTATGTTTATTAGATTCTTATCTCTCTCCTAGTGGTTTGTGCTCCGTCACCTGGAGAGTTTGGTTTGTGCTCCGTCACCCGGAGAGATTGGTTTGTGCTTGGTCACCCTGAGAGATTGGTTCCTGCTCCATCACCCAGAGCGAGTGATTAGTGCTCTGTCACCCTGAGCGAGTGTTTCGTGCTCCGTCACACTGAGAGAGTGTTTCATGCTCCATCACACTGAGAGAGTGGTTCGTGCTCCATCACTCTGAGAGAGTGGTTCGTGCTCCATCACTCTGAGAGAGTGGTTCGTGCTCCGTCACACTGAGAGAGTGGTTTGTGCTCCGTCACACTGAGAGAGTGGTTTGTGCTGGCCGTCACCACTGAAGAGTGGTTCTTGCTCCGTACAAACTGAGAGAGTGGTTTTGCTCGTCACACTGAGAGAGTGGTTTGTGCTAGGCTTCACGGCGAGTGGTTTGTGCTCGGGGGGATCACACTGAGCGAGTGGTTCGTGCTCCGTCACCCTGAGCGAGTGGTTCGTGCTCGGTCCACACTGAATGAGTGGTTCGTGCTCCATCACACTGAGTGAGTGGTTCATGCTCAATCACCCTGAGGGAGTGGTTCATGCTCCGTCACCCTGACGAGTGTTTCGTGCTCTGTCACACAGAGAGTATTTCGTGCTCCATCACACTGAGAGAGCGGTTCGTGCTCCGCAACACTGAGAGAGTGGTTCGTGCTCTGTCACACTGAGTTTCGTGGTTCTTGCTCTGCCACCCTGAACGAGTGGTTTGTGCTCTGCCACCTGAGTGACTGGTTCGTGCTCTGGCCACCCTGAGCGAGTGGTCGTGCTCCATCAACCTGAGCGAGTGGTTTGTGCCCAGTCACCGTGAGAGATTGGTTTGTACTCGGTCACCCTGAGATTGGTTCCTGCTCCATCACCCTGAGCTAGTGCTTTGTGCTCGTCACACTGAGCGAGTGGTTTGTACTCCGTCACCCTGTCAGTGGTTCATGCTCAGTCACCCTGTGCGAGTGGTTCATGCTCGGTCACACAAAGCAAGTGGTTCATGCTCGGTCACACTAAGCAAGTAGTTCATGCTCGGTCACACTAAGCAAGTGGTTCATGCTCAGTCACCCTGAGCAAGTGGTTCGTGCTCAGTCACCCTGAGCAAGTGGTTCGTGCTCAGTCACCCTGAGCAAGTCGTTCGTGCTCAGTCACCCTGAGCAAGTGGTTCGTGCTCCATCACCCTGAGCGAGTGTTTCATGGTCCCTCACACTGAGAGAGTGTTTCATGCTCCGTCTCACTGAGAGAGTGTTTCGTGCTCCATCACACTGAGCGAGTGGTTGGTGCTCCATCACCCTGAGCAAGTGGTTCCTGCTCCGTCACCCTGAGCGAGTGTTGCGTGCTCAGTCACCCTGAGCGAGTGGTTGATGCTCTGCCACCCTGAGTGAGTGGTTCATGCTCCGTCACCCTGAGTGGGCGCTTCGTGCTCCATCACCCTGAGCGAGTGGTTCGTGCTCCATCACACTGAGCGAGTGGTTCATGTTCCGTCATCCTGAGCGAGTGGTTCATGCTCCATCACACTGAGCGAGTGGTTCGTGCTCCGTCACACTGAGAGAGTGGTTCGTGCTCCGTCACACTGAGAGAGTGGTTTGTGCTCCGTCACACTGAGAGAGTGGTTCGTGCTCCGTCACACTGAGTTAGTAGTTCGTGCTGTGCCACCCTGAGCGAGTGGTTCGTGCTCTGTCACCCTGAGCAAGTGGTTCATGCTCCATCACCCTGAGCTATTGGTTAGTGCTCCGTCACCCTGAGCAAGTGGTTCGTGCTCCGTCACCATGAGCGAGTGTTTCGTGCTCCATCACACTGAGAGAGTGGTTCATGCTCCATCACACTGAGAGAGTGGTTCATACTCCGTCACACTGAGTTAGTGGTTCGTGCTCTGCCACCCTGAGCAAGTGCTTCGTGCTCCCTCACCCTGAGCAAGTGCTTCGTGCTCAGTTACACTGAGCGAGTGCTTCCTGCTCCATCACCCTGAGCGAGTGGTTCATGCTCCATCACGCTGAGCGACTGTGGTGGAAAAGAACTCAATTTCCACAAGTTGAATCAGCATACCAAAGAAGAATCTTTAATTTCGTATATACGGAGGAAGAACATTGAATGATTCACTGAAACAATCGAATGGGCTTCATTGAAACAGAAGCCCGGAGCAATTCTTCTTATATACAATTTGACATTCCAAAGAATGGGAGGGTGAGCCATTTGGCTACTCAACTACAGGATTAGCTGATAAGCATTAGGCAAAATAACTCAAGCTGCAATACATGTCTACTTTGGGTGGAGGGAGAGAATGACACAATTGTGGAAAAAGTTTGCAGTGTTATCAACCAGGTCACTCTGTTTAATAGTAAGACATTCCTTGTATCAATATGT
This sequence comes from Eptatretus atami, assembly GCA_035128595.1. Lineage (NCBI taxonomy): Eukaryota > Metazoa > Chordata > Myxini > Myxiniformes > Myxinidae > Eptatretus > Eptatretus atami. The sequence goes on from CM068962.1 coordinate 59,400,832, forward strand.
CGGTCAAAAGACTCTTGGGAAAAAGGGAAACATTACTGACAGCTAATTTGACTGCAGTACAAGAATTAAATTTATGATTTACCATCAACAATTATAATTGAGATTACATGAATATAATTATTTTTCTTCCACATTGCCCCTTTTTTTCCACATCAGGAAAAAGTTGAATAATTATATTACACATGATCACCATACCCTGTTACTCGAGGAGAAAAGATATCCGTTACACAAGTTCAATCAACAATGGCAGCGAGCGCTCATCGGAGAAGAAGGCTGGATGACGACCATTTCAATAGTGTCCCAGCAGGTTAGTGAGTGTGTTTTACATTTATTCATGGCCTGTTCATCAGCAGGTGTCACAAATCGAAAAGACATGCTACCCGAGGCCAGAAGATAAGCAGCTCAGGGTATAGATAGAGCAGCACACAATGGGAAACATAGTATAGGCGCTCCTTGAGCTGTACAGAAGGTTGATCTTGGCAGGTACGAGCTTGGGCCCCACACTGGGTTGCAGATGACACTGTGTTGAAGGAGACGAAAGGACTCGAGATGTGACCCAGAGATCCAGCCCCAGCAGCAGTTCATGCAATCAGGTTTGATCCACCAAGCGAGCTGTGCACGTTGGAGGCAGCCGCGATGGCTGCACGACCCCACCCGCACCACTGAACACATGTTGCAGATGAGTCGCCGTATGGACCTTTAGGATCTTCGTTGTGCATTGTGCGACCATGGCAAGTTCACGATGTATCTGCAGAACAGCAATTTGCAAGTGTGGTTGGGGACATTCCTCCAGGCAGGCACCATGCAACTAGTCCGTTTGCCACCCGTATATGTTCTGTACTCAACCTTGTTGTAATGAGAAGTGTATTGTTTTTTGATGTTTCGTACTCACATGGGTCTATAGAGAAAATTTGGCTTGGTTGCCGGAGCGGCAACCTTGGGAACTCCGCTAATTTGCATAAATCCAAGATGGCCAACACGGACGGGGGTGGAATATAACTTTTCAACCAATTAACTTACAATCACGTGTGATACCTCTTTTCCATATAATTTTGACCTGAGGAATCGATTTCTGAGGTCAATTTTGTGATTCGGGGTCAAATTCAGGGTAAAAGGTCAAGTTCAAGGTCATTTTTGGACTATTGGGGGGTATAAAACTTGTTGACCCCTGCATCAACTGCAGATCACTCCGGACTCGATAGTTGATGAATGATCCCATTGATTCTAATCTCACCTCTGCCTACAGTTACCAAAAGAGCACCTGAAAATAATTACCATTATCAACAAATTTCTGCAAGTCAAATGAACCACCATCTATTTATAGTACAGATAAAGCATGTATGTATCATCTAATTCTCCAAGAGGATTTGACCGAGGATGCTAAAACTTTCAGGGTCCACCCCCCTACTCTACCCCCACTCCCTCCACAATCTCCCATCAACCACCACCATGCCACCCCCCCTCCACCATCCACACAAAACGCAATACCACCCCACACACCCCCACCTCTCCCCCCAAGCTCCACTCCCCCCACCCATCCACTGGGGAAAGACATCAACACAGTACCACAGCACTGACACGGCACGGACACGTGGCATGACCACAGACACAAGTGGTGTCTCGGGAAAGTATGAAACAATCCCGTAACATACATGACACCTGGTCAGCCTGTGATGGTGGGACAAAGCATTCTTTGCCCATTTTGTCCACAGTGTCCGAATGTGCCTGAACATTGTCAGCTGTCAGGCAATAACAGGTGTTTCTGCTCGAGTAATACAACTGATTTATCAGTCAATACAAAAATCCCTTATAAACCGTCAATTGAATGGAAAAACAAAACCTACCAATCTGTAGTAAATATGTGACCAGTGTTTTCATCTTCATGAGTAACACCTCCATTTTCACTGAAGCCATTTTTGTCTGAATTGCTCGCACAAGGCTCAAAATTATACGGCTCCACAATTCTCCCGAAAGGGTTTCCATCACTAATTTTGTCTCCAATGGTTTCTTCAAATCCCACTAATCAGTTGTGACATACTGAGAACCTTCAGAGTTGTTGAGGATGGTCGAGTCAGTCTCTGAATCCAAGCTTGAAATACAGTTCCTCTATGTAAAGCTGCTATTTGGATCAAGTTGGGTTCACAGTGTGACGTCACTGGAGAAATTGAAAATGGGACTAAATTCAAACAAAATTTTTTACCCTTCAAAGTTGACCGTGATTCATGGTTTTCAATCGTTCTTCAGAAAAAAAAAATCCATTTGGGTTCCCCTTTAAAGTAAATCCTCATAGTTATAAGAATCGCTAAATTCTTTAAATTTTCAGATTTCACTCCAGGTTTGGGCATTTAATTTGTCCATGAGCTCCGATCCTCAAATCCGAAGACCAATTTTGATTATCTTATATATTATTTCCGAGTTTGTAGTTTCGTGTCGCGCTATCTTCGACTTTGTTCTGCGCTCGAGTAACGTGATATTCGGCTTACATTATCTCAAAGACCATATGAGGTGCATGGTACAAAAAAAGTAAATAAAATGGTTCTGAAACAGTGAAATCGTTCTTATATATTATTTCCGAGTTTGTGGTTTCGTGTCGCGCTATCTTCGACTTTGTTCTGCGCTCGAGTAACGTGATATTCGGCTTACATTATCTCAAAGACCATATGAGGTGCATGGTACAAAAAAGTAAATAAAATGGTTCTGAAACAGTGAAATCGTATTCCACTTACTGCATTAAAGTAAAATTACTACTGATACTCTGCATCAGTTCCTTTCTCAAACACACCCACCCCAACATGTCGCGCAGAGCGCGGGTTATGCTAGTATACTTTAATTTGTCTGTGAGAGGCCATCGTGAAAAATCGCATCATATCAGGCATAAGATCACTTTAAGCTCCGAATTTGAAAACTATAGCACCTACAAAAGCGATATGTACAGCAATTCATAGGTATAAAGATCAGGCATTCATTGATATGAGTGAGGAAAGTGAAAAAACAAATTATGCACTATCATTCAGAAAAATTCAAGGCATTGAATTTTTCCTGTTCCAAGTCAAGGCATTGTACAGCAGGCTGAAACAAAATGGCAGCTTAAGACCGCTGTGAGGTGACCTCGGGTTGACCAAGATGGCATGCCACCATCTTCGTCATGCTTTTTTTGTTTTTTTTTATGATGAGCATTTCGCATCTTGGTCAGGCAATAATTATCTTCAAAAGGGTGTTTAAATTAAACGAAACACCCAATTTTCATTCATGTATTTCCTTGGAGCTTGGTATGCATGCAAAGTTTCAGGCCACTGGGTTTCATGGTTTTGGAGTTATGGAGGAGACACATTGACACAAACACACACACACAAACACACACACACACACACACACACACACACACACACACACACACACACACTTCTGACAACAAGTTCCAGCAGAGAACAATTATTATAAGAGAAATTTTTAAATACAGAGTACATTTGCCAGAAGTTTTAAATTGCCTTACTGACTTGATGATCAACTCTCATCAATGTATGCACCTTATGAGAAGATAATTTTAAGTTACTTGTGTTATATATTAAAAAATTGAATTTCTCTGCCACACATAAATTACAGTTTGCCTTAACTTGACTGCCTATTTAGTCCCTGTAGGACAAAGACCTCCCTCAACATGGCCCATTCTATTCTATTCAATGCAATTTGAGGCCATTTTACTCTAATGAAATTCTCAATTTCATTTCTCATATGATCGTTGGTCTCTATCTGCTTTATTCCAGGGCCTTCTCCAGTTTTCCAGTTTGCAATTCTTGTCCACTAGTTGTCCATTCTTCTTGCTATGTATTCAGCCCAGTTCCATTATATTACAGCATAATTGAAAATTACTGATCCAACCTTCATAATAAAGCATAGTTTTCAATGCATCTTAATTTAGCAGAGCAACAATTAGCCTTTGCTGAAACTAACAAACAAGAAAACTCGATTATGTCTAAGTCTCCATGCTGAGCAGATACTTCAACTGCCCTCACATATTGTCAAAACACTATTACACAGAGCGTTTTTAACAAGAAAATTGCCTTAGCAAGCCAGGCTTAACAGCAGGCAACGACACTGCTGGACAATATAAGCCTGCCACTGCCTCAGGACATTTGCCACAAAGATGAATTCATGTCTTTATTACTACTACAAGCACCGACTAGGTGCAAGTATACTTTCTGCTACCATGTTTCATCAGGTACCCCACACCAGAAAAGGGATTTCCTGTGTGAAAACAAATCACACCTGTGATCAAGGAAGCTAAAATCGAGGTCAGAGAAAATCCAAGCATAATAAAAGCCCTGTATAATCCAGAATTATTTTTTGTTCTGTAATGTCAGAAATCCTCTGGAGGTCTGACATATAGAGATGCATACTTTAATGTTCCAGTTGGTGTAATGTAATATCTACAAATTGTATCAAAATCATTCAAAGCATTTTCACAAACACGAATAAGGAAAAGGTTGAAATAATTATTTAAAGGAGATTAGTGGATAATAAATACAGGTGGAAATTTATCCAAAGAGAAGATCCTCTGAATTGAAGGTACATTAGGTACATCAGTCTTGAGTGTGATTTCCCCACCAAGCTTTTCAACCTTCTGTCGATGTAATATTTCCCACTCTGCTGTTCAGAAGCTCTTATTAGGTAAGGTAAGGCACTATGCTTTCCCTCACTAGATGAAATGAAATCACAATACTGCATAACTGATTCATAACTGATGGAAATTTGGTCCAAACAGTTGTGTGAACATTCTAAAGCTATACAAGAGTGTGTGTAAATATTCTGAAATTCTCATGACACTATTTCAGTAAATGAGTTGGTTTGTTAATTGTTCTTATCTGAAGCTTTGGCTCAAGATACAGAAAACCGAGATTCAAATCTCATATACCAAATGTACTTGTTCATTGTTTTGCCAATGTCATTGTAAATCATGTAAAAGTACAACGGTGTCTGCTCATGCCCTTGTCCTGTATGTAATATATATGCAAGCTCCTACAGGAGCTGTATATGATATGAAGTAAAAAATTAACTGAGGAATAAAAAATAATTGACATCATAGAAATATATTAATTTTTTCAATTTTGGATTTGGCTATTGAGGTGGAAGCAGAAATAATTTTTGAATTAAAATAAAGTGGAAGGAAACCATTTTTGCCAGAAATAAAGTCTTATCACTAAGAATCCAGCTGGAAAGTGAGGCATCTAAAGAATTCCTTGAACTTCTACTGCAATCAAAAACATCAATCTTCCATAAAACCATCCAGACACATGCGTTCATAATCCATAAATGAGCAGTACTCCTTTTTCCTATGTTAAAATATCAACTTTTTTGAATGTCAACAAAAACAATAAAAGCATATACAACCAGAAACAACTATGAATCAAACAGGCTGATGTACGCCCCCTCAGAACTTACATTGTGAATTAAACAAAGCCTAATGCCCAGAGACAATGTCACTTCCTCGCATTCAATATTAAAATCATTGTAATCGCTTCAGCCTTTATTGTGCTTGGCTGGTGGAAAGGCAAAGAAGAAGACGATGTACAAATTGGCATTTTAATGACCTCCCGATTTATACTTTAGCGATCTATTCTGGCATCTTTCTCAGCCTTGGTAGTTATGAAAAAAAGAGCTACTTTGTAAAGGCTTATGAATGTACTTTATAGGAGATTTTTCAAAGTATAATTTGGATACATTTACCTCATAAGTGTAAATAGATGCAATTACATATTTGCTGTCAGAGGAGTTTGCTCACACCAAGTCCTTCTCAAGACTGTGTGGGGTAAGTATTCCATGAATACCATCTAGTTGATTAATAAGTTTCTTGTTTTGCAACATGTGGGTGACCATGGACATAGTGTAACCAGATGCAATACAAACCTTTAACAAAGGCACTGGAATCAATGTAAACCAAATTATGGTTCAGAGCGAGAAAGAGAGCAGACGAGAGCAATAGGGAGGTCAAGGTAGATATATATATATATTTTTTATATATATATATATATATATATATATATATATATATATATAGAGAGAGAATCAGATGATTGCTGTGCAACAAATGACTGGCTGCCTCATTACACAACACTCTCTTTATTTATATTTGAATAGTGTTGCAGTAACTAATTTTAATTTCAAAAAAGACAGGAATGGCTTGTTGTTGCGTGCATTTATCAGGACTGTATTTTGTATTGAATCACACTGCAATCTCGTTTCATGTCAGTGCAATGTGCTTGATATATTTGCAACACTGTGCATTGCCTAGCTATCTCCAATTACACACACTAGACAAAAATAACAAAAAATAACTAGATTTCTCATTACAAATTTTCCCTTTGGGGTCAAAAATGGAGCACAAGGACAAAGATTATTAAATATTTGACTATGTTATGTATCAAGCACATGTCAAAAAATACTTTTTAAAAGGCTTAAAAGTATTAAAATATATTTATACAATTAAGTGTTTTTTCCCATTATAAAAACAAGTTCCCTGTTGTTACGTAAAATAACCATAGGATGAAACCAGCTATACTTACCTTACACCACACAAGAAGCAAAGTGATGCAAAATGCCTCTTCTGATTTCTGTGTTTTTCTAATTGTAGTATTTAGGTTGTGACCATGAAAATGGCATGGAAGTCCTGTCCTCAGTGGAATAGCATGTAGTACTAAAACTCAGTCTGGCAATCTTGAAAGGTACAATCATGGCCCTATAAATAAGGCATTTTACATGTAGACTAACACACAATTATTTCACTGTCGACTGTTTGGAAGTATCATACCTTTATGACAGAAGGCAAATTATATTCTGAATTCCACAAGGAGAGATTAATTGGGGTCTTTGAAATAGTATGTATTTATGAAGGTGTATATAAAGTGTAGCATGCTTGCACATTACAAGCAACTACTCAGGTGCATCCTACATGCAGATATAATAGGTAATACAAGCTTTATACATTTGATGAAGTGGATTGTGGTTGCATTCTGCAAGCAGCTAAATTAATCAAGTAAATCAACAATCAATGATTTGAATAAGCTCATTATATAAAAGTTTGGAGCCACAGTAATTTTTAATGTAAATATGGCAAAGGTTATAGTCAGGCAACTTAGCAAATGGATGTGGATGTTCTGGACAAAAGCGCTAAATTTTCCCCACATCCTACCCATAGCTTTAGCTTTCCATTTTTGGGAGGAACAACTTCCTCCGAATATATTATGGCGCCATCTTGGATTTTCAAGACGGCCACCATGTAAAAACATATCCATCAATATCTCAGCTTCTAAGCCACTTAGGATCATATTTTGGTGTCTAAACATACATTTTCAGGGTCACACATGACTAATGTGTGAAAAACACTTGTGTTTAGCAAATAAGGACATTTTTGCATGAATATGGTTTATTGTGTAAAATGTGTTGTTTTGCTTTGCACAAGCTAAACGCACAATATTTCATGAAAAGCACATGCTACTGCATTGTAATTGCAATTTGGAACAAAAAACGGGACCAGTACAAGCCAATGTGTTGTTCAAAATGTTTGTATTTGGCAAACACGACCGTTATTGCATGAATAAAGTTTGTGTATAATGTGTTGTTTTGCTTAACGCAAGCCAAATTACACATTATTTGATGCAAAACATGAGTTTTGGCATTAGAACAGTGATTTGTAACAAAAAAATGGGGTCAGAATGAGGCAATGTGTTGTTACAAACGCATGTGAGAACAACAAAATGTGTTAAAAACACTTGTATCAGGCAAATCATAGTTTTTGCATGATTAAAGTTGCTTGGCTGAAATGGGTTGTTTTGAAAAGAAGACATTAAAATACACACCATTTCATGAAAAACATGCGTTTCTGCATTATAATTGTCATTTGGAAGAAAGTCGGGCTCAGGTGAAGCCAATGTATTGTTAAATGTGTTGTTTTGCTCAGTACAACCTAAAATACACACTGTTTCATGAAAAACATGCGTTTCTCCATTAGAATAGTGAAAAGGAACAAAATGGGGCTCATACCAAGCCAATGCATTGTTAAATATGCTTGTAATATGCAAATAAGACCGTTTTTGCATAAATAAACTTGCTTGTCTAAAATGTGTTGTTTTGCTTAGTATAAGCAAAAATACACTCTATTTGATGTAAAACACACATTTCTGCATTACAATAGTGATGTGGAACAAAATTGGGGTCAGAACAAGCCAATGTTTTATTACAAACTCTTGTATTATGCAAATTGGACAGTTTTTGCATGAATATGGTTAATGTGTCAAATGTGTTGTTTTTCTCAGTGCAAGTTAAAATACCCACTGCTTGATGAAAAACACATGTTTCTGGATAAGAATTGTTATTTGGAACAAAAATCAGGATCAGAATAAGCTAATGTGTTGTCATAAATGCGTGTGTTACGCAAATCGGAAGCATTTTTGCATGAATAAAGCTTCTTGTGTAAAATGAGTTTCTTTGCTTTGTGCAAGCTAAAATACATACTTTTGGATGAAAACACACATTTCTGCATGAGGAGAGTGATTTATTACAAAAGACGGTGCCAGAACAAGTTAATGTGGTAAAAACAATTGTATCAGGCAAATAATACCGTTTTTGCATGATGGAGTTTTGTTGTGTAAAATGTGTTATTTTAATGAGTTAAAGTTAAAATAACAAAATATTTGATGGAAAACACATGCTTTTGCTTTAGAATTGTGATTTGGAACAAAAAACACATGGATAGAACAACCAAATGTGTTTAAAAAAAACACTTGTATCGGGCAAATTAGACTGTGTTTGCATGAATTATGTTTCTTGTCTAAAATGTGTTGTTTTGCTTCGCACAAGCTAAAATACACTCTATTTGATGTAAAACATGTGTTTCTGCATTAAAATAGTGATTTGGAACAAAAAACGTGGTGAGAACAAGCAAATGTGTTGAAAACACTTGTATCAGGCAAATCATACCGCTTTTGCATGAATAAAGTTTCTTATCTAAAATGTATTGTTTTTCCATTTTTCATTCCAAGTCATGATTCAAATGCAGAAACGCAGATTTTTCATCAACATTGTGTATTTTAACTTCTTCTAAGGAAAAGAAAATATTTCACAAAAAAACCTAATTCATTCAAAAACGGTCTTATTTGTGTAATGCAAGCATTTGTAACAACACATTAACGTGCTCTGACACCGTTTTTTTGTTCTAAGTCACCATTCTCAAGCAGAAACGTGTGGTTTTCATAAAATAATGTGTATTTTATCTCGTTCTCAGGAAAATAAAATATTTTACAGATGAAAACTTATTCATGCAAAAACGGTCTTATTTGCCTGAAACAAGTGTTTTGAACATAACATTAGGTTGTTCTGACTCTGATTTTGTTCCAAATCACGATTATAAAGCATAGACACATGTTTTTCATCAAATAGTGTGCATTTTGGATTGTCCTCAGCAAAACAATGCAATTTACACAAATCTTATTCATGCAAAACAGTCTTACTTGCCTCAAGGAAGCGTTTTAACAACACATTCAGTTGTTTTGAACTCGCTTTTTGTTTAAAAAAAAAAGAAAAAAGATTAATCACGATACGAATGCAAAAACGTGTTTTTCAACAAATATTGTGTATTTTTCTTTGTATTGAGGAAAAAATATTTTACACAAGAAACCTAATTTTCCTAATACACGCGTTTTTAACAACACATAGGTTGTTCTGACTCGGTTTTTTGTTCCAAATCACGATTCAAATGCAGAAACACATTTTTCATAAAATAGTGTGTATTTTAGCTTGTTTATTTTAAGCTAAAATATTTTATTTTAGCTTTTGCTTTACTAAGCAAAATAATTTATTTTACACAATAAACCTTATTCATGTGAAAACGGTATTATTTGTTTCATTGAAGTGTTTTCAACACATTAGCTTGTCCTGATCTCATTTTTTGTTCCAAATCACTGTTCTAATGCAGAAAGCTTGTTTTTCATCAAATACTGTGTATTTTAGCTTGTACTAAGCAAAATGAATCGGAAAACCAAGAAGGAACTTGAAGAAGTAAACAGCAAAGATTGGGTCATCAGGAGGAGCCTGGATAGGATTCAGGTTTCAGCCACTACTCTCCTCCCAT
>CM068962.1:59422371-59451855 GCA_035128595.1 Eptatretus atami
CTCAGCAGTCGCTTGCTGCTAAACTCCACAGAGGTGTATAAGTGGAGGATTGTGAAGTGTTAACCTATTGCTTTCAAGGGTGTTATTTGCTTAGTTTTGTCTTTTGTAATTCTTATGAATAAAATGAACCCAAGATTTCTTCTCCTTTTAAATCATACAATTTATAAGTCCAAGTAACTGTATCCATTACATCAACGATTTTAAAAAGTTCATAAATCCACTTCTTTGTATAACCTTTCTAAAAGTGTGATTTCCACCGATATATTTTTATAATATCACCAACATTAAACTTTGGATTTTTCAGATTAATCTCCTTTTTGTATGTTAATTTTGTAAAAGTTTCCAATGGTTTTGATTGTGTTTAGGAATGAACTGTATTATTGGAAATTATTTACAATGTCCTGAATTAAAGATACCCATTGTTGAGAACCGAGTTGGGTGAAGTTTTTATATAGTCTCTTTCAAAGTGCGATTAAAACGCTAACCCTAACCTTCAACAAAGGTGCTGTATAATGTAATACCGTTATCTTTAAGGAAATTCATAAATGTTTTGTTGTAGAACTCTGTTCCCTCATCAATCCAAAACTTCTTTGGTTTCCTTTTGCTTTTATTAAATATTTGTTGGAAGGCTAACATAAGAGTATTACCTCTTTTCTTTTTCAAAGGAACAATCCATGCATATCTACTACTCACATCACAATTGTGAAAGCATACTTGTATCCCTTCTGCTTGGGATCCTAGGATCCTGATTTCAAATCCTGCTTGGCTGTTGAATTAATACCAGGTGGGGTTGACTCTGCCCGTCATCCTGAAGTCGGCAAAATGAGTACTAACTGGCTGGTATTCTGCGTCAAAGTGGCAACCCATCCAGGATTGTGCCCAATAGCCCAGACCAACACTCTGCACGGAGTATGGTCCCAATGGATGGATCAGCCAAAAGTTTATTTGGTAAATACTCTTCAATGTTAATGACATCATAAGAGTTTAAATTTTTTTTGAATTTCCAAGCCCAGGTCTCAATTTATCACTTATCATCTTCACAATTAACCTATCAACTTTTTTCTCTCGACGGTGGATTTTGTGTTAAAGACAAATTATACATTTCTCTGTTGGCTTTGTATTTTTCTTCCGTCGTGCTTCATACACACTTCATCAACCAGATTTAGAAGTTTAGACCAAGGTTTAGGATTGTTAGCCTCATCTAATCTTTAATCAAGTTTGTGCCTGGTCCACAGAAAGAATACCCCGGTAGATGTAATTCCCCTGGTATTCGAGTTGTAAATTTATGATTTTGTATATTGTTAAATAAAAACTTTATTTTATAATTCAGAATTTTTTTTTATATACTCCCCAATAAAATATTTTATAATATACTCCCTGATAAAAACTTTTGTATATCTCCCCCCCACGTTTTGCTTGGAGATAAATTTACTCTTTTTAGAGCCACACACTGAACATATCTCTTTTTGTATAACCTTATTATTTTTACTTTTAACATGTGAGATGTGTTTCATATCGGTTTTATTTTTACATTTGAGACAATAAATTATTGTCATTGTATTTATTTATGAGAAAAATTAAGAGCGTGAAAATCTTTTTTGTTTCCAACACATACATTTGAATCTTAATTTTTAGAACATAAAGAATCCTGAGAAATGCCTTCACTCTCTCCTCGATTTATTTAGGGGAAAAATGTCAAACTTTAACCGAAGCCAATAACACCAGCATCATCAATAATATCTCTTCCTTCTTCCTCTTCTTTATTACCACTTTCTCATTTAAATCTACTCCCTGAAATTGATGTCAATATTCTTGACATATATTTTTGATAGACATGTTACCTTCACAGAGGAGAGGGTATTGCATGTGTCCTTTTGTTTGTTACTTGCAAAATCAAAGATTTTTCAAGTATATTGGTCAGTCAATTTTGTTATTCTGTCTGTCTGTTTGTTTGTCGCCAACAGGTCACAATTTTAAACCAATTTTGACGAAACTTCACCACATGGTAGAGTTTGTCATAAGGAAGAAGACTACTGTTTTTGAGGTCAAAGGCCAACATAGGCCAAAGGTCAACAATTTCGGTGAGATTTCTAAAATTCTCTCTGAAATTTCTAAATAAAAAAACGGTCGTTTGGGCTCTTCCAACATTCTTGGAGGCTCTTTTACAACGGTCGTTTGGGCTCTTTCAACATTCGTGGAGGCTCTTTTGCAATGGTCGCTTGCAGCTCTTTCAACAGTCGTTTGCACCTATCTTTCAATGGTCATTTGGGCTCTTTCATTCGTAGAGGCTCTTTTGCAATGGTCGTTTGTGGCTCTTTCAACGTTCGTGGAAGCTCTTTTGCAATGGTCGCTTGCAGCTCTTTCAATGGTCATTTACTCCTATCTTTCAATGGTCATTTGGGCTCGTTCAACGTTCTAGGAGGATCTTTTCAAAACGGTTGTTTGCTGCTCTTTCAATGGTGGTTTACACCTGTCTTTCAATGGTCGTTTGGGATATTTCAATGTTCATGGAGGCTCTTTTGCTTTGTAATTATTTTTAAGTTTAACAGTTGATTTTGAAGTATGTTTTTGAATTTCTATAACAATATTTTTTGGTTTATCACCTTGTTTTTTTCATAAGGCGAGCAATTTTGGAAGATGTTTGGGAAATCTCGTATGCTCCGGGTGAAACTGTTACAGTTTTGTGTCCGCTCCATGAATTATAACTAAACTTGTCATTTTTCTTTTGATATTAAACAAGATATTGTAAGTTTCTATAGACAATAAAGATGCTTCATAATATTTTGTGTAGTCAAGTAGTGGGTATGGGAATGAAACCGTGTGATCACTCATGAAATTAAAACTAAGGATTGTGCTTCTCATTTATACTCAAAAAACAGTCTGTATATAATTATTATAAACAAACAATGCACAGCAAGGGGGACATGAGACAAGAGGGGCAGGAGAGGGGAGGACAAAACATGGGGAACAGAGACATGAGGAGATCTGTGGAAGGGAGAGGGATGGGGCGGGGAACACGGGGTATACAAGATGGACATTACAGGACTTTCCGGAAGGAAAGCAGGGAATTGAAGGAGGTGGGTTTGGGGTGGATTATCTGGGGAAGGAAAGATCAAGGTTTTCGATGGGGGAAGATAAGAGGTGGTGATGAATTGCTGTTTTGAAGGCTGGAGGGAAGAATGGCATTGAAGAGAGTGTGGGAGTTTATTCCAAAGGTGGGGAAAAAGAGGAATGAAAGAGTGGTGAGCAGTGATTTGTGATTTTGGTAGTTTTATAGAGAGGGGGTTGTTGGCAGACCTTGAGCACCATGCAGAAATATGTTGGGGACATATCGCTCTATAAATGTTTTAACTTGTTAAATACTCTTGATAAATAGAAAAGACAAATCTTTTTTCTTCCAGTATGTAGTGGTAATAACTCTGTCATTATCTGATCTATAAATATAAATGCTTATTTGTCATCTTTGAACAACAAAAAATACTTCTCATTTACATCGACAATAGATGATATTTTTGCATTTTCATCATGAGAGAACTAAACTCATTTAATGTGGGTTAAAATATCGTCGTGGAGGAGGCCAGGTTCGAATCCCGCTCCCATCAGCAGTTGTCATAGGGGTGCTGAGGTTCGAATCCCACCACCCAAATTTGTGGTAACCAGGCGGTAAACACCGACCAACCTCCAGGGACTGTTGAGCGGTCCTTATTTCGAGGAGGCGGACACGCTCATTGACAAGGATTCTTTAATGAAACACAAATACCCACAAGGACAACTACAAAGATCATAAGGACAACAATGCACAAATTCAATAAACAACTCCAATGATCGAGGCCTCGCACACACAGATGCAAACACTGACAAAGGGTAACAATGAAAATCTAACCCCACCTTCCAAAGCACTGGTACTCAGCCTGGCCCTCATCGATTTGGTGCTGGGAAGCTTCGGCCAGCGCATGCACCCGCCAAACAAAATGGCTCCGTCTCCCACCGAGTCCGGGAGGAAAGTGCCTCCACCATCCAACAGTACGAGCAGGCAGGAGCGTGCCTCGCCTATTGCAGCCTTACAAACTCCAATGCGCAAATCCTGCCAGCACCTCCTCGATCAGCTCTAGATGTGCACCAATCTGCTCCAGGCATGCACCCTCGCTAAGCGCACACTCCAAGTATTTCCGCCCCGCACACACTCCGAGCCTTTCCGCCAAGCACACACTCCGAGCCTCTCCGCCAAGCACACACTCCGAGCCTTTCCACCAAGCACACACTCCGAGCCTTTCGGCCAAGCACCGCACACTTGCCTTCTCTATCCTCCTCTCTTATCCTTCTCTCTCTCTGTCCTCGGGGCATGGCCTCACCTCCAAACCCAGGAAGGCGGTGCTTCTCCTGTTGTTGTTGTTTCAGGTACTCGGTCCCTAGCTTACGGCCATACTTAGAAAATAAAAACATAGGGGAAATCATAGAGGTAAAAAAAACTAAGCTAATTAACACCGCAACACCCCTCGTGTGGTGACGCGTAACACTTAAGCTGACAGATTACCTGACGTAAATACATCGAGGTGCTTCTACCTGTCCACAGACCATGCTACACTGTACAATCCTATCTGTATGATTATATCAGTTCATATACCCCCAAAATCGTAACAATATCTTTGTATTGAGATCTATTCATTATTTTCATATTCATTAGCTCGTCTAAAATGGCTGAGGCTTCAAAAAACAATTATTTCCAGCCTTCTTACTACTAAACAGCAATAACAATCTATTAACTAATTGTGATGGGTCATTTTGAAGAAAACTAACACTTGAACCATGCCTAATTTATGCTTTAATAATGTGTTTTTCCTTCTCATTCTTCTTTCCAGTTTTCTCAGCAACATAAACCCCATAATCAAGTGAGTTTAGTAAATCAATATATTTTCTGTCATCTTCATTTTTTTATATTCAAAGGTTTATCAAAATAACTTGAATCAATCCTTATACTTGTTGCTTGTTTTCCATCTTTGGTTAGAAGAAACATTAATCTCAGAGTTAGTTTAACATTTGGTTGAGCAGAACTCAAGCATACTAATTCATCATTATGTATCAATACCTTTTCTTGAACAAGATAGAACTGTACCATTTCTTCTGATGGTATGAGTCCTGCTATTGTTTTCAATCCACTGAATATTCATAGTTTTGAAGAGCCTTCACAATATAATCAGGACGTTGATTTGTCTCCCTCAGTTGTTGAAATAATCCTTCATTATCATTTTCAATTGTCCTATATCTCTGAGTTCTTGCTCAGTCATTTGATAAAATCATCGCACATCTGAAGATTTTTAGGAGCATATTCTCGCACAGGAATTGTAGAAAGATCTATCATTTTTTGTTGGGAAGTTTTTTAAAGTGATTGAAAAAATTCCTCTCCTTTTCTTCAAATGCTCCTTCATACATTAGTTTCTGTCTGCGTTATTCTTTACTAAGATGACCTGTGAACCCGTTGGGTTCCTGTTGTGACACATGGTTGATAAAAAAATCATTTCAAAAAAGAAAAAGAAAAAGTAGCTCCAGCGAACTATACCGCTGAGGTTGTTTGCATTGATCAAGTAATCCCAAAGAGTACTTGACTGACCTGGGAATTAATTTTTTATAATTTTTTCGTTGCCCGATTTGAACGAAACTTGATATTGTGAAGTCATTGTGAAAAAAACAAAAGAGAATAGAAAGTCGAAGAAATTTTGTGCGTAATCTTCTAAACACAATTTTATTTATTAATGAACATGGAGTATTAGATCAAAATGGTGATGTTTATTTTATGCTTAAAAAAAAAATCGTTCTTTGTCTATACTAAATGTTTGAGATTTTTAAATAAATCATTCAAGAAAAAAAGATAGCTCCAGCAAACTATACCGCTGAGGTTGTTTGCATTGATCAAATTCTCCGAAGAGTACTTAACTGATTTGGGAATTGATTTTTTATAATTTTTTTTGTTGCCCGATTCGAACGAAACTTGATACTACACACCACACGAGAATGGTGAGTAAGGTGGCCATAAAATTTTCGCGTATCGTGTACCATTTTAGCTGTATTACAGGATATACATACATACAATATGAGAGTTTTCGTAATATATATATATATATATATATATATATACATACATACATACATGGATGTCTTCCTGTTGTTTTAAAACTTTTGAAACGAACTCTTGATGCTCTTTCACCCTTCTTGATCTTTCTTGCGCAATCATTTTATGTATTTATTTATTTTCAAATATCATTTAGTATCTCATCTTGTTTCACAAAATGTAATTATATTTTCTAGTCATGTGGTTCATATACTCCAAAAATTCGTTTTCACTACATAATGTGGAACAATTGTCTCTCCATAAATTATTTACATCTCTTGAATTTAACTTGAATAAAATAAAAGTATGAGCATTGTTTCTAATTGTGCGATGATGGAGTTGAAAGAATGATTGACTAAGATAAATACAATTACAAGAAGAATGTGTCACTCTTGTGTAGTAGCTATCCATAACTGTTTGGTTTCTCTTATTAACGCAATCATCAAAGATGATGCAGTTCTTTATTGATTTTTCCAAATTTTGAAGCGAAGGTGTATCATGTGTATTATTTCTGAGAATACAAGTTATGGCTTTTGATTTATTTTTACATTTCTGTGTATCACAAAACAGTTGTATTGTATCTTCAATGTTATAACCATTTTGTTTGTTTTAAATTTAAAGAAACCCATTATGTCTTCTTTTTGAAGACCCACATTAATAGCTTGTGATAGTAATTGATACTCGGGTTGAAAACTTGACTTTGTCAAAATTATTAAATTATCATAATCTAAAAAGTTGGAAGGAGCATCTTTAAAAGCAAACCGGTTTTTCCACATCTGTTTTTTCCACTATTACATGCAGGACAATTCTCTGGAACCAACTATTAGACATCATGATGAATTTGGAAGATTTTTATGGTTGTTAAATTTTATCCTATTTTTCCAAACGGGTAAAAAAATCATTAATTTATATATTTCGAAAATAAATCTTCTAATTTTTTTATAGGCTTTTTTTAAAAACTCCATGTTTTATCCGAAGTTCAGGTTTAATTTCAAGATAATCCATTATTTTATTTATACAGTATCTTGTGTTGATATTTTCCCCAAAATGACAAATGTAAATAATAAATTACATCAATCCATTAAAAAATTACCCTAATCTTATCAATCTCTTATGTTGTAAGAAAAGGTGTATTATCAACCCCATACTTGTCATTCATTTCTCATATTAATCTTGTAAAGTAATTCGTTTTGGTGTAATTTTTAAATAGTTATGTTCCTTTTTATATTTCTTATCATCATTAATTAGAAGATAATCACAGAATATACATTGTTTATGGGGGTTTGTCTCCATGTTTAATCCCACTATCACACGCAGGACAATTATATAATTTATCATCGGAAGTATCAGGGAATTCAACAGGTTGAACATCTGGAACATCGTTGAGATTCCTCATAATTTTATAGTATAACTTTACCTAAAATAAAATAAATCTTCACTATAATCGGTGCTTTCATAATCATCATCATCATCTTATTTGTCCATAAGTCCATGCATTTAGACCATAAATCTACTTTCATAACTATCATTTGAACACAAACTCTCAGTATCATAACTGTCTTATGTTCCAATAGAGATACTGTCATCAATATCATAATCCTCCAAATCTTCAACTAAATAATGACTCATTTATTAAGAAAAAAATTATAAAGATTAAGAGAATTAATGTCATAATTTCTTAGAACACCATAAATATCTAGATATTTATTTGTACTATCAGAATCAGCTATTTTTTAATAGTAAAGTTTGTTTTGACAACGATTGAATGAAAAACAATTTCTCCTGATATATTAACATCATTAAATTCTTCTATCTCAATTTCATTAAGATTACCTTTATATGAATTTCCTTCAGGATTACTAACCGAAAATTCTACATCTTTAAGCTTTGCACAAGCTAAAATACACAGTATTTTATGTGAAACACGTGTTTCTGCATTAGAGTAGTGATGTGGAACAAAAACCATTGTCAGAACAAGCTAATGTGTTAAAGACTTGTATCAGGCAAATGCGACCGTTTTTTCATCAATAAAGTTTCTTGTGAAAATGTGTTGTTTTCCTTAGTACAAGCTAAAATACACATTATTTGATGAAAACACGTTTCTGCATTAGAATTGTTATTTGGAAGAAAATCCGAGGTCAGTAAAAGCTAATGTGTTGTTAAAAAACGCTTGCATTATGCAAATAAGACTGTTTTTCCATGAATAAAGTTTCTTGTGTAAAATGTGTTGTTTTGATTTGTACACGCTAAAATACAAACCATTTGATGAAAAACACACATTTCTCCTTTAGAATAATGATTTTAAACAAAAAACGGGTTCAGAATAAGCCAATGTATTGTTAAAAGTACTTGATGAAAAACAAATCATTCCATTTTGCTTGAATAAAGTTTCTTGTGTAAAATGTGTGGTTTTGATCAATACAAAATAAATCACACACTATTTCATGAAAAACACAAGTTTCTGCATTAGAATTGTTATTTGGAACAAAACAGGGTTCAGACGAAGTCAATGTGTTGTTGAAAGCACTCATTTTAGGCAAATAAGAACGTTTTTGCATGGATAAAGTTCATGTAAAATTGCTTGTTTTAATTTGTGCAAGCAAAAATACACACTATTTGATGAAAAACATGCGTTTCTGCATGAGAATTGTTATTTGGATCAAATATTTTGGTCAGAATAAGCCATTTTGTTAAAAACGCTTGTATTCTGCAAATAAGACCGTTTTTGCATGAATAAAGTAACTTGTGCAAAATGGGTTGTTTTGCTTTGTAAAAGCTAAAATACACACCATTTGATGAAAAACATATGTTTCTCCATTAGCATCGTGATGTGGAACAAAAAAAAATGGTCAAAACAAGCTGATGTGTAAACAATATCCATCCATCCATCCATCCATCCATTTAGACCATACTCTTGGCAGAGCATTGGTGCTGCTTAAGCAGTTTCCTTGGCTATTGAGCACAATCCTGGACAGGTCGCCACTGTAACACAGGATACCAGTGATGTGGATTTTTCACCCAACCTCGTAGTGATCGTTGTAGAATCTTATTTAACTTCCAGGGTTTAAAGCCGACTTGTTTTAAAATCCTGTTATTCAGAATCACAGACACCGATAAATCAATATCCACAAACAGTTGTTTTCCTTTGAGTATTATTTCTAATGTTATCCACCAGTTCAGGTTCTCACCCACGTACACTTCACACAATGAACTTGAGAACCCTCATTTGTTGCAATATTATTTGGTTCTATTTTATTTATTCTTACTTTTTAGTTAACCGTTAAACCGACCCGATTAAATTCACTTCCATAACGTGAAAGTACATTACATCAGAGAGTTTTATTATTACTTGGTACTTGGTCAGTCCCAAGGAGTACAAGCCACTGAGATGGTATACATCACACTGCTTGCACTGAAACAAGATTACATTTCATGGCATTTATATGCTTTTCATGGGAGAGTGGTGGGAGATGGTATACATTTATATGCTTACATTTATACATACATTTATATGTATACATTTATATGATGGTATACATTTATATGCTTTCATGGGAGATGGTATACATTTATAATGCCTTACGTAAATAAAGTTTCGTCTGTAAAATTGTTCTTTTGACGAGTACAAGTTGAAATACACACTATTTGATGAAAAACACACGTTTCTGCATTGAGTTGTTATTTTCAACAAAAACTGATGTCAGAATAAGCTAATGTGTTATTAAAAATGCTTGTATTATGCAAATAATACATTTTTCCATTAATAAAGTTTATTGTGTAAAATGTATTGTTTTGCTTTGTATAAGCGAAAACACACTATTTGATGTAAAACACACCTTTCTGCATTAGTTTTGTGATTTGGAACAAACAGGAGGGTCAGAATATGCCAAGGTTTTGTTAAAATCACTTGTTTTTGGCAAATATGACTGTTTTTGCATGAATAAAGTTTCTTCTGTAAAATGTGTTGTTTGTGCTGTTGTTCGTGCTGTTTTGCTTCCTGCATGCTAAAATACACACTACTTGATGAAACTCACAGGTTTCTGCATTACAATTGTTATTTGGAACAAAAAAGGGGTGAGGACAAGCCAATACTTTGTTAAAAACGCTTGTAATCGCCTCGATCAGCCATGATGCTTCCTTAACCAAAATGGTTAGACCGAGTTGCAGACAAAATGGTGACTCATGGGAAATATAGACTGTGCTCGGAAACGCAAAGCAAGAGTTTAAAATACCCTTGCAATGTCCTTTTTTCAAGACTGTGTGGGGTAAGTTGTTCTGTGTTCTCTAGTTCTATTATGCTGTTCGGTGTCTTAGGTGTTTCATGTTCCCTCTAGTTCTCTATGCCACGACATGTTCAACCATCTGCAGATGACCCTGAGACACATTAAGACTACTCAATACAATTACCCGACAATGACATCCATCAAAACATCCCCCCACCGATCAACGACAATGCCAAGGAACACATACACACCCACATAACCATAAACACAATCAACAACTCAGGCCCAAAGAGTATATTGGGCACTAATCCCCATCCCATTGATGACAGAGAAATTACTCCCCAAGTCTGATTATGATGATAAATAAGAAAAGTAGGTACTCATGATGGAGAAATAAGGATAGTGAAGCATTTTAATATTAAAAAAAAACTTTTAAAGGAAGAAGGAAAAAACGTTTCCTTCAATGAAGATTCAGTTTGGAGATAAAGGGAGAGATAAAGAAAGAGGTACAGGAAGTACATGTAGAAGTAGAAGATAAATGGGTCCAAGAACAAACCAAAACTCAGGATATCTTAGAAATAATCAAACTTAGGAAATGGAAATGGGCAGGACACATTCGCAGAATGTTACATAACAGGTGCGCAACAATGTTAACAACATGGAGATCTATGGATGGCAACAGGAACAGGGAAATGCCATGTCAAAGATGGAGGGATGAAATAGGCAAATATTGAGGAAGTCAGTTGGAACAACAAAGCAAGGGAGAGAGCAACATGGCATCAACATGCTGAGGCCTTCATCCAACAGTGGACTGAAAATCGCTGATACACTGGGGAACAAATTTTTTCTTATTATTCTGTTGCATGAGATTTTTCAATTTATTCTATGTATTTTTTCAAGGCTGATTTCAAATCTGAATCGGTTTTCCTCGACATGCTCTAGTTTTCATGCAATTTGAAACTTGCGATTTCTCGCAAAAGGACACCCATTACTTTTGCACTTGGGATAACTTGAGAACTAGGGTGTGATTTCGGACTTTAGTGGAAATATAGATGCCTAACTGCTAAATACTATAGACCGTATTCGTTTGCTGGTAAACATTGCTCACGATTTATTTGACATCAATTTTCTTTACCTTTATTATATTTATTTATCTTTATTGATATATATTCTTAACTTATGTTTTTCTTTGTTTCAGATCTGATCATGGCTTCTTAAATAAGACATAAATGTGTAAATAATCCTATGGCACTGTTCATGTATGTGGCTGCTACACACTACTTCGTCAAAAGTGCAATATAACATCGTTTGAAAGGCGAGCCTATAAAGCCTATTTTGATGTTCCCCTTGGCGACCAAGACAAGAAATGGGCTCCTCATATTGTATGTCATAATTGTGAGGAAATGCTTCGTGACTGGACAAAAGGAAAACAAAAAGGGTCCTGCCTTTTGGAGTTCCATGTTTGGGGAGAACGCAAGGACCACGTAACTGACTGCTATTTTGCCTGGTGAACACAAAGGGTGTCGGCAAGAAAAACCGGCAAACAATCTCCTATCCTTATCCTCAGCAATTTCGACCTACCTCCGCACTCTGAGGAACTCCCGTTCCAGTCTTTAAATGGTTTTGTCTTATCTGAAGATGAACGCAGTGAACATGATCAGCAAGAGCATGAGGGTCGTGATGACGGGCTTCAATAAATGGTTTCAGAATCCGAAGCCTCCTCATCTGATACCAAACGGTCATCAGCCCCTCAGCAGTTTTAGCCAACCGGAATTGAATGACTTAGTGCGTGATTTGGGCTTTCCAAGAAAGCAGCTGAGGTATTAGGCCTCCAGGCTGCAAGAAAAAAATCTACTTGACCACTGTGCAAATGTTTCATATTTCTGAAAGCGGACCAGATCTTTGTCGCCTTTTTTCTCAGAAGACAAGCAGTTTGTTTACTGCACGATATCCCAGGTCTTCTCAGGCAATTAGGTGTTACTTCGTATATCCAACAGAATGCGCGATTATTCTGGATACCTCTAAGCGCAGCCTCAAGTGTATTCTCTTGCACAATAGCAATGTTTATGGAGCGGTTTCCAGTTGGTCACTCAGTGCATTTGCGAGAAGAAACATATGACATAAAAATGGTCATTGACTTACTCAAATATCACGAGCACAACTGGATCATTTGTGTGGACCTGAAAAATGGTCAATGTTCTCCTTGGTCAACAGAAAGGCTTCACAAAGTTTCCATGCCATCTCTGCATGTGGGACAGCCGAGCTCGAGAGAAACACTGGATCCAGAAGGTGGCCCATCCTGAAACTCTGGAAGCAGGCATGAAAAACATTGTGAATGACCCAATGTCAGCCGAGAGAAGATCATTTTTCCCCCACTCACTATATCAAAGTCGGCTTGATGAAACAGTTGTGAAGACATTGAGTACTGATGGTGAATGTTTTCACATATAGTTTCCTGCTTTTCCTGCTTTGTCTTTCGCGAAGATCAAAGCAGGTGTGTTCGATGGACCTCAAATTTGTGCCCTTGTACATGATGAGGAATTTGTAAGGATGATGAATGACAAGTAGAAGTCAGTGTGGCTGTCTTTAGTAGCAGTTATACAAAACTTTATTGGTAACAAAAAGGCAGATAACTATGAGTTTCTGGTTACTAGAATGGCTGTTGGCTTTCGCGATCTTGGGTGCAACATGGTGTCAAGCTCCATTTCCTGAATAGTCACCTTGATCAATTCCCTGAGAACTTGGGAGTAAGTGAGGAACATGGAGAGCGCTTCCATCAGGACTCATGACGATGGAAGAGCGCTACCAAGGGCGATGGGACAAAAATATGATGGCAGACTACTGCTGGAGCATCAAACGAGATTGCCCTCTGGAAGTCCACAAACGCAAGAGGTACAAGCGCAAATTCTTGCCTGAATAGGACCTATTTGAACTTTGCATTCCATCCTTATCAATTGTTCTGAATCACCTATCATCTTTATGTCGAAATATATGTTAATTTAAATTTGCTTTTAATTCAAATTGTAACTTATTAAATAAATGTTGAAAATGTTGAATTGCAAAATATATGTTTTATATAAATTTGCTTTTAATACAAATTGTAACTTACCAAATAAATGATGATAATGGTGGATTGCAAAAAATCTAGAGCTTACAGACAGAAACTAACTTCAGATTTGAATTTAGCACACTCAACTTAGGTAAGATCAAGTGCTGGTATCAATGCAACAAAAACTTTGTTCCCCAGTGTTATGAATAAAAAATATTGTTAAATAAAAAGTTTCACATCATTTTGGACCACCCTGTATATAACATATCACTGGAAAAATTTACAAATGCAAAAGGTTCCTGTGCACCATTTAAACCTACACACACACACTCTCTCATGTGCAGCCTTGTGGCTGCTGGTTGCATCATTGGTTACAGACACAGCTATGCCACTGATGGAGTGCCCCTATTACCAGTATATTGGTGCTCATTTCACCGACCTCAGGAGGATGACAGACTGAGTCAGCCCCACGTGGTGTAAATTCAGCAAACAATGGGGCTCAAACTCAGGACCCAAGTATCCCAAGCCAGCCACCCTAACCACTGAGCCAACACCAAGCATTTACACCGATGTAAAATCAGAAATGAAAACAAACACATCACGTTGTATGGTCATATCAGTATTTCGTGCTGTTAAATGTGTTTGTGAAGGTCATATCAGGAGTTAGTAGTCTTTGATAAAAAATGTCTCTGCATGTTGTGAGCCAGAGAGGGGTCAATATACATCTGGGTCGGGCCTGGGAAGTTATGGATTCACTGGATAATCGAGTGTGGCGCTGTCGGTACCGATGCAGGAGGATGAAAGTCCGAGTAAGTCCTTGGTGCTTCCAGTCTTGCTCTAAGGATGTGAGACTTGGACTCTAACCTAGGGATCTGAGACAGAGACTTAACTCCTTCGGTACCAGGTCTCTCGGTGAATCCTTGGCTATCGCTGGTCAGACTTTGTGTCCCATGAGTGGTTGCTGAGAGAGACACAGATGAAATTATTTTCCTGTGTAATCCGTGAGCATCAGCTGTGGCTGTATGGACATGTGGCTCGTTTTCCTGACGCTGATCCTGCTCACCCGATTCACTCAGCAAGGGGTCCTCGTGCGTGAGGAGGCCAATGGGCCGACCTCATGAGTGGAGGAGGCCATTGGGCTCGTGGTTGTAGCAGGTTGATCGACATCTCAAGGAGATGGGGATGGGCCAGGTATCTGCCTGGGGGATGGCCAGATGGAGGCCCTTGGCATAGCGATGGAAAATGTCGCAGCAAAGCACTGCTCCGGCACATGTTCCCATACCTGACCTGACCTGACCGACCCCCATGATGTTTTTCTGTGGGGGTTTGCCAAAGATCTTGTTTACAACACCAAGGTGGGAAACCTGCAGGATCTTCATTCTCGGATCACAGCTGCATGCGCACTGGTGGACGCAAACATGTTGAGCCGAAGATGGCAAGAACTCGTGTACCACGTTGATGTCCTGCGTGTGACAAATAGAGCTAACATTGAAGTGTATTGATGATGTGCACAAAACTGTACGTGTTTCTGCATCAAATAAACCAAAGGGTATCGTATCATTTGTGGTTCTAAACATATTAACAACTAAAGTTGTCTGGGTCATTTTGGAACACTGTAAGATGAACAGTGAATCAGACTTCATATGTTAAATGATGTCATAACCAAACTTAATGTGAAAACACGAAACTTCTTCATGAGCATAGACTTTGCACTAGTGGGTGTTGTGATGGGGTTCAGCAAATCTTTGATGGGCCAAATGACGATTTATTACCTCCACCATCTCAGGTGGACAGAGGTTGTTTTCACCCCTGTTTGTCTGTCTGCCTGTCTGTGAGCAGGATTTCACAGAGTTATTGATGGATTCAGATGAAACTTGGTGTTCAGGTTGGGTGTGTAACAAGATTGAATCGATTAATCTTTGGTGAGCATCCAGATCAGGATCCTGATGCGAGTATTTTTTTTTTAAGTGATTCTTCACCATTGAGAGATAGGGCCAAAAACGATATTTAGCACAATATCTCAAAAAGTCTTGGACGGTTTATAACAAAACTAGGTGGAGGAGTTGGGTAGGTGACAAGAACAAGCCGATGCGATTTTGGTTTGGGTCCGGATCCAGATCTGGCCTATCAGTGGGATACAAAATATAAGCTGTACAGCCTAGCGGAGGTGTGCGCTCCACCGAGTGCCATTCTTGTTGTGTGTAAGCTTAATTTATGTCGTTGATTTAGAGCTAATTACACTCAAAAAACATTGATGAATTTTTACTGTAAATCTGTATCAATCCATCCATCCATTGGGACCATACTCTATGCAGAACATTGGTGCTACCTGAGCAGTCTCCTTTGCTATTGGGCACAATCCTGGACGGGTAACCACTCCAACACAGTATACCAGCAAGCTGGCACTCATTTTGCCAACCTCAGAAGGATGACAGACAGAGTCAACCCCACCTGGTATTAATTCAACAGCTAAGGTGGATTATGAACTCAGGATGCTAGGATCCCAAGCCCACCACCCTAACCATTAAGCCAACACCATGCATTGTATTAATGAACGCAATAATAATTGAGCAAAAACTTTCATCTTTGATTTTGTCCAAAATACGTAGTTGAAAGGGCAATGACATCTCAACAGAAAGAAAAATCGCACTCGTCGTACAGGCACACAAATCAGATCACACCAAATTAAATGAACCATTTCCTTGCCTTTGAACCCACATTTATAATTAACTTCACATTTTCATTGACACAAGAATTCCAGTTCAAAATTATGGAGGTCGACTGAAGTTGAAAACAAAAAAATTACAAATCACATTTTGATATCAAATAAAGCACAACGATTGTAACGTGAAATATGTTGAGATTTTCAGATGGACAAATGATTTAAGGCATTTAAATTTTCATGCAACATACCAACTTCATCGTTCAAATACAAGTCGTGGTTTATTGACAAATCTCTTATCCAATAATTGTTTTGAGCAGTGAAATTTCGTTTACACATTTCTCATTGAAGGACCACTTCTTGAAACATCAATCAACCGAGTTAGCGATGTTCCATTTGAGGCCGGCATGATTGTAAACGCTACATGATAAACATCTGAGAAATGTAGTGTTTGGTTGCAGTTTGTAGATTAAGTAATCATTTACATCTGCTTGTGGATGGAAATTATTCATGTACACCACACCTGCCTTATTTTGCCAATGCATATATTGGTATTTCAAATTAGTTCACAAACGAGTGCATTTACATTGGACAACAAGCTTGGATTGTATTTTAAAAGATGGAAATACGAGTAACAGGAGTTTTGCTATACAAAGCAAAAGGTTCCATCTGCTATAAGTATTACATGAAACAACGATTTACTTATAACAGGGCTCGACATGAACGAGTGTCTGGGAGTCTGGAGCACCTAATTTTAGTGACAAAACACCCACATTTTAAAGCCTCATATTTAGGACAAAATTATATAAGTAAGGAAAAAAATTTAACCACATATTTTGGACAAAAAGCCACATATTTAGTACAAAATTTTACAAGGTTGGTTTTTGATGTCCATTCAGGCAACCCTCAAAATTGCATAATGAACCACAATTTTGACCCCAAATATACGATTGCAAATTTATTGAGCGACGTTTTGGGAATTTTTATGTTTTTTGGGAAATATAATTTGTATGATTAAATATGGCCAAATAAGAGGTCCATCCAAAAAATAACGGGACTGACTTCACTGAAATTTTATGCCAAAAAATATATTGAAATCATAGCTTGTCCCCTTCAAAAAAGTTTCCCTCCAGTCTCACACACTTGTCCATCCTCTTCTTCCACGCTTCGATGCACGCCTCGGAAGGCTTCTTCTGGAATCCTCCAGAGCCCCGTCGTCACGGCCCTTTTGATGGCCTCCACATTAGGAAATCGGGTCCCCTTGATCACCCCCTTGAGCTTGGGGAATAGGAAAAAAATCACAAGGGGCCAAGTCTGGCGAATACGGGGGTTGCTCCAGGGTTGGCACGTTCCTCTCCGCCAGAAATGTCGGATGCTCAGGCACCATGAGTAGGGGCATTGTCATGGTGGAGCACCCAGGCGTTGTTCTCTCACAAATCCCTCCTCTTGTCCCAGACTGATCTCATGAGGCCCGGAGGTCTCCTTGTACACGTATTGATTACTGTTTGACCCTGTGGTAGAAACTCAAAGTGGACGATGCCCATGATGTCAAAAAACGTCATGAACTCACCTTGACCTTCGACTTCGACATCCTTGCTTTCTTGGTCTTGGTGATGGGCTTTTCCATGATGACTCTGCCGTTTGGTCTCGGGATCTATTCGAATATCCACGATTCATCGCCAGTAATGATTCCCGAGCAGGTCTGGATCGTCCTCGAGGTGCTCGATAATTTCTTGACAGACAGTGACTCTTTGCTGTTTCTGGTCCTCGGATAACAGCTTGGGGACCATCTTTGGCAACACCTTGTGCATTTCGAGATTTTCAGTGATGATGCTCCAGACAGTGTCCTTGTTGATGGAAAGTTCCTCAGAAATCATCCGCACCTGAGTCGACGATCTGCCGCACCATCTGCTTCACACGCTCGATGTTGTCCGCCGTTCTGCTCGTTAAAGGTCTTCCAGACCGTGGATCATCTTCAACCTCCTCCATCCCTCTTTGAACCTCTTGTACCATTAAATGCACGTGTACGTGACTCGTTTCTTCCCCATAGACTTGCTGCAGCATTGGAAGGATTCGGAAGGTGTTTTGCCAAGCTTGGTAAGAAACTTCAGATTGCTCTCTGCTCACGACTCATATAGCACGACGACTCAGACTAGACAACGTGAAAGCACGACCTGTAAAAAAAATCTCACAATGAGCGCAGTCAACCATCACCAATCATATATATTGCTGGAATGTTGCGAAAGACAGTGATGCAACCCGTTCATTCAAGTTGTGTAAGTGGAGCACACAGCAGGCTCAGTCCTGTTACTTTTTAGACGGACCTCTTATAGAGGTACAATACCATGAATAATTCTTAAATGCACTACATTCACCTGTAGTCTGTGGCAAAATGCAACAAACTTGAAAATACATGAACCAAGATGTGAAAACGATTGGTCGATTCCGATTCAGAATTTGATGACCACCTCTGAGCTCTATCTAATAAATATGATTCATCGGATGTCTGTCTGTCTGTCTGTTCGCGTTTTTTGCAAGGACCGCTGGGCCAAGAACCACCATATTTGGCACACAGCCCAAGTCCGACCAAGGGATTGTCCTAAGGGTATTTTCATTCACCATCTGAGCCTTTAAAGATCACTTTTCTGGCTTTTTCATTCATATGAAATCTCATTGGTAAACAGATATCACGTGACACATAACATGCCAAAGGCCAACACACCTAATTGGTCAAGCTGTGTCTTTCACCCATTGGCTCACTGCACAACTGGCCTGACTCCATGCACAGTTGGAACCTAACAAAATAAATAATATTTTGGTCCTGAGGACCCCCATCAAATAATTATATCTATCTCCTTCCAATCCGAATCCCCATTTAATACTTGTGTCTATCCTCTCTTCCAATCTTTTCCCTGAATTCATGACACGGATCAGGGCGGCGGACCCACACACGGGCCCAGGGTGGTTTATCATTGCACTGTACGGGGCATGCTCGATGGCAGGCCGACCCGCACGCTGACCATGTGTACAATGGCGGACTCGCGCACAGCCGTGATACTTTATCATCGTGCAGAACAGAGCACGAATAACACATATCTTTGGTCGAGTCTGCGCATGGGGTTACGATAACATCTTACCATCGGTCTTCGCTCACCACGACGGCAACAAATGTCTCCCATGGATGGCAGACATCCTCCCGCACCTCCGCCTCGATGCAGCTGCTACCAGGTAGAGGCATGCTGTGTGGCCGGATCGCTTGGGCCGCATGACGCACCATGGAGCAGGCACATTGACCAGCACCAACCACGGGTCGCTGGGGCACGGCATGGGGTTCGGTGCAAAGCGATTCATATCACGGGGTTCGGTGCAAGGTGATTCATGTCACAGTGCTCGGAGTGAGATGATTCCACAGCTTGGAACCATCTGGCCGGAAGTGAAGTGGAGCTGCTTCCGGTCATGGCGGCCGACCCGTGTGCTGGCTGGGGCCCAACCAGAGCGCCCGATTCGGGTGACGACACATCACTTTGGGTCATCGCCCCCGCCCCACAACACCGGATCTATAAAAGGACGGGTCGTGGGGTGGTGGGAGGAGTCGTCGTCATTCAAGAGTTGTCCTCATTCCTGAGTCGTTCAAGTGTCATTCATGTGTCGTCGTTCCTGCTCGCTCAGTCCTGTCGATTCGTCTTGCTCGTCCTGGCCTGGAATTCATCTTCAACCATTCGCCTGCTGGCTCCGCCTTCTTCACCACTTCTCCACCCTTCTCCGCCCACTTGCTTTGGACTCCGCATCTTTATCCACCCATTGGCTTTTGACTCCACCCAAGTCCCTCCCTACACGCCCAATGGTTGCGTCTCATTCTCTGGACCGACACTAGCTGCAGGAAGTGCCACAAAGCAAGAGACGATGCACCAGCTGTCAAGGAGGTATCGCCCAGTGGAGCATCCCCCCAAAACATATTGGTGGTGCGGTCGGGCAATCGTGCATGGTATTGAGAGACCGTTAGCCTCATCTCCTCTCCTTTTTCTCTTCACAACCTCCTCTTCATCGGGTTTTGTGTGTGTGTGTGTGTGTGTGTGTGTGTGTGTGTGTGTGTGTGTGTGTGTGTGTGTCCTCGCGCCTGTCCTCGTTTAAGTTGAGTGCACAATAATTATATCGGGATAACTCTGCTCTGTGTCTGCTTTTGTAAGTTGCTTGTATATTGCCACACCTCTCACATTTCTTCCTATTTCTGCTACAGACAACAATAAACAACATTCACTGTGCCACATACATTTCCTTGCCTGCCTGTAATAAATCCTTTGTAGAAATGTTCCCAGCTCATTTTTGTCTGTTCTTTCATTGACCCAGCATGGTCCATATCCTAAGTTAGCCGGGACTTTATTCCCAACGATCCGTTCCTTTTAGCCGCTTCGTCCTTGGCAGTGACGCTCAGCTGCATCTGATCCTGTAAAGTGATCTGGTTCGGTAACCGAGTTCGGTTTGGTTCAGTACTGAGGGCGTGTCCCTTGGTAATTAGATCACGTGGTTATATTTAGGTAACCGGATTAATTAGACGGAGGACCCTAAGTCTCGTGGTTGAGTTATTGGCGTTCACAGTCGGTTAGCGACCCGCCACATCACGGAATTATTCGTTTGCGACAGCCTGCAATTCCGGGGAATCTGGTGGGATCCCGACATAGCTCCGCCCCCCCAGTGGTCTTCTCACCGGACCCCTGGCCCGCAACAATATATTGTTATGGATTTCAGAATCGGATCCGACCATTGCATACAAACATCTAGGTCCTCAGACAGTTATTTCCCTCAATGTATGTCCAGGATAGACCCATTCCCATGTGTGGTTGGATTCTAACTTTGATGCATTGAGAAGGGTAAAGAATAGATTCCCTTTCTTATGGGATGACCTTTTTATCTTTCTGACAGACACATTCATGCACGTGAGATAGCTGTTAGCCCAACGGAGGCTCATCTAACCTCTTTCACCGATGTTGACACCCACCTTCCTACATCGACGATTGACACCCCATTCAGCAGCTCTATGGATGCTAACTGGCTCTTTTTCGTATTGGGCTGAACATTGAGATGATAATTGTTGTTGACGTTTTATGAGTGCTTCACGTTTTCACTCAGTAATTCTGGAAAATGGCTGCTTTCTGCCATTCGTCCAGCACAACAAACATGGCGTCATAGGCCAGGAATGATCGCAAGACGGGCAGTTTGTCACGTGCAACGATGCACCAATAGGCAAGGTGGATTTGGCTGAAGTCTGCTTGAGGCTCCGCCCAGCCTGGCCACCTATAAAAAGGATGAGAGGACCGTTTTTGTCAGTCAGTTGGCAAGAGCTGGTGGTGGTTCTTATAGCTTGGAGAGTTTTGCGACATTTTGTGTAAGTTGGTGACAGCTGGGTGAGGGCTATTTTCAGTTCCAGTCAGACTGTTGCTTCATCAGTTTCAGTCAGACAGTTGCTTCGTCAGTTTCAGTCAGACAGTTGCTTCGTCAGTTCCAGTCAGACAGTTGGTGAGCTGGCGACACTTGAGTTTGTGACAGTTGGTGACGGCCTTGCAGCCTTACAGTTTCTCACAGCACCTCAGGGCCTCACAGCTTCTCACAGTTCCTAACACCCGTCCGTTGGTTGTGGCTCCTGGTGGCTCCTGATGGTGGGTGATGCTCGGACTGTTAATGCTGGTTCTACTCGAGACCTACCCTTGGCGAACCTGATTATTGGCGTTGCTGATTCCTGGGGGTGATGATGTGATGTCGATTGGCATTCAAGCCTGTTTGGGAGTGGGTGCACGGCAAGGCAGGGTACTGGCAACGGACAAGGCAAGCTCATACATTTCATGATGTTTTCTTTGACGTACAACGACTTCTCTTCCCCTCTGAATGATCTGCTGGGTACCCCTTGTCTCGTGTTTAATTGTTAAGTAAGGCATAGTGATAAGCATCTGCTCTTTGTCTCTTTTTCTGTCAATGCCTGATTAATTCTTCATTTGCTCATGATTATTTTGATTGATTTGAATTTACCTATTTTCACCACAAGGAAATAAAAAGTTATTTTTATTTATTTTTCCTTATTAATAAATTCCTTGTTGATGTTACAACCTCTCCGTGCATGTCGTTTCCTTCCATTGATCCAGCATTTTCCAAACCTAGATAGACTGGGAGGTAATTACAAAACTAATTTACCTGTCATAGTCGGCACGCACCAGCGGTTAAACGCTCGGCCGCCATAATTAAGATCTAATCAAGTTAAGATTGGTGCTTTGCCGAGGGCACGCTCCTCTTCAGGAAGCCACGTGACCTCTAGTTAAACGGAAAAATTAGACGTTGGACACTGGAACTCGTGGTTAACTGATTGGCATTCGTGGTTCGAAAGCAACCCACTGACCACGAAGTTAATTGGTGAGTGGTGGCCCCAGGTCTGGCTCTTCCGTAGACAAACAGGGATTAACCCCCTGATAATACACTCGGCACCTGTTGCCATAACTATATATATATATATATATATTATATATATATATATATATATATATATATATATATATATATATATACACATGACATATTTATTTTAATTGTGTTGTGTTTCTTTTTAGCTGCCGCCACTTTCCTCGATATTTCCTCAAATCCTAGGAACTGAATTCTCCTTTTCCCATTGGCTCTTGGTTTCCACGATGGTGATCAAGGCATTTTCCAGGAACTTAACCCCTGCGATATTTGAAGGTTTACTGTGTACTGTTTCGTTTAACTGTTAAAGTCTGTGTTGGTAGGTCTGCATTTAGTGGGGCAACTTAGCATAACAATTGTGCATTTTGTGAGGAAAGCACCAAATTTGGCACACTAGTAGCCTATCATATTATGAACAGATTTGGATATTGGGCATCTCAAAATTTTTGATGGCAGTGGAAAATGGCTGCCACAGCCATCAGTGGCTGAATTTGAGATGCCCCAATATCCAAATCTGTTCATAATATGTTAGGCTACTAGTGTGCCAAATTTGGTGCTTTCCTCACAAAATGCACAATTTTTATGCTATATTTAGCTAAGTTGCCCCACTAATTGGGATTGTGTAGTATAAATCCCAAATGTGTCATTTTTCTCATTTTGAATTTTTTTTCTAAAAGCCATTCACTGTATCTCACAGCATCACAGGCACATTTTCCTAACAGACGCTCCCAAAACCACTTCAAACAAGTTTCATGAACGCCTGACAATATATCGCACCAAAACCCAATATTCCGAGATCCCACAGGCTGTAAATTAGACTCTCGAGCACAAAAGGTTTGACCTATCCAGCGGATAGATGATGATGGTCGAATGCAACATGGTGGATTCCTGTGTGCCACGAGGTAGATTCAAGGGGTCCTGGAGCTTTGAAAAGGGGGCGCCAAAACCGGTTTTAATTAGAGTTTTGCGCACAAGGATATAGTTCTCACCACATGATAGATCTCGGCGTCCTGTTCACAAATATGTATCGTAAGAACATATTACCATTCAAGAATGGCCCTAATTATTGATGGAAATTGATGGCAAAATATCCTCCGATCTCATATCCGTCAGAATCGACCACGTAAGAATGATTTCACTTCGACCGAAACTTAACAAGACGCCTTTTTCGCTCATTTGATAACGCAGCCTTTTCCCGAACATACACGGCAGCCAAATTTTTTTTAACAACAATATGTTGTCTTTAGAACGTATTCATGCAGATTCAAGACCTTTGACCCATTACATATATCCTGATCTTGTATCAGTCGGGATTTATCACTGATGAATCATTCTGTTATTCCCGAAGATATTGAAAAATTCCGAATTAACGATCTGTGGAGCCTTTATTCAGAATTGAGAGGAACGCAACGCTTCACATCGAATGATACGATAAACAAAGCAAAGGATAGCTTCTATCTGCCATCGGACTTATAGTCTGCGGTGGTTCATGGAACAGTGCATAGCACAGGCCGACATGAACATTGTATCAATATCATTGATGATTAAAAGGTTGACATAAACATGCATCCAACATAACGTGCTGACAATTTTTTGTATACTCAGGGACTACTCGCCGTCCTCATTCATCATCCTCATCTGACGTAAGAGAATTTTCAGAGTCCACCAGATCTTTGTCATTATCACTCACCGGGTTCAAGCGATGTGTGGTTCTGCTCCCCTTCAAACCAAACAACTCGATACTGTGGACCCTCAATCTCAAATCCTTCATCTGGATCCTGAATTGTCTGATTTGTTTCCGCCATGCCCACATGCAAGCAATGAATGTGGCTATCTGAGCGTATTGGTTTAACTCGCTTTCACATGGTGTCAATTTCACTGCTCCCGTCAATCCCCTTCAGTGTCTTCAATGGGTTCGATCCATGTGAAGATTTCAATGCTCTTTCGAAAGCACCATACCTTGGGTCGTTTAAATAATTTTCTCACCTCCTACGCATTGCTGTGGTGATTGAACCCAGTTGCTTTAATGTCATTGGCGAGAAGTGTACTTCTTGTGCCAGTTTTATGAATGTGTCCTGATGTCCTTCACTTTTCTCCAAGATGTCGAGCAAGCGGATTTTACCGATTCGCACGAAGGCCGAGGTATAATCGCATCCCGTGAATGCATGGAGAGCTGGAAGAGCCTGGCACATCTTTGACCTGATAGTTTGAGTGATATCACTCAGACTGACGAATCTTCGATTCTGTTTAGCCTCCATTCCCGTTTCTATCCAGATATGTGTGGTGACTTTGTGATACAAGAGTAGCACGGCTACGTCTGTGTCAGACGCACAGATGACGATGTCCTGTTGGCTCTGAGCGCCGATGCTATCTCTGTCCCTGGCATGTAGACAGATAGGAGTGTCAGCCTCATCATGGTTGCACATCAGTGCCAGGACAGCTTCTCTGAGGATGTGACCGTCCGTCAGTGAGAGCCTGAAGCATTCCTTCTCGTATCTGATGTGTATTTGTCGGTCGGCAATGATTATTGCATATTGATGCTTCGCCCACTCCTTTTCCAAGAAGCATGGAAGTTCTCGTTTGAGGGACTCTGCTTTGAGAGCATCTGAGAAATTGTTGGGACGGGCCTGATCTGGCCCAGAGATGACATAGGAGTTGCGTTCAGGTCTCCTCTGCATTTGTTCAGCATCCTTTATCGAGGGATGTCTGTACGTGTTGAAAAGCAGATCGACATGCTTGCAGCTGTGGGAAATTGTTTTGATGAGTATTATTTGAGCCACACCTCCGTATGTACATGGAAAATTCTGCAGCAATGTATGCAGCAAGTAGTTGCCATCGATTACACAGGCATCCATTTTGTCTGGCCTGGATGAGGGTACCTTGCCCTCCAAGGCGGAAAATAGTCTGCTATTATCTGTTTTCACCATCGTCCCATCACTCTGACAGAAGGAGAGGGGAACTGTTGTAAGTGGGAATGAGAGAACTTGTTTGAGGTCTACTCTCTGTTCAGTAGCCCGCCTCAAGAGGTGGCCCAGGAGATCGCGAGTGCATTTCAGATCAGCGATTTTTCGACTTGGTGACCGACGATTCCCGATACAATTGTTCTCGAATGTCAGTACCTTTTTTCTTGATTGGCCGTTCAAATCTCCTGAGATTATCCAGGCAATCCGAGATGAACTTTAAGCAAAGTGTCTTGCCCAATGTAGGCACTGCAAAGACACTATCAGACACAGTTTCACTGGCTGCTCTCCCTGTGTGAATATTGCATAGAGACTGGTTTGCTCTAGCATTTTGTTGAAATCCGACCTGTCTTTTTTGAGCCGAGATGGCCTCAGCTCAGCCTCAACGTCACCTCTGTTGGTCATTCCTGCTAGGTCCAACAGTTGGCAAGTGACCGCAGACTTAGTTCTCATCCTGCGGTTATGAGCACTGAAATTATTGGTGGCGTTCACAATGCCTGTTAGTCGGGAAGCTGCATTGGCATTCACAGTTTGATCCAGTGTTAGATCGATGGGACACCCGGAGAAAGAATTATCTGTCCTCCTGACTGTGAATGCCCCAGCTTCTCGTATAGAATGGCGACCAGGATGAGATGTATCGATGTTCAACAAATCCATTTGGTATTTTTACATCCATCTCACATAATTGTGATGGTTCATTGTGAAAAACAACTCGGTGATCGGCGTCAATGATTCTACAAATAGAGCAATATCATTTGTGTGGGCTGCTCTGTCCAGGATTCTGAACTTGCTGATACAGTCAACGTACATCATCGAGAATTGGACTGTTTTCCCATGGTCACCATTTCTCATTATGGCCAAATACTCTTGATAGCCTTCAATCACATTCGAGAGATCCAGATCATCGAGGCGATCGAGTAAATTATTTTCCGAAGAGAACTGAAAAACACTGAGTGTCTTGTTTAGATTATGCTCCTCCAAACCATTCAAAAATTGACAAAAGTGGAGGATCGCGAGAGTGAGCACCAAGATTGAATGCAATCTTTTACATTCAATGACATGTTTCCCTGTGACGAAGCCTCTCAAAGAGACTGGGGCCAGTACTCCACATTTGGTGAGCATTCTCGGACCACCAGACTTGGCCACAAGTTTGCCAATCACCTTGAAAAATGACATTTGGATATGGAATGCCACAAACATGATGAATATGTCGTCTAATTCTGGCGACTCAGTAACCTGTATCTGCATAGTGGGTTTCGCAATATTCAGGTCGTACGAAACGACTCCATACTCCTGATTGCATTCTTTTCGAAATCGCTGAGTTATACGCAACATTTCAGTGACTACATCGAGAGGTCAGTGGTTGCTTCATAATCTGCATGTACATCACAATTTGTTTCTGCAAATTATCTACATAGTATCGAGAATTGAAACCGGCCCACATGGGTATGTTCTCCAATGACAAGGCATTGCACATCATCCAAATGTAGTCCTTTCTCCGAACTTTTGGGAATTTAAGAGTAGGAAATCTTGGATTCAGAGTAATCAAACACTGACATCCTTGGCCGCTTTCAGTAAAGCTGAAAGGTGGTCTCCTGGGTGTGAAGAGTCCGTTTTCTGCCGGTTTTTTGAGGAGACCAGTATGGTTGGATCCTTTGTTGCTTGATTGTCAGGGATGCATTGCCTTGGGCCGTCCACCTGGTACAGTATTCCCATTGTGTCATGTAAGGAATCCACACCAGACATTGTGTGCATCAACTTATAATTGTTGAAAGCTTGGCCCATGACACAATTCTGTTTAGTTCCCAGTGGGAATTCTCTACCAGAATATAGATGTGAAACAGTGAGCTCGATCTCCAATTCTTCTGCGCAGTTATGATTGATGACATGGCCGAACCTATTGAGAATGGTGAGAACCTTCCAGCTGCCAGTAAAGGGTTTCATGCAGAATGTTTTATGTATAACGAGCAAATACAACCTGTTGCTTCGCTGATGGGGGGGGGGAGTTAAGGAGGGGGGTTGAGAGAGGAAGGAGGGAGGGAGAGAGAAGAAGAGAGGAGTGAGGGAGGAGAGAGAAGAGGCTGGAGGAGGGGAAGCTAGGAAGGGGGAAAGAGAGAGAGGAGAGAGGAGAGAGAGAAACAAACGTTGCTATATGGTGGGAGGGAGGGATGTGAAAGGGGTGAGGAGTGGAGGTGGGGTTAGTAAAGAGAATGATATGTTGTGCTTTATGACCGAACACACACACAAAAACAAACTCATGTCAGAACAGCTGTACAAACAATGACACGACAGAGTTTGTAAAGTAATTTGCTGACACATCTTCAAAAACTTTGATGTCCCAGTTCCAGAAAATTTGTGGCAACATGAACCGAAAGCAATCACTGAAAACATGGAAGTACCTCCTGCTCACGTATTACATAATGATCCCATCGAGCGTGAACATCAAAAACAAAGTG
Organism: Eptatretus atami; assembly: GCA_035128595.1. Classification (NCBI taxonomy): domain Eukaryota; kingdom Metazoa; phylum Chordata; class Myxini; order Myxiniformes; family Myxinidae; genus Eptatretus; species Eptatretus atami. The sequence continues at coordinate 59,450,272 of CM068962.1, forward strand.
TTGCAACCAGATATCAGACTTCGGTACAAAAAATAATAACAATAAAAGAGAAGAAGACATTGTTTATTGAGGTGGTAATAGCAGTGATTTTGGACAAAACGATGCAGAAATCAAGAAAATGACTAAACACCAAGACCTCAAGAATGAAGTGAGAAGATTCTGGAAGCTGAAGAATGCCAAAGTTGGATCAGTGAAAGCTGGACCAACAAGAATGATGACAAAGAACCACACAGAGATATTAAACATACAGGCAATACCCCTGGGTGCTCACCTCGTAGTGGCTGGATAAGATAACCAGGCAACCACTGGTAGGCATGGATGACCCACAAAATATATAATGGAGAAAAAAGTAAATACCTCTGAATCTTTTTTTAATGCCATGAACAAACCTTGGTACATCACGGGTGATATAGGTTGTGGTCAAGTTTCATCGAAATTGTGTGAGTGGTTTCAGAAAATAAAGCAAATACATATTTGGGGGGGCAACTCCCCCCCCCCGCAAAACCCCTTCAACCCCAATGTTTTTCATGCCGTGAACAAACTTTGGTACATCACAGGTGGTAAAGATGGTAGTCAAGTTTCATCGGAATTGTGTGTGCAGTTTGTGAGAAGAAAACAAATGTTTTTTTGGGGGGGAGTGGGGCAACCCCGCTCTCCCCATAGACCCGCCTAGACCACTTTTTTTTAAATGTCGTGAACAAACTTTAGTACATCACGGGTGGTGAAGACGGTGGTCAAGTTTCATCGGAATTGTATGTGTAGTTTTGGAGAAGAAAGGAAATACATATTTTGGGGAAACCACCCTTAAAATCCCCTAAGAGCCAGATTTTTCTAATTTCATGAACAAACTTTGATACGCCATGGGTGATGTAGGTTGTCGTGAAGTTTCATCGGAATTGTGTGCATCGTCCGAGAAGAAAGCAAATACGTCTTTGGGGAGGCAACCCACTCCCCCCCCCCCCCGGTAAACTCCCTCTGTAGACCCCTTCAGACCCAGTTATTTTTTGTTAATGTAATGCCATCACGGGTGATGAAGGTTGTGGTCAAATTTCATTGAAATTGTATGTGTAGTTTCTGAGAAGAAGTTGCAAGTATTTGTGCAACGGACGGACGACATGCCATAAGCTCCCCAGACCTACTTTACAGGTGAGCTAAAAACCATCCCTGGGAATATTATTACAAACGAACTACAGTTAGAAGCTGTCCGGAGCTCAGCAACGATCCTTAGAGAGCCCTCGGCACAAAACTTTGAGAACAGAAAACTTCACAGCTTGGTCCATGAATCGTGACCCCTTACTGAAATGAAGGTGGATACTTTGAGCCCTCCTTGGGAGGACTCCATTCCACATTCTGAAACCAGCATATGTAGATACCAATCAACAACACACATGCACGCACGCACGCGCACACACACACACATTGCCTTTTATTCGTATAGATCATGACATCATATGTCACGGGGTGTGGCAGCTATGTTTGAAAAACGGAAAAACTTTGGACCTCTGGATCTCTGAAACCACACCAAGGAGAAAATTGAAACTTGCCACATGGCAAGTACTCCTCATGGGTAGTAAGTGTGATTTT
>CM068962.1:59469334-59491105 GCA_035128595.1 Eptatretus atami
AAAGAAGAAGAAATAATGCACTGCGTGCTGAGAACAATCAACCATTCACCATCGCTTTGCTCCAACAAATTTTCAGAGGAAAACCAATTTTTTGCCAATTGGGACTGCATGAGGGATACGTATGCATCTTATCATACAATGTGACTGCCCGTTGTACAAAACTAACTCGTTAGTAACAACCAGGACTTCCGACAATCTCATCGCTGAATGCTGACTTGGCCGCAATAAAGACGGTATTGTTGGAATTGGCAATTTCAGCAGAGCTGGCTGCTTTAAACATCAGTGACAAAAAAACCCAGTTCTCAAACTGTATGTGTCGTTCATTAAATGCCACCATGGCATTATGATGCAGCATTTATGATAATATACAACATGTCACATTCCTTTTTCTCTTGACTCTAACTGACAGTGTGGTGTGGACCATGTGCTTGCAGTGTGTACTTTACGATAAAAAATAAAAGACATGTGTAGCCAGCAGCTGTGGGCAAAATATTCAAGCCTTTCTAGGTGCACATAATGCAGAATGCGCTACAAATAACGGTAATAAAAATAACATTTGTACAAAGCTGTAAATAGGGGGTTTTGCCTACATGAAGGCAAAACAAGAGCACCATTGAACTGGTGCGTCAATGTGCAGTCACATGACCCAGCCACATGACGTCTTCGAAGGCTTTTGTAGTTCGAGTCCTAGGATGAAAACCGAAATTTTGTGCGTAAACACAGACCTATTCAGGCAGCTTGCACATCCTGTGCTATCCAATAAATTGTCAGCTTTAAATGTCGTAGTATCATATAAAAAAAATCATTTTTTGCAAAACACGTTTCAAATTGTGAGCGTCATGAGGAAGGGTGGGGGGGGGGGGTACAACAAAATCACGTGAATCATGCACTTGTGTGTGGGTGCAGTGAGTGAAATAATTACCTCTTCACCTCTGTTGTGAACTAAAAGCAGTTGCAGCTGGATGGGGGATTGGTGATTGCCTGCCGGGCACCTTGTGGGACACAGTGCAAACTAAATAAGCAACCGCTTATTTCATGTTATTAATCAACCTCCCCATCAACCCCCAAAAAGAATTGTTACCAGAAACAGCAAATCCTACAATTGCTTACATGAGCACCAAGCCCATATGGTCGATAAATTTTTCCATTCGATCCAAAGACAGTAAGTTAAAATCGGACTCTCTTACTGGCTGAACGTTTTGTTAATGGTCTCATGCAGATAAACAAGAAAATAAAAGTAAATAAATGTAAATATTTTGTTGGCCTCCTAACCCCCTTGATCCCCAACCACCACCCAAACTCCCCAACTTTCACTCTCCCATTTTCTGTATCATAAAATGGGAGAGGAAAAAAGTTTTACTTGTAATTTGCATAAGTGCATTACCTTGGTAGTGTTCATATTGGCTGTTCAAGTTGTGGTAGGATACCCCAGGGTGCAAGGCAGGATGTTGTGTTCTGGATGAGGGTGCTGTTGCTCGCTTTTTAACTTTATCCGAGCTGTTTTCCTTCTCCCTTACAGTCGCGGCCTTTTCTGACACCTGCATGGGACCACAGCAGTGTTAATGGGTCTGTGCGCTCAAGTTAGAAAACGATTAAATCGATGTTCACACGTGCATACTATTGACAGCTTTGACAGCATGCACGCTCAATAGTGTGACCAACACGTGCACAATATTCCCTAATGAACATCCTAACTTATGAAAAGATCACAAGTGTTTTTGTTTCAAGTAAACGCACGCATATTTTAATCGGAATCTATTTCAATGTGATTAGAAGTCAAGGCCACATCGTCCGAATATGTTATCTTGTAATGAAGCAATGAGCCCATTTACCTCTTTAAGTGTTCAAAAATGCCAACATGCAGAGAGTTGCTTGGTGAAGTCATTTTAAAAGCAATTACTCAGATTTATTTTGTGTGTCTGTTCCGAAGAGTGCGCATTCAAGTCTTACACAAGCTGAATGTTTGTTCTGTTGTGGATCGGATGTTTTGGGCTCTGGTCCAGCATTCCCCCACACTGGTGCCCCACCCTGACATTGCCTCTCCACCTCCCCGTCTTCCTGACCTGAAAGCTTTCCATAGGCAGAGTAGTACAGGCTCGGCGAAATGTAACCCCCTGGGGAAACAGATGGAACGACAAATGTCAGTTCATGACCATGATACAACAGTATTGCATTTAAACATAATCTAAAACCATTTTTGAAAGGGTAATTGTGGTGGTTGTGGTAGAAAGGTGTTATGAGAGAGGTCAAAGCTGATAAACCTGCATAAAAATGCATCATCATGGGAGATACTCCTCGAAACGCAGGGTGGTTTGGGTCGTAAAGCTGTGCGTATGGGTTTTGTGACATGTATTGCAAGAACGAGGAGGCGGCTGCAGCAGTGACGTGAACACTGCTTTGAGAGTCATTTCCAGCTCCCACCTTCCCCTCATCTGTCTTATCTTCATTTGTATCAAGTGTTGGTTTTGACTGAGGCCTCTTGGCATCCCATGCCTCAGCCTTTCCATCGCTCTCGTTTCCCTGTACATCACGACCGGCATCCACTTTCTGCCTATTTTCCAGCTTCTTCCAGCACTCTTCCTCGGCCCTCTGTTGTTCCATGAACTGAGCATAGTACATTTGCTGCCACTGGTTCACATCAAACTCCTGCAGGGATTGAAGAAAAGCAGGCAGGCACACAGAGCCATGTGTCTGCAACATAACAGACAGCTGAAGTTACTGCGTAACAGAAGACAAAAACAATATCCATAGAAAATGAAAAAAAACAAAACATTGGTCACAGTTCCTCAAAAAGCCATCACATGGTTCTGACATGGAATGATGATAAAACTCTGCATTACAAGGCAAAATAGCAATTGCTTGTAACTGTCGGCAAGATCATAATATTGTTTAACCATAATCATTTATCAATATTTAATGTTATGTTACAATGTTAGTCCTGTTATGCAACTCGCACACATATTGTTCAGCAAATTATACTGGGTTTCCACATTAATTTAACTGCATGCTCGAGTTATTTTTTTATTTAACCTCTTAAATAAATATTAGACCCGTGTTACACTTCATACAAGAGGCATTCAAAAAGTTTGACGAAAGAGATACTCTCAACAGTCCAAGACATGCCAACGTTTTTTATTTTTTTTAGTATTTCATTACGCGACTATAACATGTAGTTATAGTTAGACCCAGGCAAAAATAGCATTCCTTTCCTGTAGTAATTCTCTGCAGACTCTACTGTAGTAGGACCTGTTACCAACTATAGTACATGAGAGTACAACTCTCGGATACGAAAGTTCTAACTGTCGCATTTTTCCCTGGGGATAATCAATAGTAAGAGGGAGAAAGAGCAGAATAAATGTCTATGGAGAGAGATTAATCAACCTACGATTTTCAAACAATGCTGAAGAACAGAAAATCATGATGGATTTGGAAAGAAAATGGGCACAATTTAGAGAGTTAAAAAATTAAAAAAAGTGACGAAAAACGAATATGACAAAGATAAAATTGATGTTCAATCACGACACAAAAAAGGAAGCGATCCAAATTGATCTTTCCGAAATTGAAGAAACCAGAAATTACATTTGCTTAGGACAACTCATACAAATGGATACAAATCACTTTGAAGATACGAAGAGACGTACTGGAAGAAAGTGGGCAGCATTTCAAAAGTTTTAAAATGTAATGAAAAACAAACTGCCCTTGTGTCTTAAAAGTAAAGTTTACAATGCGTTTGTTTTCTCAGAAATGGCATGTTGCAGTCATCGTCGTTCGTATGCAGCCCATGGCTGCGGGTTAGCATCAGTTCTTGCAGGGGTGTGGCATGCCGCTGATTCAATGCCCCCTGTAGGTTGGAGCAGGAATTTGGAATTTGTTTATGGTACCGACGATAGCTCGCCTAATCTTCGTGAATGACACAAGGGGATCTTTCATGTCAACCAATTAATTTGTTAGCAGACGGGACACCCAGTTTAACGTCCATCCGAGGGATGGCACACACATTGATATATCACCTGAGCTGCGAAACACCAGAATGACAGTTTTTAGATGGGTCAGGAATTAAAACCAGGCTAGATAGCACAGAGGCAAGTGCGTATACCTCTAGGCTGTCCTGGCAGCTCCACATGTGGCAGAGAAACATGGTCTCAAACAAAGAAGATGAAGCAATAATTAATTAACACACAAAGAGCCAGTGAAAGATCCTGTCTTGGCGTAACTCAAACCGCCAAGAAAAAAAAGGAGTGCATCGGACAGAAAACCAAATTGCTTTACATTCTCATCACAAGAAAAAACTGAAATGGAACTGGCCTGGAAACGTAGCAGGAACAACGGACAACAGGTGGATGACAAGAAATACAAACTGGCAAACTGAAGAACAGCCGAGGAGAAGCAGAGATATACCAAAGATCAGATGGAGACATTAAAATTAAAATTTTAGTGCAGTATTATGGCCACATATGGCATCAAATAGAATAGAATAGAATGGGCCATGTTGAGGGAGACCTTCATCCTGTGGTGAACTATGTTGAAGTCGATTCGTAAGAAAATATAAAAATATATTTCACACACACACATATATATATATATATATACATATATATATACATATACACACGAGACGACCCGTGAACCCGTTGGGTTCCCGTTGTGACAGCGGTTGATGAAAAAAATCATTTCAAGAAAAAAAAAGATAGCTTCAGTGAACTATACCGCTGAGGTTGTTTGCATTGATCAAATACTCCCGAAGTGCACTTGACTGAATCGGAAATTGATTTTTGAATTTTTTTTGTGGCCCGATTGGAACGAAACTTGATACTGCACACCGCAGGCGAATGGTGAGTGAGGTGGCCCTAAAATTTTTGGCCTATCATGTACCATTATGGCTGTATTTCGGGAACATACATACACACAAGATGAGTTTTAGTAATATATATATATATATATGTATGTATAAAACAGAACCACCTACTGACTATCAGCTGCTATGCTGCTAACTGCAGTATCAGTCCACCTACATAGGCTTTAGAAGCATTTTTTTTAATCAGGATCGTTTGTCCAACATCCAACATCCAACAAAGCTTGTCCATCTAGGGCATGCACATACTTCAGGCCGAACGTTGAAGCACATGGTCAACCAAACACATGCATCCTAACCAAAAGGGTTAGAATGCATGGTCACACAATAACTGGGGTCCACTGGCCATCAGCAGCATGGAGTGCATTCTTAACTGTTATCTATTTTTTGTTGTGTCTTGGACTCTACTGCTTTTAACAGCAAAAATTATTTGTTCCCTCTGTGGTCAGCCGGGAATGTTTTTGGCTCAGGTATTTCATGAACCGGCTGGCCAAGCCTGACATTCAACTGAAGGTGGTGGTAATTTGGAATTTGTTCTCGTGTGCCGATGATAACGTGCCGATGATAACTTGCAGACTCTTCTTGAAATATACTGTGGGATATTTAACATCTTCCAGCAACCAGTGCTTCCAGATGGATACTCCCGTTTAATGTACTTCCAATGTATGGCACACACATTGATGTCTCACCATACATGCTCAACACCAGCGTGACAGTTTATAGCCAAGTCTAGATACAAACCTAGACTAGACAGCTCAAAGACAAGTGCTCACACCACCAAGTATCTTGTCAGCTCCATAAATTAAGCCTCATGAAGCCATTTTTTTGTATATATGGCAAAGGCTCGTGAAAGAGCCGGAACACCAAAAGGATCAGGGCACAACATAACAAGTGGACAGAAGCAAAATTTTGGGAGGAGTGGGGTGATTTAACGGGTGTAGAAAAGATCACAGTTTTGCATGGGGGATGATTTGAGATGGTGGTAAACATCTTTCTTGAGGACCTGTAGCGGAGAACACAAGGGATAGACAGAACCAAAATTCTGGGAGGGGTGGAGGTGGACTAACAGGTGTATTAAAGATCATGGTTTAGTATGTGGGACGATTTGAGATGGTGGTGAACAGCTGTATTGCAGACCTGGAGGGAAGCATGAGATTGAAGAGAATATGGAAGTTGGTTCCACAGGTAGGGGGGAAAAAAAGAAAAAAAAAAAGAGGAAAAATGAGTGGAGGTGAACACTGGATCTGGATTTTGGCAGTTTCACGAGGAGGGGGTTGCTGGTGGAATGCACGCATCCTGCAGATACCTGAGTGGGGGGTGGGGGAGCAATGCACAGAAAGAGCAGAGAGCGCAAGACTATAAAGGAGACAGAAGAAAACAGAGAGACCACTGACTTGTCAACTATCGCAAAGTGATAGGCCCATAGACACTGCTTTATCGTGACACATTCCAATGATATTGAAGGCCTTGGTTTCCACGGTGTCAAGTTGAGCAAGATGTGAGGCAGGGGCACCAGCCCAGAGGGGATAGCAGTATTCCATCAAGTTGGGGGTGAAAGCCTTGTCGGTGGAAAGATCAGGAGTGCCAAGGAAGGACTTTACACAGCGGAGGATCCCATTCGGCATCTGGCTTTAGAGGCCAACTTTGATATGTGGTTTGCCCAAGAGACGTCATGGCTGAGAGTGAAACCCAAGAGTATGAGTGACTGAACTTGTTTGAGAGGGTTGTTGAGAAAATATTTAGGAGCGTTTACAGTACGGTCCTTTTGGAGAAAGATAGAGGTCGAGCAGGGCAGAGGCAAGAGGCAAAGAGGCAAAGAGGCAAAGAGGCAAAGAGGCAAAGAGACAAAGAGACAAAGAGACAAAGAGACAAAGAGACAAAGAGACAAAGAGACAAAGAGGAAAGAGAGAAAGAGAGAAAGGAGGAAGAGAGAAAGAGAGAAAGAGAGGAAAGAGAGAAGAGAGAAAGAGAGAAAGAGGAGAAGAAAGAGAGAAAGGAAGAGAGAGAAAGAGAGAGAGAGAAAGAAAGAGGAGAAAGAGAGAAAGAGAGAAAGAGAGAAAAGAGAGAAAGAGGAGAAAGAGAGAGAAAGAGAGAAAGAGAGAAAGAGAGAAAGAGAGAAGAGAGAAAGAGAGAAAGAGAGAAAGAGAGAAAGAGAGAAGAAGAGAAAGAGAGAAAGAGAAGAAGAGAGAAAGAGAGAGAGAGAGAGAGAGAGAGAGAGAGAGAGAGAGAGAGAGAGAGAGAGAGAGAGAGAGAGAGAGAGATTCTCATGGTTAAAAGAAATATTCCATGAGTTTGACCAGTTCATGATTTTTGTCAAGGTCTGAAGAGAGCGGAAAGAGAGGGAAGAGGCTGCTGCCTGTCTGTCAGAAGGATGAGGGATGCCATGGTAGAGGGTGAAGCCTGGTGTTGGCTTAGTGGTTATGGTGGCTGGCTTGGGATGTTAGGGTCCTGAGTTCGAGCCCTGTTGGCACTGAATTAACACCAGGTGGGGCTGACTCAGCCTGTCATCCTTCCGAGGTCGGCAAAATGAGTACCAGTGTACTGGTATTGGGGCACTGCATCAGCGGCACAGCCGTGTCCCAACAAAATGATAGCTACCCGCCAGCTGAGCTGCCATACACAAGAAGAATAAGAAGAAGCAGAGGGTGGAGTCATCAGAAAAAAGATAAAGAAGATTTTACATGGAGTTAGAGATCAATGATGAATATTTGGAGTAGGATAGGGCCGAGAACACTGCCTTGGAGTACTCCAGCCTTGGTAGTGAGAGGAGAAGAAAGGGTTCCATTGAGAGCCACATGCTGGCTTATGAGAGTGGAGGAAGTCAGTAACCCAAGAGTGGAGTTCGCCTTCTATTCCATCGGCAGAGTTTGGCGAGCAAGTCGGGATGCCACACTGTATTGAAAGCTCGAGATATGTCCAGAGAGACGGCCCTAATCTCATATCTGATATTGAGGGCCTCCACCAATTGTTGGGAGAATAGAAGCAGCATGTCCAAGGTAGAGTGACCAGGTCTGAATCCCATTTGATGATCTGAGATGAGGTCATTGGAGAAATGGAATGATTTTATGTCAACTGTGATTATGGATTCCAAGACCTTGCTGATGAATGGAGGTAAGCAAATTGGTCTGAAGTTAAGGGGATCTGTTTTTGCACCTTTTTATGTAATGCAGTGATGTTGGCTGAGTTCCAAGCAGATGGAAGATGACTTATGGTAAATAATAGGGTGAAAAGGGCAGATATGGGAAGTGCAAGAGCAGGTTTTTAGGACATGTGAGCTGATGCTGTCCAGTCAAGTTGCAAAATCAGAATCATTTCACGTGAAGGACAGTCTACAGCAGGAAACTCAAAACCATTGGACAAATGCGGCGCAAAATTGAGCAAACCTATGCTTCAATACAAGCAGGCACAATTCAGGAAGCTTGCCATTCAGTTATTCGTCGCTGTGTCGAATGCGTACACGTTTCCGGTGGACAATGAGCACCTGAAATAAAGTGAGTACCAAGGGATTTTTGTGTTTTTCTTTTCCATCTCTTTTCTGATCCTTCTGCCAAATTTTGATAACAGAAACGTGCGTTTTCATCAACTATTCCACGATCTACAGCTCGGCAAAAGGGAGCTATGGACTTATGGGACACCCTGTATTTTCGCTTTAAAAATATTTTTCTCTGCAACCGCTTGTCCGATCGATGTGAAACTTTAAACATAGGAGGGACTCTCCATGGAGAATATTTTATTGATAGCTCTGTCATAGGTCACATGGTATGGCAGTCATATTTGATGAAAAGAAAAAAAAAATTAACATGTTTTTCACTGAAAAAAATTGAAACTTGGCATATACCATCAACTCCAACATGGTGTGTATAGGGTGAAAATAATGGCATCATCGGTGAAGTGGTATTCCAGCCATGATTGGTTTAATCGAAAGCCATATCTGAAAAATCTGAAACTTCATATATCTAATCTACGACCCGATGTGAGTGAAGAATTAAATTTATGACGTCATCGGTCACATGGTATGGCGGCCATATTGGAATGAAAATCAAAACGCTAAAAAAACAACAACATCTTCTTCAGAACCGCTTAACAGATTGATGCGAAAGTTCATACATATGACCGACTAGCCATTGGGAATATAGTTTGAATTTTTTTTTTCATATTCAGCTTCATTGATGCAATTTAGCCTTCATTTGCACAAACATCTTCATTAAATATCCTTATAATCAATCAATCAATAATCAATAAAGCTATGGATAATGGCAATGTATGTGGCATTATAGGGTGCATGGATGATACGGGTATATGGGCCATAACAGTAGCGTGTTCAGTTAACGATGGTATTTTTGTTCAGAACGAGTGCGCGAGGTGAGACTATGCGCTCTCCGAGTGCCATTCTAGTTTATTACTGTATTTCAATCAATGAATCATATTAATCACCGAGGTAAAGTGAATCGTTTTTGCAAACCTGGCAGATGTATGACCCTCTCAGCTTGCTGTAGATTATTTTTAACTATGTGCTGCCACAATGAACCAGACACATTTCTCAGCAAAGCATTGTGAGATTCAGTTCTGACAGTAAACTATGCATTCCTACATTATATATTTTACTATAAACCTGAAGTGAACAGTCCTGGACACAAGTGAGGAAAGGGGTCAAAGAGCTCACTTGAATCATCAGTTGACAGCTTTCGAAATTTGAACCGACAAATGAGGAATGTTGAAGCGCAAACCATGCCACACCACCCTAAGTCCTGTTTCACCCATTTCAATTCATTAGTGATTAATTTTTAAAACATTTTGGATTAAACTATATGGATTTTGAAAGCATTTTGGATTAAAAATTTGATGGATTTCAGAATAAAATAATCAGAGGTTTACTGTTCTAATTGGTTTATATAATTGTAAAAGATAACAGCATACCTGCTTATACTGGGCTGAAGCCTTTGGCTCAACCTGATCTCCACCATCTTGCCTGGTCTTGTCAATACTTGCAACTAAATGGCTTGGAGTTTGCCGTACCCTACCACTTTCCTCCTGTTCCTGCTGACTTTGTGCCTCGTTAGAAAAAGCATGCCCTGACTTGAGGGTCTCCAGCATGGTGACCTTCCCTTGTTCTTGGTTTACAGGCGTCTGTGGAGCACTTGTTGCAATCAGCGGGATGGACTTTTTTTTCCCATCGCCACTCCTGGAGATGTCCTTGTTCCGGTGTTTACTTTTTCGGTCACTATGTTTGCTCATTGCCAGCTCACCACTTGGACTTCCCGGAGGTTGACTACGATAATGCTGTTCGTAGTAGTTGTATCCAAATGGGTACTGCTGGTAGTAAAGTGATCGTGGTGAGAGCGCTGCATTCTGTTGAGTCACCAAAAGAGATTGCAAGTCAGAATCTCCAATTGGTCCATTTACTCCACCATTTTCCAAACCATCATCAGGATCTTTTGTTGGTGTAGCTGTTTGACGTAGAATGCTCTCAGTCACATTGCCTGAATCTTGCTGTAGCTTGGGTTGTAAAAAGTATGAGTTGTACTCCGAGTAAAGGGAAGGATCTTCCTCATTTTGTATTGCTCGAGTATCCAGGGTGGTGAGCTCAGAGTCATTGAAACTAAGAACCTTTGTTGGAAAAACCTTTTTAACTCTTTCCCTTTCTCTTTCCCTCTCCAATTCTTCCCCATCATCTGATATATCAGAATAGGCAGGACTTTCATTGTTTGGTGTTGCCAGAACATCAATGCCGTTGTGCAAAGCGTTTTGCTGTGGTACAGGCCGACCATTTATAAGGGTAACTCGAGGAACTTCACGGTATCCACTGCCAATGGAAGGGCTCGGAGAATTGTCAGTGAAATTGTATACCTTAGCTGCCTCTGCTTTTATGCTTGCAATCCTCTTTTCTGGGGATTCTGAAGGGCTGTTTGACACATTCTCATTTTTTACAACATAGTCTTTAGATAAAAGACTTGACAGCTCCTTTCCAGAATCGCTGTTCTCTTCGGTCCGTCCAATTACCTTCAAGCTCAGTTTAAGACTCACGGTCTCCTTGCTTTCTCGGTCTTTAGAACGCTTTTTATCCTTCTTCTTTTTCTCCTTTATGGGCACCAAATTGGGACATACTTGAACACTTTCGGCAGTACTGGCTGGCTTTGGTTGAATAGGCTTGAGCGGTGGGCTTTTTGGCATAGCTTTTATCACCGTGGAAATGACAGGCGTTGCAGGCAGCCCTAAGCTTGAAGATATCGTTGTGGCACTTGAAGTCAAGGACATTCCTGGCATGGCTACAAGCTGAGGAGGTGGTGGAGGTGGTGCAGGAGCTATGAGCCTATTATTTTTGGCTTTGGGCAAAACCTTAAGACTTGCAACTTTCCTCAATTTTTCTCCATCCATTTCCTTAGCAGGGGTCTCTGCTTCTAAGAGTGGCATTTCATGACTGGGACTAGCAACAATTGGCTCTTCAGGTAAATCTGTGTCTCCATTCATTTTACTGACTTCCTCTTTGATCTCAGTTTTTTGTACTCTGTTCTTTGCAGCTGTCGGAGAGCTGCATACCTCGTAAATAGGAGCGGCCAGTGGGCTAACTGGCACGCTAGGGTAAGGTGAATCTGCACATTGGATTTCTCCAACTAGCGAAGAACTAGCTTCATTTATGGTTTCAGTTTGATTGCTTATTATGTTTCCGAGACTGTTGCATTCTTCATCTGCGTTTTTATTATCATTGTCTTGCTGTGTTTGCCGATTCCCATCAGTCTTAAGGTGCGCATGAGCTTGGTGGTACTTCAACCCATTGATATGGCGGTACTTCTTGCTGCAGTTAGGGTGGGGACAATCGATGAATATTGGTGAGGCCACTGTGTTTGGAGTCCTGTATCCTTCAGGTGACCCAGCATCCTGTCGTGCCAGGATGATGTCCGACCTTGTCGTGCTTGAGGCCTGACCACTTATTGTCCTTGGGCTAGGCCGCAACCTTTTGTATGCCCGACTGTCTTCAGGGGCCTGATGCAGTGAAGAAATCTCAGTGGCTGGCCTTCCCTTGCGTTTGCCATTGGGGCTGGCTTTCATGTCATCCGAAGATGCAGCACTGTGCAGTGTGCCCCAGTGGCCATTAGCTGAGAGGCTCCCTCTTCGACCTTTATTGCTACCAGCCCCGCTCATCCCACGTCCTTTTCCCGGAGGGCCCCGACCATCTGTGAGACCACCAGGATCCGTTTGAGAGGCACTTGATGCAGCCCGAGCTTTCTTCCCCCGCCCACGTCCTCCCCGCATTTCCACATCACTCGTGGGTGATTCGCAGAATCTGGTGAAAAAAAAACATATTTTGATTATCCTCAAGCCAGGATAGAGAGCACAGTCAGAATTGTTTTTTTAAGTGTTTGCACAAGTTTAATCTTGAGCAGTAAAGTAAATTTTTCACACATCCCCTCTCACAATAAATACTGAGCCACTTTTAATCACTTCTACAGCAGATTGGCAAAATTGAATTCTCAGCCGAAGAGCTCATTAGCACATCGTTTTGTTCTGAATACCTTGGCGGTGCCCACTCGTGCTTGGAGCAGTCAAGGAGCGTTCCTACGTACGTCTTGTTTCTCCAGGTTACATTTACTACCAACAAGCCTGGGGGCAGATAGCCAAGGTAAACCATTTTAAAGATAGCATTCAACAACAACAAACAACAACAAAAAAATCAACCTGAATTGCTGACACCCCATATCTAAACCAGATCAAAATAATTTATCCAATGCTATGTTTATTGACTCGGTGATAAGCTTCCATTTATAATGTAAACAGAATTCCCCAAGTTTCGGCCACAAATGTGAACACTACATTTACCATACTTTTACCGAGTTAAGCTTAAACAATGATTCTCTAGATTCTCGAGATTCTCTCGTACAGATCAATAATTAGTTCACTGTATGCAGTGCCAAAACCAGCAAGAATTTTTGGTTGGTATTTTCCATACAACTAAAGTTTCTAAATATATAGTATATTCATAAAAAATGAATCAAACACTGATTCAGCAAATGTTAAAGACTGGGTTGCTATAGTCGACGATGAATAAACTGATGGAATAAATTTATGAAGTGTGGATAAAGCACAGGCATAATGGGCCAAATGGCCTCCTCCTGTATCCAAGTTTCCTTTCCTAAGTACAGTTCCCTTGTTTTTATGGTCATGCTTCTTGAAGAAAATTCCACTTTGGTACCAACACAGACTGCCCTATGGACATCAGTTATGTTTATTCAATTATCTTTAACCCTGTACTGCCTGACCCGTTTGCTGTCACAAATTAGTGCAATGCCTTTTTACTGTATATATTTGACACATTATTCATGTCAAACCAACATATATGATCAATACAAGTTGTATTTTATTTAAATGCGTGTGAAGATGTACTTTATTTGTGATTCGTTCATTAAAGCAAACCAACATGGTTTGGCTTGTTTACCTCACTCATAACTCTTGCACCTTTTGTTTCCCAAGGTCCACTTTGTATCCATGTAAAGCAAAATATACTGTGCTGATAACAGCTGGTTCCTTTCATCTCAAGGAATCTAGTATATAATTACTAACTGATGAGTTAAATTCTCACTACAATAATGTCACTCTGGAACTTCAGAGGCAGGGCACCGTGTCATGGACTTTGCAATAATTTCTTCGGAGACATTAAGCAGCAAGTTCCATTTACAGCAACTTATGTATAGATCTCAGGAATCCTGCAGTGCATTTAGAAATAAATAAATAAATAAATAAATAAATAAATAAATAAATAATCGACCAACCTGTGCTATAATGCTGCAATTATATGAGCTGCTCATTAATTATAATGTGGTTAAAAGTCACAGCATGTATGCTCTATGATGTAGCACCTGCTAGTGCTACAAGGATATAAAAGGAACTTTGATGCAGGGGGAGGCCATTTGGCCCAAAATGCCTGCGCTATATCAACACCACATTAAATCATTGCATCACTTTATCGACTCGATTTCACTGGTGGAGTGGGTGAGCGCAGCAAGCAGAGGGGCATTGCTGGAGTTAAATTTTTAAAAACATTAAAAAAATTGCAATGCATTTTGTCTTACAAATTAACTTTATTGTATAAAAGAAAGCCAGAATGTGTCTCTAATGATGATGTTAATAGTATAACACTAACAAGAAACATGTTTGTCCGAAGCGTGCTGAAATGTCTCAGACCAACCTTTTGTTCCTGTCCTGCATCCTATTATTACAGAAAACCGTCATCGATTTCCTCAACAAAGACATATGTCCCCAACGATGCTCACATTGGATAAATGCATACGCCACCAGGGTTTATCAGCATAGCTGCAGTTTATAAAGTCACATTATCAACTTAGTTGTAACATAAATAGTGGATAAAGAAAAGAAAAAAAAAACAAGGACAAAGCAATTTTTCATAATTCCAATGTGACAAGTATGTGAAAAGCAGCAAGCTCCATTTTTATAGGTTTCTTTGCCAAAAGCACAGAAAGAAATTGCTTTTGTCCACATCTCAAAAGATCAAAGCAGCCACAGAAAAAAAAAACCTCAGTTCTCTGGAGCTGGATTTCATTAGTTCACTCTGGCATGCCATTTCAAATGGTTGTTTGTTGTCTCAGGCTTGTGACATTATCCTGCTTCCCTTCAGGTCCACCCCGCCTTCATTTACAGAGCTCTTCTGGCCCAACATTCCCTGCTCGTCGGGCAGTCTGCCCACACCTTGTTACGGGAACAGTGAAGTCGAACAATAAACTCTGCATGCTTCTGTCACTTGCCTCTAAAAATGGCAGCAGATCAGATGCCTTGCGTGCCCTTTTTAGCATTATATATATATATATATATATATATATATATATATATATATATATATGAAACTCCAACAAAAGAACCATCATGCTCTCATTGTGATTGGTGACAGGAGTGAGAGTGTGATGTGGTATGGCAGGATGGGGTTGCTGGGGTAAGGGGTGCAGAGGTAAAGAGAGTGATGTGGAATGGCAGGATGGGGTTGTTTGGGGAGGGGTATAGATGACAGAGTACTACAACAAAATGTTAAACCAGGCTTTTGATAGCAGCATGTAAACCTTTTTTTTTTTTTCCTTCAAAGGCAGCAGTTCTCATGCAACCAAATGGAAGTGCATTTCACTCTAATCCGTGAGCATCTACACTGACATTGTCAGCAGCCCCCAGTGGCCTAGTGCTTGACCTTTACAGGAAAATCTCACTGCCTTCTGCAACAATCACGACTCAAATGACCTTTAAACAATGTATGACCTGCTAATAATGCACATCTTATCAATACAAAACAGGGCTTACAAAGCAAACAAACATATGGCCATCACGACGCCTGAATGAATGAGAACACGGTGATGACACGGAAGCATGGAGAATTTTAGAACATTTTGGGACACAATTCACAAAATATATAGGCAATTTGCCGATGGTGCCCAACTACTACCTTAGCGTGGAGTAAAGCGGACAGGTAGTCGCTTGCTTTTGGTGAATGTAAACAGTGACAGTATCCAGCCTGAAAGTAACACCAGATGATCGATTGCTGCTCTGGGCAACTGCAGGAGCCAGCAGTAAATTACAGACCATGATCGATACAGACCTCCTAATGCGTTAGGCGGGGTGTGGGGGAGAGGGGGTGGGGAGGAGGTTCCTCGAATGCCACGTCGCTTGGACAGTGTGTGCACAAAAATACAAGCACACATTTTATCTGGGATTGGAATAAATTACAGCATTATGAGAACTGCAGGAGTGATATTAACAGATGTATATCTTAAGCTGTGGGAAATATAACTTGTACTGATTTGAACATTGAAGGGTTTAAGGATACATTTGCACATGAGCTCAGACTTCGTACTGAAGGGTACGAAAGGTCACACAAAGATTTGGAAAACTGATAGTGACTGAACCAAGTTCCTGGAGGGAAATAAGAGACTGCATGATGGCTTATTTATTCTTTTACAAAAGGGAGTTTCAGGAAATAGTATTTTGGAAGCTCACTGCAGGCACAAAGAGGCAAATAAATTATCAATCTTAAATAAATCTCAATTACTTCAAACAATCTCAGAAAACGGAATTTGTGCAATTTAAATGGTGTATTAATGAATGGAGAAAATTTGACAGCAAAAAAAATAAATAAAAGAGACAGAGAGAGATACAGAGAGACAGAGAGAGACAGAGAGAGACAGACAGAGAGAGACAGAGAGAGACAGAGAGACAGAGAGACAAGAGACATGGAGAGACAAGAGAGAGACAGAGAGACAGAGAGACAGAGAGACAGAGAGAAGAGACAGAGAGACAGAGAGACAGAGAGCAGAGAGACAGAGAGACAGAGAGACAGAGAGACAGAGAGACAGAGAGACGAGAGAGAGAGAGAGAGAGAGAGAGAGAGAGAGAGAGAGAGAGAGAGAGAAGAGAGAGAGGGAGAGACCATTATGAGATAAAACCACATCACTTGGCATCAGTTTCATCCACCCATTCATGCAAAAGGTCTCCACTGCCCAAACTATAATCCACTTTAGCTTCTTTCCTATCCAACTGCAGATGAAACTTCACAATTCCTCACTCATTTCAACACACACACAAACACACACACACACACACACACACACACACACACACACAACACACCACACACACACACCCTCATCCCAAAATTGAAGAAACCCAACTACCTCACAATAACCAACTCATACATTGTCTAAAACCAACATGCAACTTCTGACGGGACTCATCACAGAAATGATGCATCACCACCGAACACAACAAGAAGACCTCGAGGCTGAACAGAAGGGATGTAAAAGAGGATGTACAGAAAAATTGACCACCCACACAAGGTCATACTCAAAAACTGTAAAATGAGAACAACCAAATTGTCCACAACATGGCTAGACGACAAAAAAGCTTTTGGTAGTGTTCCACATTAATGGATGATAAAATGCATGCAATTGTAAAAGATCAACCACCAAATAATCAAACGGATTGAGAAAGCAATGGAGCTTTAGAATACCACATTGATATTATAGCACTCAGAAGGAAAGATCAAAACACCAGATGTGAAGATATGATGTGAGATCTTTCAGGGTGACAGCCTTTCCCCCTTCATGTTTTGCCTGGCTCTGGACCCACTGAGAAACCTCATTAATGAGCAAGGACATGGATACACCACAACATTCAATAAAAGAATGTCCAAAGACAAGGAAAGGTGACACATCCACTGTACATGGATAATTTTAAACGCTTTACACCCAAAGATGAAATATTGGCAGAACAAATCAAACTAGTTAGACTGACCGAACGAGCGACAACATTCAAATGGAACTTGGCCCAAATAAGTGTGCCAAGTGCACATTCGTACAAGGCAGACAAACAAAAACGGACAACATAAAAAATTAACCTAAATACAACAATACAGGAACTAGAAAACGAATCATCTTACAAATACCTTGGAGTGGAAGAGGGCAACCAAATATGTCACAAACAAATGCACAAAACAATCGTCAAAGAATATCGACGTCGAACAAGGCTGATGCTGAAAACATAACTCTTCCAAAGGAACAAAATCAAAGCCATAAACCAACTTGCAGTACCAGTATTCCAATGCAGCTGTAGAATCATAAACTGGCCACAAGCAGAAATCAGAAAACTATACATCAAAACAAGAAAACGCCTCACTATCCACAGAATGTTCCACAAAAATCAATGCATCTGAGAATGAACCTGCCGAGATGAGAAGGAGGTAACGGCCTGATGAACCTCAACCAACTGCATAGAGTGACAAGTTCTGTGGGATTGGCTGAGTACGTGAAGAGTACGACAGACTACCGAATCCAATTGGTATGCAAACATGAAGACAGCAAGCCAGAAAAGGTATCCCTAACCCACATCACAAAACTTTTTTCAAAGAAAGGTGTGAATAGATGATGCTGCACATGAAACCAAAGCAGCAATGAATACATCCAAACGGTTGCAAAAAGACAAAATATCAACAGATATACACTGACAACTGGGAGAATGGCAAAGAGCAGGAATGTTAACAAAAAAAGAAAAAAGAAGATTAGTTGGATCGAGGTAAAAGAAAAAAAAAGTTGGATAGACTGGGAATAGACAAAAAAGGCTCCCTTGCTGTGCGTTGTGTGTTAGCTCTCGTACGAGCCTCGACAAGGTATACAAAAAAAATGTAAGAATATAGCAAGATAGAAACAGAAAGCACGAGTCACCTCTGATCAGGATGTAAAAGCTCATGTCAGAACAGCTGTACATACAAAGGCACAGCAAAGTATGTAGAGTAATCCACTGCCACATTTGTAAACTGTTCAATATCCCAGTTCCAGAAAACTCATGGAAACATGAACCAAAATCAATCACTGAAAACAAGGAAGTAATGCTCACGTACAACATGATAATCCCATCGAGCGTGAACATAGAAAACAACGCATTGGAACCGGTTATCATAGTTGGGAACAAAAAAATAATCAATGGCATTGCTAATTGCGGTATCAGTACCCAGCGAGTTTGGCCTAAACAATGTAGAAATAAAGAAAATGACCAACGACCAAGATCTCAAAAATGAAGTCAAAAGATATTGGAAGCTGAAGAGCCTGAAATTGTGCCAGTGATAATTGGAGCAAAGGGAATGATAAAAAGAACCGCTTGGACATCTTAAAAACTATCACTGGGAATATGACTTCAAACAAATTACAGTTAGAGGCAGACCGGGATAAGCTCAGTGATGACCCCAAAAAGATCCTTCTGAACAAAACTTTGAGAACAAGAAAACTTCACAGCTTGGTGCATAAATGATGACCCTTTACTAAAACGGAGGTGTATACTACGAGACCTGGGAGGACTTTGTTCCATCTTTGGAAACCCATAAAGAGAAACAACCAGCCAATGACGTGCGCACGCACACACACCATGGCCTTGCAGCTTGTTGGGTTTTGCCGACCTCATCATGCTGAAAAGAAAAACCCAAGCTTTGGCGATTTCCTTTTTGTGAAGTTCCGCCCGCATGGGACTGAGTTACGTGGGATCTAGAACTGCGCCGAATAAAACTTCATGAGCAGCTAGCGGCTCATGACAAATGGAGGAAAGTTGTAAGAGCGGGAGGCTCAAGGTCAGCAGTGATTGCAGGAGGGGGCGGAAAAGCCCAGTATCAATGGGGTTATGTGCAGCTGCATTTGGAAACATGAGGAAAATAATTGAAATTGCCATAGAACAGATACAGTGGAAAGAAAAAGTTTGTGAACCCTTTCAAATTTTCGATATTTCTGCATAAATTTGACCTAAATAGTGTTCAGATCGATCTTCATCTTAGTCCTAACAATATCCATCTATAATAAAAATAAGCCCTAAATAAGTCCGAATAATAGATAAAGAGAAACTGATTAAACAAATAGCACACAACAAAAAAAATCTACTTTTTAATTTATTTACTCAGCAAAATGATCCAACAATTAATTTATTTGTCAGAAAAAGGAAATCAACCTTTACATTGAGTAACTGGTGGTACCTCCTTGAGCAGAAATAACTTTAACCAAACGTTTCTTGTAACTCTTGATCAGTCCTGCACATCGGCTTGGAGGAATTTTGGCCTATTCCTCCTTCCAGAACTGCTTCAACTCAGAGATATTTGTGGGCTTTCTTGCATGAACTGTTCACCTCAGGTTCTGCCACAACATTTCAATTGGGTTTAGGTCTGGACTTTGACTTGGCAATTCCAAAATGCAAAATCTCTTCTGCTTCAGCCATTCTGTTGTAGATAAACTTGTGTGTGTAGGATCATTGTCTTGCTGCATGACCCACTTTCTGTTAAGCTTCAGCTCACGGACGGATGCCCTAACATTCTCCTTTAGAATTTGCTGGTACAATCCCGTATTCATGGTTCCGTTAATGACGGCAAGCCGTTCAGGTCCTGAGGCAGCAAAACAGCATCAAACCATGATACTCCCACCACCATTGCCTCAGGGTTGGGATGAGGTTCTTATGTTGGAATACAGTGTTTGGTTTTTTACCAAACATGACATTTTAAATTTAAGCCAAAAAGTCCCACTTTTGATTCATCTGTCCACATAACATTCTTTCAATAGCCTTCTGGATCATCCAGGTGGTCTTTGGCAAACTTGAGAAGGGTGGCAATGTTCTTCTGAGAAAGCAGTGGTTTCCTCCTTGCTCTCCTTCCATGCACACCATTCTTTTTCAGTGTTTTCCTGATGGTGGAATCATGAACACTGACATTAGCCAATTCAAGAGAGGCCTGCAGATCCTTAAACATTACCCTGGGGTTCTTTGTGACCTCCTGAATTTTTGTACACCTTGTTCTTGGAGTGATTTTCGTTGGATGACCGCTCTTGGAATAAGAGTAAGGATGGTGTTGAATTTTCTCCATTTGTACACTATCTACCTGACAGTGGATTGGTGGAGCCCAACATCTTTAGAAATGGTTTTGTAACCCCTTCCAGACCGATGAGCATCGCCAACTCATTTTCTAAAGTCCTCAGAAATCTCTTTTGATCGGGGTATGACACGCTTCCACAAACATGTTTGGTGAAGACCAGACTCTGATGGTGATGAACAACGTTTTTGTTTTTCATACAGGGCAGGGCCACATAAACACACTCCTGATTGTAATTCCATTGATTGAAACACATGACTGTAATTACTCCCTCAATTGAGTTGATGAACCTCGACGTTCACAAACTTTTTACAACAAAGAAATTGAATGTTGGATCATTTTGCTCAATAAATAAATGAAAACGTATATATTTTGTGGTGTAACATTTGTTTAATCAAGCTCTCTATCTATTGTTAGGACTTAGATGAAGATCTTATCACATTTTATGTCAAAATTAGCAGAAATACAGAAAATTTGAAAGGGTTCACAAACTTATTCTCAGAACTGTAGAAGTGTATAGAATAGCATGGTCCATGTGGGAGTAGTTAACCCGCCTCAAGGTGATTAAGTAGGGAAATGTTAGCTTAAGGATTGTCTTCTTTGAATGTGCACCATACTTGGGATTCATCCATCCATCCATTGGGATCATGCTCTGTGCAGAGCATTGGTGCTGCCTAAGCGGTCTCCTTGGATAGTGGGCACAATCCTGGACGGGTCGCCACACTGACACAGGATACCAGCAAGCTGGCACCTCATTTTGCCGATCTTGGAAGGATGACAGGCAGAGTCAACCCCACCTGATATTAATTCAACAGCCGAGGGGCATTTGAACTCAGGATCCTCGCGATCTCAAGCCCACAGCCCTAACCATTAAGCCAACACCAGGCATATACTTGGGATGGTGCGGTATAATAATTAATTCGGGATTATGGTTAAGTAATTGTATGTATAACCTCTTTGTAATGTCCAACCGGGTGATCAGGTGGCCTTGGTGCTCTGCCAGGCAGGAGAGAGAGGGGGATTGGAGCTATGGACTATCAGGGGTGGAGTTGTGGATTTTCTAAGGGTCGGAAGGAGTTCAGAGAGTGAGAGGAGGAACCTGGATTGCACGGGTGCAGTGCATCTGGAGGATTGTCGTCTGAGGGGAGCCTGTAAAAAGGGACTCTGAGAAGAACGAGTTTTGAGGACTGTAAAGACTGAGGAGAGTGTCTCTACACCGAGAAGGGATTTTGAGGAGAGCTAGTCAGATGAAATCTACTCTTTGTGTGGTCTCTACATTGGTCATTATCTCTCATCCCTTTTCAAATATGATTACCATAAAAAAAAACGTCGATCAGCATATTTCAATTCAATTCATGATGAAGGCCTCTATTAACTTATGCTGAAGGGTACTTGGTGTTCATCAACTGTCACATGTCCAAATCATGAGCAACACAACCCATATATTACCTGCCATTGATGATTAATAAACTCAAACGTCGGATTTATAATGACCACAAAAGTTACCATGACTTTTCTCTCCTTTCTTTTTTGTATA
>CM068962.1:59494050-59508718 GCA_035128595.1 Eptatretus atami
GTTCTTGTAACTCTTGATCAGTCCTGCACATGGCTTTGAAGAAATTTTGGCCTATTCCTCCTTCCAGAACTGCTTCAACTCAGAGATATTTGTGGGCTTTCTTGCATGAACTTGTCACTCAGGTTCTGCCCACAAACATTTCAATTGGGTTTAGGTCTGGACTTTGACTTGGCAATTCCAAAATGCAAAATCTCTTCTGCTTCAGCCATTCTGTTGTAGATAAACTTGTGTGTGTGTAGATCATTGTCTTGCTGCCATGACCCACTTTCTGTTAAGCTTCAGCTCACGGACGGATGCCCTAACATTCTCCTTTAGAATTTGCTGGGTACAATCCCGTATTCATGGTTCCGTTAATGACGGCAAGCCGTTCAGGTCCTGAGGAGCAACAGCATCAAACCATGATATCCCACCACCATTGCCTCAGGGTTGGGATGAGGTTCTTATGTTTGGAATACAGTGTTTGGTTTTTTACCAAACATGACATTTTAAATTTAAGCCAAAAAGTCCCACTTTTGATTCATCTGTCCACATAACATTCTTTCAATAGCCTCTGTCTTCATCCAGGTGGTCTTTGGCAAACTTGAGAAGGGTGGCAATGTTCTTCTGAGAAAGCAGTGGTTTCCTCCTTGCTCTCCTTCCTGCACCACATTCTTTTTTCAGTGTTTTTCCTGATGTGGAATCATGAACACTGACATTAGCCAATTCAGAGAGCTCGGCAGATCCTTAAACATTACCTGGGGTTCTTTGTGACCTCCTGTAAATTTTTGTACACCTGTTCTTGGAGTGATTTTCGTTGGATGACCGCTCTTGGAATAAGAGAAGGATGGTGTTGAATTTTCTCCATTTGTACACTATCTACCTGACAGTGGATTGGTGGAGCCCAACACTTTAGAAATGGTTTTGTAACCCCTCCAGACCGATGAGCATCGCCAACTCATTTTCTAAAGTCCTCAGAAATCTCTTTTGATCGGGGTATGACACGCTTCCACAACATGTTTGGTGAAGACCAGACTCTGATGGTGATGAACAACGTTTTGTTTTTCATACAGGGCAGGGACCATAAAACCACTCCTGATTGTAATTCCATTGATTGAGAACACATGACTGTAATTACTCCCTCAATTGAGTTGATGAACCTCGACGTTCACAAACTTTTTACAACAAAGAAATTGAATGTTGGATCATTTTGCTCAATAAATAAATGAAAACGTATATATTTTGTGGTGTAACATTTGTTTAATCAAGCTCTCTATCTATTGTTAGGACTTAGATTGAAGATCTTATCACATTTTATGTTTCAAAATTAGCAGAAATACAGAAAATTTGAAAGGGTTCACAAACTTATTCTCAGAACTGTAGAAGTGTGTTAGAATAGCAGGGTCCATGTGGGAGTTAGTTAACCCGCTCAAGGTGATTAAGGAGGGAAATTAGCTTAAGGATTGTCTTCTTTGAATGTGCACATACTGGGATTCATCCATCCATCCATTGGGATCATGCTCTGTGCAGAGCATTGGTGCGCCTAAGCGGTCTCCTGGATAGTGGGCAACAATTCCTGGACGGGTCCCACACTGACACAGGATACCAGCAAGCTGGCACTCATTTTGCCGATCTTGGAAGGATGACAGGCAGAGTCAACCCCACCTGATATTAATTCAACAGCCGAGGGGCATTGAACTCAGGATCCTCGCGATCTCAAGCCCACAGCCCTAACCATTAAGCCAACACCAGGCATATACTTGGGATGGTGCGGTATAATAATTAATTCGGGATTATGGTTAGTAATTGTATGTATAACCTCTTTGTAATGTCCAACCGGGTGGATCAGGTGGCCTTGGTGCTCTGCCAGGCAGGAGAGAGAGGGGGATTGGAGCTATGGACTATCAGGGGTGAGTTGTGGATGTTTCTAAGGGTCGGAAGGAGTCAGAGAGTGAGAGGAGGAACCTGGATTGCACGGTGCAGTGCATCTGGAGGATTGTCGTCTGAGGGGAGCCTGTAAAAAAGGGACTCTGAGAAGAACGAGTTTTGAGGACTGTAAAGACTGAGGAGAGTGTCTCTACACCGAGAAGGGATTTTGAGGAGACTAGTCAGATGAAATCTACTCTTTGTGTGGTCTCTACATTGGTCATATCTCTCATCCCTTTTCAAATATGATTACCATAAAAAAAAACGTCGATCAGCATTTATTCAATTCAATTCATGATGAAGGGCCTCTATTAACTTATGCTGAAGGGTACTTGGTGTTCATCAACTGTCACATGTCCAAATCATGAGCAACACAACCCATATATTACCTGCCATTGATGATTAATAAAACTCAAAACGTCGGATTTATAATGACCACAAAAGTACCATGACTTTTCTCTCCTTCTTTTTGATATTAGAGTCGAGGCTTCGAGGAGACAGTATAGATAGATGGGTTTGGGGGTGGGGGGGGCACACTAACAGCAGAGCAGGTTGATGGACAGTGTAAGAGGAAGAGTTGGAGAAATCATGGATGTGGGGAAGAATGAGAGCTAGGGAAGGACCCAAGGGGTGAACGAGATGGATACAGCTGGAAAGTTGTAAAAAAACTGGAAAGTTGGAAAGAGGTGGCTTTGGTGGGTGGGTGTGGGGATATAAAGGGAGTGTAACTATAATGGTCATCAATTGGTGGGTGACCTGAGATGGTGGGTGAATAGCAGTCTTGAAGCCCTGGAGGGATGATTAAAGATTGAAGAGACCAAGAAAGTTTGTTCCATAGGTGGGGAAAACAAGCTCAAATGAGCTAAGATCCTCATCCTCTTTACTGATGACGTCATAAAAACGAATATGACGTCATTGTGATGTATGAGGTTTGCTATAAATTAATTATCTGTGCTAATGCCCGGCTTGATTCCCGCAAACAAAATTCAAACAGCTTGCCTAGTTTCGGAGATAATGGTATAGGCGATTTCCATAGCGGCGATATTATGACGTCAACTTTTTTTCTAGAGAATTACCAAAATCAGAGATGGTTACTGCCTGCGCGTTGGGCTTTCTGCATTATACATGGCAAGTTTCACGAAGATCGATGAAAACTCTGAGGTTGTGAAACAAAAAAGAAGTGTCAGAAAAAATAGGAATGCACGTTCATAAAAATTGATTTGATGTGACGTCATAGTGATGTATCATATGTGTGGTAATTCATCTCTGCTAATGCCCTGTTCGATTCCCCCCAACAGAATTCAAAAAGCTTGCCTAGTTTCGGAGATAATTTTTAGGCGATTTCCATTTTGACGTCTGATAACCTTTTTTCTAGGAGGTATTTTTCAAAATCGGAGATGGTTACTGTCTGCGCAGGGATTTTTACATATATTGCACAGTTTCAGGAAGTTTTCGATGAAAAACTGATAGGCTGTGACACAAAAAGTCCCAAGAAGAAGATGAAGAACAACAACGTGAGTAAGACTTAGAGATCCTCCACGAGGATCTAAAACAAGAGGAATGAATGAGTGAAGGTGAGCAGGGAGTCTGGATTTTAGGAGTTTCACCAGAAGCGGGTTACTGGCAGATCGTGTGCGCTCTGCAGAAACTTGGGGAGTACAGAGTATGGAAACAGAAGTAGGTGTAAAACCAGAAAGGAGGTGGAGATAATTGACTTTCCTCAAAGCATTCACCATCCTGGATGACGTCACGGTATTCCACTGGCCAGTCATGGGATTGTAGATGTTGTATGATCCTCTCGTCCTATCAAATTCCATCCCATCACTGCTGGATCACGTTCGTGCCACGACACTTCACATGCCATGTGTTGTTGGGTGCGGCCTGTGAGGTCCATTGGGCATGCCGGACATCATCTCCATGAACTTGATGACTACCGTAACATTGTTCATCATCACGGCAAGGTGCCCTGGGTTGCTCTGGTTTACATTATTGAGCGTAGGCCACTGCTTCTTCATTCTCCTGCTTGATGAAACCTTCACTGCCTTCAATCTTCTTGTCTTCCCTTTCTTCGGATGTGGAAGGGGAAGTTGATCATCCACCAATTATGTGGATTTCCTGGATTTGAGAGTCCCACAATCCTTGCTTTTCCCGCCACTATCCACCATGTATATCGGGTCCGAAGAACACTCTCAGGACACAACCAGAGTTGATGTTGATAGACAACTGTCATAGGATACCGGGTTGTTAGCTAGCTGGAAAACAACCACCATCGGAACAATTCAGAACCTTACATATTTAAATAAGATATCACTGTAATTTTTCCCTTTATGATAAAAATAAATAAATCTGAATATGCTCCTCATTGAATCAACCAAATTGCGGTTGAAAATGGACACTCAGCTTGTATTTTCGGTTATAGCTCTATAAATTTACATAATATTGTCTCAATAAAGCCTTGTCTAATACAGCTGATAAGACAAGAAAATATAAATTGATGCTGGATATGTGGCCAAAAAGAAAAAAGAAGCAAATCCATTTTCTCGAGACCAACAACGTCATAACTTTTTTAAAATGCCTCCACTGTGCGAATCACGAATCGACAAAAAATACAGTTTATTATTTGTTTGCATATATGTAACTTTTGGGAAATAACTCACGATACTTATATCTAACCCTGCAGAGTGTTCCCTTAAAGAATAACCTTTTCAACATAAGAATATGATACTTACAACATGGAAAGCAAATGGAGGGAATGCACCTGGTGTGGTGGTCAATCAAACACAAAAAGAAAACCAAGAATATGATTGAAGAGGAAGGAGGAAGGAGATTGGCGCAGAAAATATTTTCAAGGGGTACACAGTATTTTCTTACTCGTTATACAATATATAAACTGTAGTTTAAAAATGAAACAAAAAACAACATTTCTAGGCCGTGTAAACACTCTCTCTCACACACACGCACGCACTATATATATATATATATGTATATATATATATATATATATATATATATATATATATATATATATATATATATATATATATATATAAAATATATACATATATATATATATATATATATATATACATATATATATCTTAGAGGCCCAATAAAGAAGATCGACTGCAAGACGTAATAATTACAGATTCACTAGGATATCTTTTCAAAATGGAAGGTAACAGATTATAAAGAAACCTTTGCAAACCCACGGGAAAAGAAGGGGAAAAATAAATTGCTTATTTAAAATAAATTACAATGAAGGAAAATTATATTGGCAAATATAACTTTATCATAGGTTTCAAATGATTAATTTACATCCATTGTTAATATGTGAACTATTATCAAAGTATATTTTGTGACTAACCCTAAAAACACATTTTGACATGCATGTCTTATTATCAAGAATGTTTAAAATTACTCCATGAACTTCCAAGCAATGTGCTCAGAGATTGCAGCCGGAGCAAAGTGTTTTGGAGTTCAGGAAGTCTTGAAATACTTTGGCATTGAACCCATTATTGGGGAACTGATTTGGTGCTTCCTTTTGGTTTTCTATACAACTTCATGGAAGAGTGAGGTGACAAAGGCAAAAACAAGCCGGTAGGCGACATGGCTGCTCGCTCTAGATGGAAAGCTGGCCGACGCGACTAAAGCCGATATTCATGACATGCTATCATATCAATTTAGCACAATAAATATGATTATCACAGCCCTCTTAGTTTGCGCCCAGAAACCCGCCTTGTGAAATTTCAGGCATGTTTCCAAAAGAGACTCTAACAAATGGAAGCCCTGGTAATTCCATTTATTATTTGCTAAAGATTTTATTTTTTTTATATGATGCTGTAAGACATTCTCTTGCGACAAAAAAAACAGGTTCCTCGGAGGTCCAGTTCGGAGGTATTGATTTTTTTGTACAGTCCACAATAAGTGTACGATGTACGATAAAGTATTTTAGCTGTTGCTAAGCAACGGAGTGGTGATAGCAACCATTTTTGTGTACTGCTAAGCATTGTACACATTCACCAAGTTTCATCAAAATCAGACTCTTTCTCTTAGAGATATTCACAATTAACCGTTTCTGAAGATGTTTGACATGTACTCGCCCAAACCTCTCCTCCTACTAAATATTTTTTGTTAGGGCTGCAATTGGCATGAAGGGAGCTAGATAGATTGCGCACAGAACTCGAAGCTTTCGATTTTTCGATTTTTTTGATTTTTTTCGATTTTTTGACCACTTTAAGGGCCGTTGCGGGGCCGGGGTCCTATTCGAAAGCACACGATTCCCAGAATATTTGGTCCTACCTACCATTCATTGGAATTGTTGAGTGGTTTATAGCCCCTAGGTCGACCAAGTTTCGCAGACAGACAGACAGATGGAAATGTCCAGAATAAGGGTCCTCTAAGAGCAGCCAAAAAAAGGCAACAGATAGTGGGGCAGTGGGGCATGGTTGGACCCTATAGCAAGGGAATAAACAATAACAGAAAATAGGGGGGAGGAAAGAGAAGAAGAGAAGAGAGAAAGAGAAGAGAGAGAAGGGAGAGAAGAGAGAGAGAAAGAGAGAGAGAGAAAAAGAGAGAAAAGGATGTGTGTGAGAGACAGATTTATTTTTAAGCTCACTTTATTACCAAGGTAAAAAAAGGAAAAAAAGTACATGCATATACTGTGGCAAATGTAAACATATTAATAATATAATTCCGCACCTAATAAACCCCCCCAACCTGGAAGGATTGAACGAAAAGGTTTTTCATACGTGATATGTTCTTTACGCCCCATATATTTCTACAAAATACTATCAGTGCACCACAACTCGTTCAACGCATGAAGGTTGTCCACATCAATATTGTTACGTGCAAGGGGGGAGGATCCATAGCTAGACTGTGGTAAGTGTAACAATGTCCGTGTGTCTCGATGAGGTTAGATTGCTATGTAACAGTCAGTGTAAGTTGTTTTGTTTCATACGATGTTGAGGAAGGAGCGTATGTAATTTATAGACAGGATAGTTATGGGTAACATTGAATGAGTAAACACCTCTTCTTTGTGGGTGGGCCAGGTGAGAACTTCCCATCACAAAAAGGCACATGGAGAAAGCATCAAACTGCAGAAAGGACCACAACGATCGATATGGCAATCAATGTGTGCCAGCCATGGTGGCACACTGCTGCGGAGCTCGGAAGAAACAATGTGAATTTATCTTTATTAGGGCTGCCCCATGGGCGAGACGGCCCAGAGGAGGACTCCGTCCAGAAGGACAAGGAGGGGCTGAGAGAAAGGGCACAGCAGAGCTCCTGGCATGAAGAAGAAGTTCGCTCTAGGTTTTGCTTGCTCGTCTTTAGCTTACTTCATCGTTGGCTCTTCTCATCTTGAGCAATCCAAGTGGCTTGCTTGATTCGTCTTTGGCTGCTCTTCGTCTTCTGCACCCTGTTTTGTCGTTGTTCAGGAAGGACGGATCTCTGAAACATGGACACTGTTCCCAAGCTATACCATTGGCCTGCACTCCACGCATCGCCAAAGGAAAGTCGTCATCTGCTATTTTAATGTTTGTACAAGTGCGATCTTTGGCGCCTAGAGTGGGTTAAGTTTTATTTATTTCTCATCCTTTTACATAAATTAGCGTGTCCCCATTTCCATCTTTTTGTCTTTCAGTCTCACTTGGACTGTTCCAAACTATCCCATCCACCCCTTTCTCCACATATTGCTCCATAATAAATAAACCCTTTAAGAGGTAAGAAAACGTCTTTGATCCATCTGCCTTCTGTGTGAGTGCCGTACATTTTGGTTCATTTAGATAACTGTGGGGATCAGGAAAGAGTAGATCAATTGAAGTGAACACATTAGTAACTAGAACAGCACTTGGTGGAGCGCGTACCTCCGCCAGGCTGAACAGTTTACGTTTTGTATCCCACTGAATGGCCGGATCTGGATCTGGATCTGAACAAAAATCTAATCAGCTTGTTATTGTCACTGCTCCAACTCATCCACCGAGGTTTATCATAAATCGTCCACAAATTTTGAGATATTGTGCGAGACTGTCGAACCCCACTATTCGCGGGGGATACATTCCTGGAAAATGCTGCGAATGTCAAATTCGTGAATGTCGGGGCATTGTTTCAATGGAAAAAGGCGGTATAGGTTCCCAGCGGTTCATGATTCATGAGGGAAAAATCAAAAATCCCATGAAAAAAACGTAAATGCGCCCGCAAATATGCCCGCGAATACATGAAGCACAGGGTCGTGAATGCTGAAGCAGGTTGCATTTTATAAACCGCGAATACGTGGGGTCTGTGAATCGCGAATCCGCGACTAGCGAGGTCCGACAGTATATCGTTTTTGGCCCTATCTCTCAATGGTGAAGAATCACTTAAGGACGAAGTGATTAGATTTTGGTGAAGATCTGGATTGGGATACTAGAATTTGTCACACACTCAACTTGTTCACCAAATTTCGTCCAAATCCATTCACAACTTTTTGCCATATCCTGCTCACAGACAGAAAGAGAGACAGACAGACAGACAGACAGACAGACAGACAGACAGACAGACAGACAGACAGACGTGAAAACATAACCTTAGTCCACCTCCGGTGGCGGAAGTAAATATGCCTGCCGATTCATGCACCACATCCCACCCAATGTTAAGGTTTTTTTAAAGTTACGGATAACAACCCTCATGGCAATGCTCACTGATTTAATTATTATAACGAAGAACAACTCTTAAAGAGATAAAGGCGGCAGGCAACCGTCAATGCAAAGAAGGCTTAATTAGAACTCGCACTCTGTTTACTTCAGCATTCATGTGATCTGCACTGTAAGAGATGTTTGTCTGTCTGTGTGTCCCCATTTTCTCAGAGATGGCTGAACGGATCTTCATCAAACTTTCAGAGGTGCATCAACGAGTGCCGGGGATGTTTTAACACAACAACAAAAAACCAGAGAGTTGGTGTCAAAGCCACCCAATGCTCACCTGTTTATACATTTATCGTTTTTAAAAGACTCGTCTAATAATTATATTTTTTTATAAAGCATTGCAGTGAAGTCTGATCCAAATAATTTAAAGCAATATATGTATTTAATTTGTAATCAGTAACAAGACGCAATGAGCACAATATACCGCGAACAAGAAGGTATATACAGAATGTGCTACTACATGGAAAACAGCATCTTGTTGCCATGGCAACCACCTTAGATGACGAACGTATGTCGCGACAACCAACTCTACAGTCTGTACCTATGTACCAAATATGAAACGTGAAAGTTGAAAACTTCGGAGTTAGAGTGCAGACAGGATGACGGAAACAGCATCCTGGTTGCCATGCAACCACTTTAGATGACGAACGTATTCACGACACACCGTCCACAGTCTGTAACTATGCACCAAATATGAAACGTGAAAGTTGAAAACTTTGGGAGTTAGAGTGCAGACAGGAACGGACGGAAAACAGCATCATGGTTGCCATGGCAACCACTTTAGATGAAGAACGTATGTCAAGCACACCATCTCCACAGGCTGTACCTATGTACCAAATATGAAACGTAAAGTTGAAAACTTTGGGAGTTAAAGTGCGGACAGGAACGGACAGAAAACAGTATCCTGGTTGCCATGCAACCACTTTAGATGACAAACGTATGTCCCACACACCGTCTCCACAGTCTGTACCTATGTACCAAATATAAATGAGAAAGTTCAAAACTTGGAGTTAGAGTGCAGACAGGAACGGACGGAAACAGCATCCTGGTTGCCATGGCAACCACTTTAGATGACGAACGTATGTCACGACACACCGTCTCCACAGTCTGTACCTATGTACTAAATATGAAACGTGAAAGTTGAAAACTTTGGGAGTTAGAGTGCAGACAGGAACGGACGGAAACAGCATCCTGTGTGCCATGGCAACCACTTTAGATGACGACGTATGTCACGACACACCGTCTCTACAGTCTGTACCTATGCACCAAATATGAAACGTGAACGTTGAAAACTTTGGGAGTTAGAGTGCGGACAGGAACGGACGGAAACAGCATCCTGGTTGCCATGGTAACCATTTTAGATGACGAACGTATGTACAGCACACCGTCTCCACAGTCTTACCTATGTACCAAATATGAAACGTGAAATGAAAACTTTGGGAGTTAGAGTGCAGACAGGAACGGACGGAAAACAGCATCATGGTTGCCATGGCAACCACTTTAGATGACGAAGGGTATGTCACGACACACCGTCTCCACAGTCTGTACCTATGAACCAAATATGAAACGTGAAAGTTGAAACTTTGGGAGTTAGAGTGCGGAGAGGAACGGACGGACGACCGGTATCACATAATACGCCCCGATTATATATTATATATACATATACGGGCGTATAAAAAATAGTGTGTAGATAAAAACAGAAAGGAAAAAAATAACTTGCACCAAAAAGTTTAACATTTTCACACTCACGCTCACGCTCACGCCGGGGTATCGCTATAGCTCTCTGTTCTTCGAACAGGCGAGCTAAAAATTGAAATAAAATAAAAGTTAGATTTTTTTTTTAAATCACTCTTTGTGCTTTAAGCCTTTACAGATACATGGAAATTAACATTAAATGATCCCAACCACATTCCTTTCGGGGTGTAAGGAAGTGTTTTAGGCGCCAACAAAAAATAAATAAAAAAAACCCACAACATTCAATTTCTTTAAAATGCCAACAGGATTACAACAGCACCAGGCAATCAATACTGGGTACCCCTGCTAGTATCTCATAAAAAAATAAAATGCTGATATAGATTCGAGAAAATAAAGTATTATGGGAGAGAGGTTCATACACAGACTTCTTGGCATCATAAACACCCTAAACGCCACATTCCCAGGGCTCACCAAGCAATCAGAAGGCTCTGATGAAATTTCATGATCCGAGCAATACTGACCTGTGTCAAATCAACAAGCAGGAGCTCTCGGTCATAGCCCATTTTACTTGCTTGCCTAAGCAAGACATTAGTGAGGGGACGCCAGGGCAGCACTTCAGTGTATAATGGGCACTTTATAGCCATCAGTTGAAAGGCCATAATTCGGCTAGGGATGTGCACCAAGCTTTGGCCACCACCATGTCCAGGCCTGCACAACACATCTGGCTGAAGCCAATGGTGGCCTCCCCAGAAATAAGTTATTCAGAACCCTCTGAATGCTAATAACCAGAGACCTGGGAGGATGGAGTGCAATACATTTGTGCCATAAAGTTGGAAACACCAGGTTGTTTATTATTGTGATGCATGTCTTCAAAGACAACAAATGGAGAATTCCTTTCCACCTTGCCACCTTTCAGTTGACATTATCTAAAAGCCTGCACATTTCTTTTTTTGAAGTTGAAGTACAATAACCAAAAAGCCACACTTTTATTCCAATTAACTCTTGCAGATGAGGCAAGCTCAAATTTGGCAAGACAGTGCGAAATCTCAACATCTTTCTGGTTTTACACAACCACACAGAGATCATCACCACAATATGAAATAATCTTTGGGTTCTCTGGTGATATGGACAAACCTGAAAGAGAAGCGTGAAGAAGAGCCAATAAGGAATCGACAGCAAGAGTGTAAAATAAGCCAGAGAGCGGATACCGTTGGCAGATACCCCGCTGAAAGGGGAAAGGATGGCACAGACTGTTATTGACTTTTAACAAATACGAGGCACTTCTGTATAGCTTCTGTATAAGAGAGATTCGATTTCCTTTCCAAGCTTGCTATGGTCAACACTGTGAACAGAAAAAGTGGTCAGTACTATCAAAAGCCTTGTCTTGCTCAAGTAACACCAACCCAAAACCATTCATTGTAATTGCACCAACCTCAAATAAATCTCCTACTAGAAAAATATTGTCATACATAGATCGCTCTAGGATACAATCAGTTTGGTCACTGCCAATCAGAAAATAAATGACATTCTTCAAGTGCAAGGCAAGCACTTTTGACATGATTTTATATCGACCATAGAAAGCAAAGACACCGGCCACACATTTTGGGGGAAGGAGGCACACAACAGTCCTTCTGCAGATCATGGGTAATTATAATTCACCATGAACTAATCACTCCTGAAACACCTCAAAGAGAGCAGGACCGAAAATGCTTTATATAGTTCAGCGTGGTGTGCAAGTCCTGGAGCCTTCCCAACTTCAAGTTCCTTTAGTGCTACGGTAAACTCTTCAAGAGAAAGTTCAGAATCAAGTTGATATTGCTGATTCTCAGAAATGGACAGGATGCAATCAATCATCCCATTTACAGCAGCTATGTCTACAGCTCTGGGGTAAAACAATTTTGAGTGAAAGTCCTACTGCACATATTTGATGTCACTTTGGCAAGTCAAAATGGTACCATCGGACGAGCATAGGCCGTCAATCTGTCAAGATGTTTTGATGGCCCTTTCAAGGTTAAATAACTCCTTATTGGATGTATCCAGGCTCTGAAGTCTTCTCGTCCAGAAGTGGATGAGTGTCCCAACTGCATGCTCTCTGACCATCTCAGCCAGCAAGGCCTGCTTCTCTTTAAGTTACCAATACGGGTTCTGCTTCTCTGTAAGTTGCCAATACTGAAAAGATGCGGAAAAGTGGGGAGCACCCAACATGGTAGTCTCCATGAGAAATCAGCAGTTTTCTTGTGAATGAGCTTGTGATAAAAAAGCACTTTTTCCAATCAGGTTGCAAGGGGGACTCTAAAGGCTGTTAGTTTGCCAAGTTTCAAAACAGTGTCAAATGGTTTTTACACAGATTTGATACAGTTAATGCTGATCTTTCAAATTAGCCAATGAAGAGACTCCAAATTTAACCTTAGGAAAATATATGAGACGGGTAGGGAGTGTATGTCCAAGTGTTACGGAGTGCTACAGGGGTAGGGATGTATGTTCAAATGTTACAGGGGTAGGGGGTGTATGTATGCCTGGTGTTGGCTTAATGGTTCAGGTGGTGGGCTTGAGATTCTAGGATCCCAAGTTCAAATCCCACTCGGCTGTTGAATTAATAACGGGTGGGGTTGACTCTGCCTGTCATCCTTCCGTGGTCGGCTAAATGAGTGCCAGCTTGCTGGTATCCTGTGTCGGAGTGGCGACCCATCCAGGATTGTGCCCAATAGCCTTGGTGACTGCTTAGGCAGCACCAACGCTCTGCACAGAGTGTGGTCCCATTGGATGGATGGATGAGTCAGATGATTACCAGAGGAGTTCACATTAAATTTGGAAAGGAGAGGTTTTTATAGAAAGCAGTTGATCGATCAGTGGTGCAGGGAAGTTGATCCCAATTCACCTTTAGGTTGATACTACAGTTGGACCACATGCCAACCTTGGCAGCCAGTGCCCGAGCACTCTACCATTTGGCACTGTCAGTCATCATATTGGCAACATTGTGAATATCATTTTGCACCAAATACTCGATAAAAGAATGATCTGTTCTTATTCTATGAAAAAGAGAATTGTAGAAAAGGAGCTCATTTAGAAACATATCTTTGGTATAAGATGAAGAATCTGTCACCATAAAAACTTGCCAGGCATTGAAAATACTATTATAAAAATGGAGGAAGCAGCGACAAGTCCATGTACGTTTGATGTCCATCAGAAACAAATCAAGATGAATAATTTAGTCTTTCAACCTGGCATAGAATAAGAGCAATGCAATGCAAGGCCAA
Source organism: Eptatretus atami (assembly GCA_035128595.1). NCBI lineage: Eukaryota > Metazoa > Chordata > Myxini > Myxiniformes > Myxinidae > Eptatretus > Eptatretus atami. The sequence goes on from CM068962.1 coordinate 59,507,585, forward strand.
CATGGATGGACCATAAAGAAACAGTCAAACCGAGACAATGTCGAAGGTCATTGATATGCCCGAGATAGCTATGATACCTTGACCACCTTCAAAAACTTGGGGCGCAGCCAATGTTTCACACTCCAGAAGAACGTCACTCTCTTTCAAAGAACTTCTCACTCCAGAAGTCTTTTGCATTGTTGATGAGAACAGTTCAGGTGAGGGGGGAGGAGGTACAGCTTCTATCCTGTGCCACAGCTGCTGCAAAGGTGCTGCTAAATTGTTGATAACCAGTGCCCTTCCTCTTATAGAAAGTCAGTAAACCTTTACATTTTGAAAGCTTCCGCTCAAGGGAATTGTAGAGGCCATCCAAATTATTTGCTTGTACTGCCGCCTCACCAATGAAAATACCAATTAGTTTATCCCATCGAAAGACCAGGCAAATCGGTTTGAAGGTGTTGGCAAAGAGGCTCGACATGGGCCCATCCACACCGTTTGGCACTTGTCCCAATTAACCAAAGCTTACGACACTGCAATGTAGTAGTCCAACCAATCCATCACTATGTATTTCATCACTGCTTCACATACATCAGTCCAAACAACAACCACACATACATCAAATGCATATAGGCAGAGACTTTCACAGGTTTCATCAATGAGTTACCACAGCTGGACAGGATTACTGTGCAGTAAGTTAATCAAGAGGCTCAACGATCAAGGAATATTGTATACCAGATAAAGGGCATCCCTGAAAAAGACCCCTTCCAACCTTTACAATTGAAGTAAACTCAGAATTCACTGCGAAAAGTGAAAAAAATCCATTATGTATTAACAAGATAAACTGGAGCGAAGTTGATGGTGCGCCATCGCAAATCCACATTCTTCCCACCAAAAAGCAGTTGAAAAATGGAAAAAAGTTCCACCAGGAATGACCCAATATCAAATTTTGAAAGAAAAAATAATTCTGTTTCGACCCCTGTGATCCCAAGTCCCTGCTCCCTGGGGCATGGGCCAGAGGTAAAATCCAAAAATATCATTACATATTTGATGCGTCCCCCAATGTCGATTTTGGTAAATATCCACCTAACTGTTTAGGAGGTGATAGTGTGGCGGACGGACAGACAGATGGAGCCGATTACAATATCCCCCCATTTT
>CM068962.1:59511557-59526519 GCA_035128595.1 Eptatretus atami
TTATTTTTAGCTGGGGAAAATAAAAGAGGGACCTCAACCAAAACACTCCAACACCTTTAATAAATACTATATATATATATATATTATACACATAATAATATATATATATAATATAATATTATATATATATATATATGTTTTACAGCTGTGGAAATTTGTAATTGATGCACCAATACGTTTATAGCGTTGAAGCCTTTTCACTGCTCTACTATATGTCGAATTAGCTTGCATCGAGCCTGTTAGTTCTGTGCGCAACGCATAAGACTCGCTTTAATTAGATGTTTTGAGGAATGATGGTGTAAAATTTAACATTCTGAGGGCGTGGCGACCATATAGCAGAATCATAGCTCATGTTATCTCTCTCTTCTATCAGTTTGAATATTAACAAACTGTTCGTCAAATAAATCACCGCAGAAACTAGATCTTCGCGAGAGAAACGTACGGCCACTGTGTTCGCGCTGTCTCGAATGTAGCCTCTCCCAAACACTCCGTATCCCGAGCAACGATTTCCGTGATGTACACGCGCGCCTTTCTCAAAAAACGACGTGTCTTCATAATGCTATACACACTCAATCGACCACCGCCTTCAGTGCCGTGACTTGCTCCACAACTCCATCCGCCAACGCGCCAATAATCAATCCGCATTACTATTCACCGCCATAAATGTAATTCCTCTAACGTGACGCCTCCCAGATGGTGCCAACAACTCAAACACACAGTAACCCCCCAACCACTTCGCCTTTTCCTTCCACAACCATCAACCACACCACCATCAATACCAACGTCGGCTGCGGCTGTGATTACACGTTGCTCGCTCGTAGTTGCTTGATAAGGTGTGCTTTATACTCGCGTCGTACGCACCGAGATGCGCCGGGTACACAAAATGCGATAGTGTGACTTTTTTGTGTCTCAAGTCAGATATAACTTTGTGACCATGTGTGCAGACATGATGGTAGTGATAGTTCAAATTTCCGCTATCGCGGAATAGGCTCGCCACTCTCGCAAAGCCATTCATCCTTTATATCTTTCCCGACAATGGCTTAATCCTCGATCTTCTTAATACTCCACATGGGCTCCAAATCTCTCCTCCTTCAGAGCTCAATCTGAAGGGGTACTAAACTTGATCTTCACTCTCAGATTCTTCATCCAGGGAATCAATAGGAACCTAAACTTTGCTTTGACTGTCATCACACAACTGCTCCATATCAAAAACCCATGCACTCATCAAGGAGCTTTCCAGCAGCTGGACTGGGGAGTCTTCCTGAATGCAAATCGGGGAAACCTGAAGCTTCACATGGGGTGGCTGTACTACCTCGTTCCAGAATATCTTTCTCTTGTAAATTTAGCTCATGCTCTCCCATGTTATCTACATCCTTGTTTGCCTTTGCTTCCACTTAGAGAGAGAGGCTGTGAGCATTCCACTCTCTTCTCTGGTTGTGAAGGAGTGAGATGATCTGCACAGTGATTCTCTTTTTGCAAAACACCACCATGATCCAGAGGGTCATAAACACCATCTTTTGACATTGATAAATCAGATTCAAATTTTTTGTGATTAACATTTTCACCGAATGAGACTTTCAGATTGTCTATGTCCTGCAGCAAAGCAAACCTGTTACCACAGGAAAAATCAGCCAGCAATTGAATTCTAATTCATAGTTGTTTGTTAACCTCCGCCATCGAAGATGGACGGAGGTTACTGTTTTCACCTGTCTGTTTGTTTGTTTGTTTGTTTGTGAACTGTATTACGGAAAAACTCCACTACGGATTTCGACGAAACTTGGTGGGGGGATTAGGTATGGTCCAAGGATCATGCCATTAGATTTTGGACTTGGTCCAAAGTCCAATATGGCCGCTATGGCGGCCATTTTGAAAAAATATTTTAATTTTTTTTTGCATTTCTACATGTTTTAAGTGATTTCCAACCCCAAAAAAATTGTTAGAGAAAAAAAAAATTTTGCAACTTTTTTTCAAAAAAATTTCGATTTTATTTGAAAATATTTTGAATTTTTTTTTTTGCATTTCTACATGTTTTAAGTGATTTCCAACCCCCCCACCCCCCCCCCCGAAAAATGTTTCAGAAAAAAAAAACACATTTTGCAACTTTTTTTTCAAGAAAATTTCGATTTTTTTTTTTGGCATTTCTACATGCACGTCGATCTAGTTTAGTTTATTCAATCGTGGTTCAGTAGAGTCTGATCCGTTTTGACCTACAATGAATAGGATATCAGGTTCACTTAAGTGACCCGGCAGTATTGGCGGCGGAGGTTTTGCACTCTACCGAGTGCTCCCCCTCTAGTTTGTTTTGTTTTTATAGAGGTCGATACGTTTCTTGCAGCTAATCCCTCATTAGAAACTGTTTTATTTACTCGTTCAATTGGTTTATCCTGCTCGTTTGTGGAAAGGGAGACAATAACAAGAGACCGAGGATCCTTGTTAACAGAATCGGTAAGATTGGAGTGAGGATCCTTCTTGGTAACAGAAAATGTAACATTGCACTGAGGAACATCGTCAACAACATTCGGGAGAGGCTGCTTCTGGTTGAGCAGACAGAACATCTCTCCAAGTAAAACACCTCAATGTGTTCGTGGTAATGCAGATTTGATAGTCATGGCCATTTAAAGTGAGCTTTCGAACAACATTTAGTGAAGAAAAATCGTTTTTAAGAAACACGAGATGACCCATGAAAAACAGGTTGATGTTTTTGATGAAAAAAACAGGTTGATGAAAAAAATCATTTCAAGAAAAAAAACAAAAGATAGCTCCAGCGAACTATACCGCTGAGGTTGTTTGCATTGATCAAATACTCCCGAAGAGTACTTGACTAAATCGGGAATTGATTTTTAAAATAATTTTTTCATTGCCTGATTTGAACGAAACTTGATACTGCACACTGCAGGAGAATGGTGAGTAAGGTGGCCCTAAATTTTTTGCGCTATAGTGTGCTGTTTTAGCTGTATCTCAGGAACATACATACATACATACATACATACATACATACATACATACATACATACATACATACATACGAGAGTTTTAGTAATATATTGATGTCAAGAACATTTGTCTCATATAGCTCATAACATGACTGGCATGATCATCCTTACAGCCGATGAGGATTATTATTAAAGGTGCCAATTTAAATAGATTAAAAATAAATTTTTTGTCACCAATCGACACAAAACACCCCATAATGACAAAGTGAAAACGTGTTTTTAAAAATGTTTACAAATTTATTGAAAATGGAATACAGAAATATCTAATTTACTTAAGTATTCAGCCATCTGAGTCAATACTTTGTAGAGCACCTTTGACAGCAATTACAGCTTCGTGTCTTCGTGGGTATATCTGTATCAGCTGGGCACATTTTGATTTGGGGATTTTCTCCCATTCCTCCTTGCAGATTTGCTCAAGATCTGTCAAGTTAGATGGGGAGCGTCGGAGAAAAGCAATCTTCAAATCTTTCCACAGATTCTCAATCTGATTCAAGTCTAAGCTTTGGCTAGGCCACTCAAGAACTTTGACATTCTTGTTCTGAAGCCATTCCAGTGTTGCTTTGGCTGTATGCTTGGGGTCATTGTCCTGTTGGAACGTAAATCTTCGCTACAGTAGCAGGTCTTTTGCACTCTGAAGCAAGTACTCCTCAAGGATTTGCCTGTATTTGGCTCCATTCATTGCTTCGTCTATCCATATAAGTCTCCCACTCCATGCCACTGAAAATCATCCCCATAGCATGATGCTGCCACTACCATGCTTTACAGTAGAGATGGTGTTAGATGAGTGATGAGCTGTGCTCGGTCACCGCCAGATGTAGCGCTTTGCATTCAGGCCAAAGAGTTCAGTTTTCATCGCATCAGACCACAAAATCTTTTGCCTCGTGCTCTTAGAGTCTTTCACGTGCCTTTTTGCAAACTCCAGACGTGCTGGCATGTGTCTTTTTCTCAGGAGTGGCTTCTGTCTGGTCACTCTCCCATAATGTTGAGATTTGTGAAGTGCTGCAGACTGTTGTACTTCCGGCAGGTTCTCCCATCTCAGCCAAGGCACTGTAGTTCTGTCAGAGTGGTCATAGGGTTCTTGGTCACTTCCCTGACCAAGGCCCTTCTTGCCCAGTTGGTCAGTTTGGTCAGACGACCAACTATAGGAAGAGTCTGGGTTGTTCCATATTCCTTCCATTTCCTAATGATGGAGCTAACTGTGCTCTTGAGAACTTTCAACACGAGAAATTGTTTTATACCCTTCCCCAGATCTAACCCTGCTGACAATTCTATCTCAGAGTTCTGCAGATAGTTTCCTGGACTTCATGGTGGAATTTCTGCTCTGACATGCACTGTCAACTGTGAGACCTCATATAGAAAGGTGTGTTTCTTTCTAAATCATGTCCAATCAACTGAATTGGCCAAGGTGGACTCCAATCAAGTTGTGGAGACATCTCAAGGATGATCAAAGGAAATTAGATGCACCTGAGGTCAATTTGGAATGTCCTAGCAATGGGGTTGAATACTTATTGACACAAGACATTTCAGCTTTTCATTTTTAATTAATTTGTGAAAAATTCTTAAAAAACAAAATCCAATGACATCATGGGGTATTATATGCAGATCAGCGACAAAAACAATTAAATGTAATCCATTTTAAATTAAGGCTGTAACACAACAAAATGTGAAAAAGTCAAGGGGTGTGAATAGGCCTTCTTCTAGTATATTGAGAACAGAGAAAGATTTAAAAAAAAGAGTATGCAGGGTAGGTGTTGTTAAGGTGTTTTTACAGAACCTCCTGGTTTTGAGTCCTGTGTTCCTTCTGCTGTGTTTTGCTTGTTTAACCAGCGGTCTAAAGCCGCTTTAAACATTTTTAGACTTCATCCATCGTTTTTGTTTTTACGTGGACTTGCTGGTGCTGCTTGTGGTAGGTCTCTTTTGTTGATTTTCATTTCTTCTTTGTTAAATTTACTATAGCTATGGCAAACACTCATTTGAGAAATAGTATATATATATGAGTCGCTTACTCACAAGCATAGGCTTGTCTGCGACCCCCCGAGTGAGGTAAAGATTGAGGACGAGCTTGTGGCAAGAGGAAAAATCGTTGACTCACACAACATCCGTGCAGCCTCTCATATGCAAAGAAGGTTGTTGTGTTCATTTCGGAGGTTCACATGGAAACCTCTGTTGTGGATCAAGGCCTTCTCAAACAATCTAACCTTTTTTTTCATCGTTTCCTCATTAGACACACCTACGGATAAGGTTAATGTGTCTAATGTCCCACCGTTTATTAGAAACGAGGACTTGTGTGCTCAATTGAGCACGTTTGATACGATCGTATCAAACATTGCAATGGTGCTGATACACTCAGGAAGTGGAGAATTTAAGCACGTGATGACTTCAAAAAGGGCAGTTTACATGATATTGCCCGAAAATGAGCAAAAGCTAAAAAGCAGTTTTGCATGCAAAAATTAAAAGTCATGTTTTATATAAAATGTATGCCTCCACGGACGTCAAGACGTGTTATAGTTGTGGAGCGCACAGTGAAGCAAAGAATTCCTGTCCCGGTTTGGTGAAGGCCATTTCGAAAAATCGAGCGAGCGAGTGATTCGTGCTTCATCACCCCGAGCGAGTAGTTCGTGCTCCGTCACCCCGAGTGAGTGGTTCGTGCTCCGTCGATCCCAGCGATGTCCCGTGCTCCGTCGATCCCGAGCGAGTGGCCCGCGGCTCCGTCGATTCCCGAGCGAGTGGCCCGTGCTCCGTCGATCCCGAGCGAGTGGCCCGTGCTCTTGTCGATCCCGAGCGAGTGGCCCGTGCTCGTCGTCGTCGATCCCGAGCGAGTGGCCCGTGCTCCGTCGATCCCGAGCGAGTGGCCCGTGCTCCGTCGATCCGAGCGAGTGGCGGGGTGTCCGTCGATCCCGAGCGAGTGGCCCGTGCTCCGTCGATCCCGAGCGAGTGGCCCGTGCTCCGTCGATCCCGAGCGACTGGCCCGTGCTCCGTCGATCTCCGAGGACTGGCCGTGCTCTTCGATCCCGAGCGAGTGGCCCGTGCTCCATCGATCCCGAGAATGGCCCGTGCTCCGTCGATCCCGAGCGAGTGGCCGTGCTCCGTCGATCCCGAGCGAGTGGCCCGTGCTCCGTCGATCCCGAGCGAGTCCTTCGTGCCGCCTCGATCCCGGCGAGTGGCCCGTGCTCCGTAGTCCCGAGCGAGTGGCCGTGCTCCGTCGATCCGAGCGAGTGGCCCGTGCTCCGTCGATCCCGAGTGAGTGGCCCGTGCTCCTTCGATCCCGAGCGAGTGGCCCGTGCTCCGTCGATCCCGAGCGAGTGGCCCGTGCTCCGTCGCCCGAGCGAGTGGCCCGTTCATCGCGGCGAGTGGCCAGGCGCGTGCCGATCCGCCGAGCGAGTGGCCCGTGGCTCCGTCGATCCGACGGATGGCCCGTGCTCCGTCGATCGCGAGCGAGTGGCCCGTGCTCTGCGATCCCGAGCGAGTGGCCGCTGCTCCGTCGATCCCGAGCGACTGGCCCTGCTCCGTCGAATCCCGAGCGAGTGGCCCGTGCTCCGTCGATCCCGAGCGAGTGGCCCTGTGCTCCGTCGATCCCAGCGAGTGGCCCGTGCTCCGTCGATCCCGAGCGAGTGGCCGTGCTCCGTCGTCCCGAGCATGGGCGCCGTGCTCCGTCGATCCCGTGCGAGTCGTTCGTGCTCCTCCGATCCCGAGCGAGCCCTTCGTGCTCTCCGATCCCTGCGAGTCGTTCGTGCTCCTCCGATCCCGAGCGAGCCCTTCGTGCTCCTCCGATCCCGAGCGAGCCTTCGTGCTCCTCGATCCCAGCGAGTGGCCCGTGCGCCGTCGATCCCAAGCGAGATGGCCCGTGCTCCGGGATCCCTGAGCGAGTGGCCCGTGCTCGTCGATCCCGAGCGAGTGGCCCATGCTCCTTCGATCCCGAGCGAGTGGCCCGTGCTCCGTCGATCCCGAGTGAGTGGCCGTGCTCCTCGACATTCCCGAGCGAGTGCCCGTGCTCCGTCGATCCCGACGAGTGCCCGTGCTCCGTCGACCCGAGCGAGTGGCCGCTTGTCCACGCGACGGAGTGGGCCAGTGCTCCGTCGATCCCGAGCGAGTGGGCTGTGCTCCGTCGATCCAGAGGAGTGGCCCGTGCTCCGTCGATCGCAGCGAGTGGCCCGTGCTCCGTCATCCCGAGCGAGTGGCCGTGCTCCGTCGATCCGAGCGACTGGCCCGTGTTCCGTCGATCCCGAGCGAGTGGCCCGTGCTCCGTCGATCCCGACGAGTGGCCCGTGCTCCGTCGATCCCGAGCGGAGTGGCCCGTGCTCCGTCGATCCGAGCGAGTGGCCCGTGCTCCGTCGATCCCGAGCGAGTGGCCCGTGCTCCATCGATCCGAGCGAGTGGCCCGTGCTCCGTCGATCCCGAGCGAGTCGTTCATGCTCCTCCGATCCGAGCGAGTCGTTCGTGCTCTTCCGATCCCGAGCGAGTCGTTCGGCTCCTCCGATCCGAGCGAGTCGTTCGTGCTCCTCCGATCCCGAGCGAGTCGTTCGTGCTCCTCCGATCCGAGCGAGTCGTTCGTGCTCCTCCGATCCCGAGCGAGTCGTTCTTGCTCCTCCGATCGCCGAGCGAGCCGTTCGTGCTTCTCCGATCCCGAGTGAGTCGTTCTGCTCCTCTGATCGCGAGCGAGTCGTTCTGTACTCCTCCATCCTGAGCAAGTCGTTCGTGCTCCTCCGATCCCGAGCGAGTCTTCGTGCTCCTCGATCCCGAGCGAGTCGTTCGCTGCCTCCCCGATCCCGAGCGAGTCGTTCGTGCTCCTCCGATCCGAGCGAGTCGTTCGTGCTCTCCTCGATCCCAGCGAGTCGTTCGTGCTCCCTCTGATCCCGAGCGAGTCGTTCGTGCTGCTCCGATCCCAGCGAATCGTTCGTCTCCTCCTATCCTGAGCGAGTCGTTCGTGCTCCTCCGATCCCGAGCGAGTCGTTCGTGCTCCTACGATCCCGAGCGAGTCGTTCGTGCTCCTACGATCCCGAGCGAGTCGTTCTGCTCCTACGATCCCGAGCAGTGCTGTTCGTGCTCCTACGATCCCGAGCGAGTCGTTCGTGCTCCTACGATCCCGAGCGAGTCGTTCGTGCTCCTCGATCCCGAGCGAGTCGTTCGTGCTCCTACGATCCCGAGCGAGTTGTTCCGTGCTCCTACGATCCCGAGCGAGTCGTTCGTGCTCCTACGATCCCGAGCGAGTCGTCGTGCTCCTACGATCCGATCGAGTCGTTCGTGCTCCTACGATCCCGAGCGAGTCGTTCGTGCTTCACGATCCCGAGCGAGTCGTTCGTGCTCCTACGATCCCGAGCAAGTCGTTCGTGCTCCTACGATCCGAGCGAGTCGTTCGTGCTCCTACGATCCCGAGCGAGTCGTTCGTGCTCCTACGATCCCGAGTGAGTCGTTCGTGCCCCTATGATCCGAGCGAGTCATTTGTGCCCTCCGATCCCGAGCGATTCGTGATGAGCACGATCCTGACTCCACGGGACGTTCCATTGTGTGGAGGGAGATGGAGAATGTCCTGAAATGTTACAAGGAGATCTACGAACAGAAAATGAAGGCAGCCACTCAAGTCTCCAATATAAAGTTCTTCAAAAAAATAAAAAATATCACAGGCGTATCAGCCTCCATTCATCTTTGAGCCTTCAACCTCAACTGGACAGCCTGCCACAAGCAATATGTACTATATCCAACCCCAAGCATGACACATAAAAAAGCAATTCATTTTAATGTTTTTATTTGTTGTATTTATTATTTAGGCATTGTTTACTGCATTTTTGCCCCACCCCCTCGCCCCCCCCACCCTCCGTCTCCCTACCGGCTCACTCCCCCACCCCTCTCTCCCCCACTCTTTCTTCCCACCCCCTTAGTATACCCGTTGTCCGGACGGGAGTTATCTCTGGACGATGGTTATGTCCGGATGTGTCCAGATGGTGTTTATGTCTGAATGCAACCTCTCCTCACCCAACCTTCTCTTGCCCTCCCCTCACGCTGCCTTCCCTTGCCCTCCCTTCGGCTGCCTTCCCTTTCCGCCACACTCCTCACTCCCCTCCTCGCCTTCCTCCCTTTCTTCCTCACTCCCCCACCCCACGTCGATCTCCCTCCCTTCTCTTCTCTCCCCCCCTTAATTTTCTCATCAGCGAAGCGACGTTTTGATTTGCAAGTATTAATGTGTATTGGCCCAATGAAGTGCTGAAAGAGCTCTATTCTTTCAAAGTAGCGTGTTATTTTTTAGCACTGTTGACTAGCTTAATTTGTATGGGGTGGGGGGGGGGATTATAATTGCACACTCAGCCATCGACTGGACAGGACTACTCCTGAGCCCCATCCACCAAGTGCAAGGTCCTTGCACAACTTGTGCAAAAATATAAACTGAGAGATGCATGGCGTTGTAAATTCAAACACTGCAATTATACATGGGTGCACTGTTCAAAGAACCAGATAAACAAGGGCGGACTGGACAAATTGTATGTGAACCCAGGAATGGTGAATCTCGTTAAGAGAACATGCAAAAGTTAATTTGGCTTTTCTGATCACCACGCGATTGTAATGGAATGTATGCTACCCGTTCATTACTGTAAGAGTGTATGCTGGACTTTCAATGTTAAACTGTTACAAGATGCACATTTTAAAAATGCCTTCAGACTGTTATGGGAAAAATTATAAAAACAAGTGTTCCTTTTTGAATATTTGACAGTAGTGTGACTGTACAAAATCTCAAATTTGGATTTTCTGCAAGCAATATTGCTCATATGCTACCAGTAATATGTCTGGTTTGGTAAGTGCTCCAAAAGTAGATGTACTTAAATATGAACAAGAAGCTGGAACATCCAGTGGAAGTGATCAATATCAGTGGTTGATGGAAAAAAAAAAAGACCCTACTGGCTGAAATGGCCTAAGAGCATCATGCGGCTGGAGTAATGGTTCACCTTTGGATGAGTTGAACTGAACTTGAGACTACAAATCAGGAATTATTCTACTTGGCGAAGACTGCCAAGACCTCTCTCGGCAGATTCACAGTCCACGCTCTTCTAATGGTGTTCGGACTTGTCAGAGCGACATTAAACACTCACTGTAAGATTTCTAAACAAATCTGTTTATGCCAAGAACTGTGAATAAAACGATGGCAAATGAGATGATTGAACTTCTCCCATCTCTTTCTGAGGAGCAGCAACAACTCAAATGTGACATTTCTCTTGAGGAACTCACTGTGGCATTAAAACAACTCAAAGACGGCAAAGCCCACAGACTTGACGGACTCTCTGCAGAATTTTTACAAAGCATTTTGAAATATTCTGGGTTCTGCTCTAATCGAGACTCTGCTTGAGAGCCTAGATCAGGATGAATTGCTCCTGAGCTGCAGGAGTGCTGTCTTGTGTCTGCCCGACAAGAAAGGGGATTTGCAGCAGATTACAAACTGGTGGCCTGTGTCATTGCTAAATACTGATTATAAGATTGTGTCAAAAGTGCTTGCAATGCATCTTTAAAATGTCATCTCCCTCTCTCTCTCTCTCTCCTAATTGGAAATGTCCAAATGTTTTGGAAACCTGAACGATCCATTTATGACTATTTTTTTGATTAGATTTAATTACCATCGGTCAAACTGCATATCACGGTTTTGGGTTATTACTCCTTGATCAGGAAAAAGCTTTCGATAGTGTGGATCATTCCTTCTTATTTGCAGTTCTTACTATTGCAGGATTTGGGGAAAAATTCATTTCTTGCATAAAGATTTTTTTTTAAATGCATCATGCCTGCTGAAAGTAAATAGTTTGTGTCATCTTTTCCCCTTTCAGCGTTGCATCAGTCAGGGTTGTTCACTGTCAGACATGGCATCAGTCATGGTTGTCCACTGTCAGGCATGTTGTACACACTTTCTGTTGAACCTTTACTGGCTGTCCTTCGTACCTCCTTTTCTCGGTTGTCTTTGTCAAACAATTATAAAATAGTTAATTCAGCTTATGCAGATGACCTGTGTTGTTGTTGTTAAAAACCCAAAAGACGTTTTTGAGCTATCCCGTTGTCTTGCCAAATTTGAACTTGCCTCGTCAGCAAGAGTAAATTGGAAGAAGAGTGCAGCACATTGGCTGTACCCAGACAGATACCCTCTCCTCGTCAGTCTTCACATGTGCTTCCCCAACTCTTCCAAGAGGAATGTTATGGAAAACGGATGTGTTTAAATATTTTGGTATCCACTTGGGAACGACAAAAGCGACATGCGAAAGAATCGGGATAGTTTCCTCGATAACATCAAGCAGAAACTATCAAGGTGGAAAGGAATGCTCCATTTCTTGTTGCTTAAGGCACGGGTTATGATAATAAATAACTTGGTGCTTCCAACGGTATGGCATAAGGTCATTGCACTCCAGCCTCCTCAAGCTCTGATCACCAACATTCAGAGGCATTCATTGATTTTTTTTTTCTGGGGAGACCACCACTGACTTAAGCCAGATGCATTGTGCAGGCCATGATATTCAAGTGGCCAAAACTTCGTGCACATCCCTAATCGAATAATGGCTTTTCGAGGAATGACAATAAAACATATAGAATGACAATAAAAAATACAGTGAAGTTGTGTCCTGGTGTCCTCTCACAAATACCTTGTCCAGGCAAATAGGTTGAATGGACTATGACCAGGAACTCCTCCTCATGGACCTGAAGCAGGTCGATAGAGCTCGGCTCTCTGCTTTTCATCAATCTCATTTGAATGCCTGGCAAGCTATAGGAGTGCAGCGATTAGAGATCTCTTATGATGCCAAGAATTTTGTGCATGAGCCACTATTCCAAAATTCAATATTTGCTGAAATATTTACCAACCGATCTTTTAAGGAATCCTTTACAAATAGCGGAATAAATAAAGTGCGAGATCTCATGGAGCATTCCTTGAAGCGATGGTTACCTGCCAGATCTGTTTCTGAAAAAAAATTGGCTTGCATTCAATTTGAATAGTCAGTAAGGTCATGAGGATAGTAACCCAGACTTTTACATTTAAATATTGGGTGCAATGGGGGTAAATGAAGTAGATTTTCGCCTCAGCTTTCCTGAACTTTCAATCACTGCCTAAGAAAACACAACATGGCGTGTTCTCTTCAAACAGTGATGAGTTCAGTGTGTTCCTTCCTTTCTTTCTTCTGTGTAAGTGCTGCTTCATCAAGATTACCGCACTGTGGTTCCACATCATGGGGGCGGGGGAACAATCTATAGAATTTGTCGAGAAGTGTGTTTACCGGGCCGTTTGACACACATAAGAAACCACTGGAAAGAGACTTTACCTGCAGGAGTCTTCCTCACTCCAAACTGGAAGGTGATGTATAGTTAGTTCTCTGACTGTCGGTCATACGGGAGACCTAAATTGACGAATGAAAATACACTCTTTTGTTTAAAAGGGATGGTGTCTGCACGTATAAAGCTGGAACATGCATATCATGTAAACATGGGTGGTCTTCCTGTGTTTGAAGACTTATGGAGCAATGGTGGTGTCTTGTGTAAATGCATTGAAAATGAAGTTTACATTTGTATGTAAAGTTGAAACCAATAACAATACTAATGACCTTTAGAACTTTAATTGGTTCCCAGATCCAGCTTGAGAACCTTCACTTAAGGAATGAAACACCTGATTTTTCTTTTTGATGGTTTTCATGAACCTCATGCAAATGTTTCCTTAAAAATTGTTTGTTTTTTGTTCACATCTGCTTTGTAAAATGTTTCTTTTTTTTATACTTTTGTAATAAAAGGACATAAAAAGTTTCTCTCTCTCTGGTGCGTAGTCAGTAACGGACTGGGACTAAAAATCGGCCCAGGTATTTGAAAGCACACGACCCAAATTTGGGCTGCAGGCAATTATATATTTATTTTTGCGAAGCATTTTTTCTTCCAAGGCCAACTTAATGTACATGTATCAGGTAAAATAAGTTGTGTTCTTAGTATCATTAGTTGTAGGCAACATAATACCGAAAAAACAAAAAGTTGATTTATTGAACAGTGTGAACCTCGACTGATGGAAGAAAATTTTGAAATTTGTTGCGCAATAAAATTGGGACGCGACATATTAGCGTGATTCCGCCATGTAATCTTATTGGCCCATGTGGGCTGGTCCAAAAAAACACAAAATATGGGCTGGCGAGACTCACTCCTCTGTATCTAAAAAAAAACACCCCCACAAAAAAATAGGCAGATAACTCACCTCTCCCGCAGCTACCCACAATTCCCGCAGCGTGTGTATGAATATTCTCAGTTTACAAAATGTGACCTGCTTCAATATTCGCGGCCCTGTGCTTCATATATTTACAGTTTTTCATGGACGTGGTCGGCCAATTGCCCTCCTCCACTCACGAGGCTCTCTCGTTGAGAGACTCGGGTGAGCAGGATCAGCATCAGGAAAACGAGAAACATGTCCAGACAGCCGCAGTTGACGCTCACGGACTATGCAGGTAACAAATCTCATTTGAGTCTCTCAGCAACCGCTCGTTAGACACAAAGTCCGACCAGCGATAGCCAAGGATTCTCCGAAGAGACATGGTACCAAAGGAATTAAGTCTCCACCTCAGATCCCAAGTCAGTGTTCAAGTCTCACATCCATAAAGTAAGACTGGAAGCACCAAGGACCTGAAGCCCCATGATCCGTGAACGATGATACAGTGAATCCATGATTCCCCTCTGCCAGCAGAGACATATATTTACCTCTGGCTCACAGCCAGCAGAGACATGAATATCACTGCTAAGGTAAGTGAATCTCTCCGTGACCTCAACATCCTCACCACAAGCAGGAACAGACAAGATAGCAGCATCCAAGATGTCATTGAAAGCCTGGATCTTAGTTTAGACCAAGGAAACCCATAATCCCAGCGGCTCAGACTCCTCATTCAGAACCTCGAGGGCCCCCAAAAGGATATCCAGTCTCCTCACAGATGACTGCATCATCTGCAAAAACAAGGTCAGATATCTTGACATTCCAAAATGATGCATCGCAGCGAGATCTCTCTGAAATCCTCCCCAGAATCCAGTTCACACAAGGGCTGAAAAGTGTCTGGGAGCCAGCCACCCCCCCCCCTTCCCCGATGAACTCCAGTAACAACTGCAAATAAGTCGAAGATGGTATCACCACATCTCACAGAACTCTCAGTACCAAAGTATAGGTGAGACATCAGATTGATCAGTTTTGGTGGCATCCCACGAAGACCAAGAGTTCTCCAGAGGGCATCCCGATTCACTGAATCGAATGATTTGCAGAGATCAACAGAGGCTGCAGCAGAATTTCACCATTTGATCGGTTTCGATGTCGAGTTCCGGCAGGGGCTGCAATTCACGTCTACATTCAGTGAGGTCCCAAAGAGCAAGGATACGGTCAATTGTTGACCTCTTTGGTGTCAAGCCTGACTGCTCTGGGCACTGGTGCTCAAGCAGATGGTGAAACGCCATCAATAATTATCTGAGCAAAGACCTTGCCTGGCACTGAGAACAGCGTCGCCCCTCGGTTGTTGTTGCAGTCCTGGCGATCACCCTTCCCTTTCCAGAGAGGGACAACAAGGCCCCTCTTCCAGTCAGTTGGGATGATGCCTGTGTTCCAGGAAGAGCACAGAACTGCATGCAACCACATGAGTACAGCATTTCCACCAGCTTTGAGAAGATCAGCATGGATGCCACAGATCCCAGGAGCTTTACCCTATTTCAACCGGTTCACCGGGGCCTGTGTTTCCAGAAACGAAAGTGGATCAGAGTTGATTGGAGGGTCGGCGATAGGGAGAGTAGCACCCCTGACATCCAACTCAACAGCTTGTGGATCAGCCTGGTACAGCCACTCAAAGTAACCACCCCAGTGGGCCTTCACTTCAGACTCCTCTGTCAAGAGCCTATCACCATCCGCTCAAACTGAAGTACACCGAGGGATGGGCTTGGAGGAACGCAATGCGCGAATTCCCCTGCAAGCAGGAGTATAATCACTTGACCACAGGTGATGCTCTACC
>CM068962.1:59557925-59568311 GCA_035128595.1 Eptatretus atami
GAGAGAGGTGGGACCATTCGGCTGCAGCTTTAAGCATGTGAATGGACAAAGGGAAGGAAAGGAAGAAAAGTGCAGACATGTTGACAAGTTTAATCGGAGAATGAGGTTCATCTTTTTCCTGTCTGACGTTACAGCTCAGCCATTGTCTGCGATGTGTTTCCGAAAATGCAACCTAAGTGGGCAAAATAAAGGATGAGTGGATTTGTAAACGTTGATGAGCAGACCATGACAATCAGGCCAAATTAGCCACAACTTCCTGATAATACAAACTATGGTATTTGTAGAAAAGAGGCGGCGACAATCTATCGAAGCAGGATGTGTGTGTAATGTATGTATATATGTATATATGTTGTCCCAGAAAAGAATGAAACATATTTATCTTATATACTTTTAAGAAAGACTTTCTAATTTCAATAAAACTTTTCAGATTTAAATGAGGTGCAAGCATTTGACTTGGTGTTTGTTGTTGTTTCTCTCTCTCTCTCTCTCTCTCTCTCTCTCTCTCTCTCTCTCTCTCTTGCTCATGTTTTCCTTGCACATGTATATATGATGAAATGAAGACTTCCAAACCAAAGTCGCTACTTTAAATAGCAGCGTTGTTTGATGGAGGACCACTCAGCAGTTGTTGTTTAGCGCCGGATCACGTGGGAAGGTAGCAGAAAAAGTCAGCACCAACTAAAATGAGTTTAAAAAATTCATCAAAACGCCATCGAATATGGCCGCCACCGACTCATTGTGCACTGTTTTGGCCCAAGGCTTACGCAATGGAAAGGGCAAGCTGTATTAAATGGCATCACAAGACATTTTACAATTCATGTTTTTAGATAGTGCCAACTCAATTCTGCCAAATACCCTGCCTGAACCTCTGCTAAGTACCCACTGCTGAGTGGTTCTCTTCGAACGAAACTGCAATTTTAAAGCGCTGCTTTGGATTGCAAGCCGTCATGATTTCATCATTGACCTGATGTGGGCAAACAAAACGATCAAGAAAGAGAACCACAGAAAGAACTAGAAGGCCACTCGGAAGAGCTCATACCTCCGCTACACAATGCCTGATCCTGGAGAACATATCGGGCCCAATACATTTTTTTTTTAATATCATGCTATACATTGTTTTTGGCCTCATTCCTCAATGTTGAAGAATCACTGTAAGAATTAAATAATTCTCTCATATGGATCTTCAAGAAAATTGAATCAATTCTTCCTTGTCACACACCCAACCTGTCCACTAAGTTTCATCCGAATCCGTCGACAACTTTTTGAGATATCGTGCTCTATATATCGGTTTCGCCCGATTTCTCAATGGTGAAGAATCACTTAAAAAATTCCAGTTGCCGGATCTGGATCCGGATTTTCACCAAAATCTAATCAGTTCGTCCATGTCACACACCCAACCTGTGCACAAAATTTCATCAGAATCTGTCAACAACTTTTTGAGATACCCTGTACACAAGGAAACAGAAACAAACAAACAGACAGGGGTGAAAACATAACTTCCTTCCACCTTCAGTGGCAGAGGTTATAAACTGTCCATTTCTGAAGTTTAAATCTAGAGTTTTATTGAAATTGCTATTTCGTTGCCTCAGTTATTTAAAATATAAATGTTGCAATCACATTTGCAATAACCTGTAAAATTAACACAGAAATGATGAATAGTATATTTGCCAAAAGGAAAAGGCAAATATGAGTAAAAGAAAAAGCTCCCCCCACCCACCAACCCCCCACCTTACACACCTCCTCCACCTGCTCATCCACCCTTCCCCCAGCATACCATGACCCATTCGCAAATGCATCTACAATGACTCCTCATAATCTGAAGAAATGTCATCATGAAGGGAGAAGTGAAATCCAGAAGACACTGGGCAAGATCAAAATCCCACTGAACTGCACCAGAAATAACTTTCCACGTTTTCAGGAGGATTTCCGATTCATCGGTCATCACTGTTGGAATCGTGAACCGTGTTATAATGATATGTTCCGCAGGCCGGAGATCGAACCCATAATCTTTGCATCATGATTTGGAATCCACTCTCGTGGAGATACTCGTGCAAACGAGCACACGCATAATGTACGCCAGCAGGCAAAGCTCGATTAAAATTGTATGACTTGCTGCACAAAAAAAAAAGAAAAAAAAAAAGCTTGAAAGACAAACAAATCGTATTCTCCGTCACCAACACGACGCGATCCAAGAGAAGTCAAATGCAGATCAGACCACATTGAAATCCATTTTGTCGGTTATTACAAAGAGACTGCCATCTATTATTTTCAGCCGAAGCATTTTACCTGCGTATCTAAACAGAGGTTGGCAGGCAAACAAAGGTGAAATCAGCGGGAAGGCTTGGGGGCACACATCACTGCTCGTTAAAGCAACATCTCTGCACAAACGCTAAAAGCCGGGCCCCCCCCCCCCCAAAAAAAGTAGCGACGGAGGGAAGAGCAAAGCTTGAAACCTGTGTGCGGATCACGGTGCGACCAAGAAACTCCCCCATAAAGGAACAGGCCTTCGAAGATGTGCAATAAAGCACATATACTCCACCAAGAGAGGAAGAGGAAGGGACATACTTAGGGACAAAAGGAGGCCGTAATATTCTCCCAGGAGTGTCGCCGCTAATGAGATCACCAAACCGTGCAAAGCACGAGTTTCTAACGGAGCATTTGCCAGGAATGATTCTCCAGGCCATACAAAGCCAGTGCGGGCTCTGGTTCCAAAATCGCACTGTAAATTTTCGGCCTTTCACGGGACCTATTTACACTGACACAAAAAGCCAAAGTCATAAATAAAGCGAAAGTGTTTCAACTCTCACCTCTTAAAGCAGGTTCCTTCAAAAAGTAAAATTGCAAATGCACAGGAAGCTAAATCCGTAGAACGGTATCACAAGGAACCTTTGATAAGGAAGACCCTGCGAAGCATTTGCCTTGACCACGGTACAAATGTAAAAACGTAAACTACGTCTGAAGTGTGCAAAGGTAAAATGAATGGGAAACAGTAGCCGGAACTCAAATAACCGAGTTTCTAATGTGAAAACAGCAAATTGGATTATCCTCTCTCCCTCAAACATCATTCGCAATGCGGTTAAACCGCCGATGGAGGCAAGTCAGCAACGTATCATAAGTATGAAGCCGACGGTGATGGTGAACGATGGCAGAAACGGAACCTCAAAAGGACAGTAAATAAAACACTTTTCAGCCATTTTAGTACAAATCGTCGGTACGCCATTACCTTAAACATAAATGACTATAAAATACTGCTCCATTAAAAGAGAAAAAAATATATAGTGGTGAGAAGTCAAAGGCTTTCCTGGGTGGCCTGACTCAAATAAATTGTCGTGTGCGTTTTTCTTTTTCGGCGCAATTAGCAAGGAGCCCCGGCCTTTTCATCCCATCCATGGTCTGGAGCTGGAGGAGGAGGAGGAGGAGGAGTTGAGGATGTGATTCTTTGCAAACAAAGGACCCTCCGAGGATAGTCAACAAGAAAGGGCCTGTTGGGAGTTTCCTCCAGCCCCGTGAACATTTTATTTACCTTTGATTATGGTGCTTGGCTGCCCAAGAAACGTTCAAACCAATGTCTCTGCACAAATGCTAGAACAATCTATTCAGTTATCAACAAGCGTTGTTGTTTATAACGACTTGAATGCATCCGTGAGATAAACATCATCCGACAGCAAGCATATAATGTAGCATCCCATGGTGATGTGATACTTTCCATCATGCTATCACAAAAAAAAGCTGCAAATAAAAGTATTCGAAGTCTTCACCAAAATCTAATCAGTTCGTCCTTGTCATACACCCAACCTGCCCCCTAAATTTCGTCGGAAGCCGTTCGCAACTTTTTGAGATATCCTGCTCACAGACAGACAGACGGAGGTGAAAACACAACCTCCGTCGACTTTCGGTGGTGGAGGTAAAGAACAATATATATTAAAAAAAAGAGATGGGTGGGGGAACACACCAATAGCAGGGTTGAAGGACAATAGATCGGGAGACTTGGAGAAATAAGGGATGTTGGGAAGAAGGGGGCGAGGGGAGGACACATGGGGTGAAACAAGATGAACAGGGACGCACTCTTTCAATCACAGAAGTGGAAGGAAAAACTGGAAACTCGAGGTGGACTTTGGGGGGGGGTTAATGTGGGGGCAGAAACGATCATGGCTGTGGATGAGGGACGACCTGAGATGGTGGTGAACAGCTGCCGTCTTGAAGCCCTGGAGAGATTGAAGAGAATGTGGAAGCTGGTTTCATAGGTCGGAAAAAAACACAGAGAGGATCACATGACCACAGCGAGTCTGGATGTTGGGAATTTCACCAGAAGGGGGTTACTGGCTGACTTTGCACACGCCGCAGACGCTGGGAGGGAACAGAGTACAGAAAGGGCAGAGAAAAAGGTGCAACACCAGAAAGGAGGTGGTATAAGACAGAGAGACCACCAACCAATCTGGATTGTGGAAGTGAAAATAATTGACCCCCGTAATGTGTTACAATTCTTTAGAATAATCTCTACTCGGACTATGCTTCTTTGACACAAAATACTCCCACATTCTGGTGAGGTCAGACACTTGGAACACTATAATTGGCTCAAGTCTTTCACAAACCGGTTGGTTGGGCCTGACTTTTGACTGGAGGTGGCAGGAATTTATAATTTGTTCAGGGTGCCAGTGATAACTTTCCTACTACTATTCAAGAAAGACACCGAGGAAGAATCTTTAACGTCCACCAGCCAATGTTAGCAGATGGGTCACCGACCAAACGTCCACCCAAGGGAAGTACCAATCCAACAGTCTCGAGTAAAGTCAGGAATCAAACCGAGACGAAGCTCAAACATTCATGTGCTACTTCTAAAGCGACCTGTGAGACGAGAATTATCTTGAATATCCACAAATAAGTCAAGGCTAATGGAGCATTCCATCATTAAGATTTATGCTCCGATATTCAGTCGTAGATGCAGTTGGATCAAAGTCGACTGGAAAGTTATTACCATTACTGGAATATTGGAATATTGGAATACCAATACATTATCTACCAATACTGGAATACGTAGCGCTTGATTGAACGAAATAAATAAATAAATAAATAATAAAACCATTTTCTCGCACAATTAATTATTTAATAAATCGATTTTAAGCGAATACCGGCTCGATGCATGCAAACATGAACGTGCTCATTCTTGAAGTCACAATGCATTCAATGTTGTATTTTATCATGGAAATAGATGCGTGATCGAAGTTATTTCATTTAAATGAGAAACCGAAAAGAAAAAAAAATGACAAAGAAAAGGGGAAAAGCCGAGGATTTGGAAGATGCGGAGTAAAAGCCACGTGCATCAAGCATCATGCTATCTGATCTTATAGTCCTGCCAAAAGGGTGTTTGTGTTCCTCAGCAGGAAATTAGGACAGCTTGTCTACATATTAACATTCATACAGTCAAAAACAAAGGCAGAGCATGCCCCAAGAGTTAACCAACTAACACGTTTACATAACCTTTGTCTCACTTCAATACATCAGGCTATCCAAAGGAAAACAAAACAATGCTATCGTTTATCCGAATACCATTTCTACAAGGCTTGATGTTTTTCGAAACGGTGTCGGATAACGTTTTGAAAGAAACAAAACACTATAAGGCAGGCAGCTTTCGTTTGGATAAAAGCTGGCCACACACACATACACACACACACACACACACTTACCAAAACCACAACCATGAGAATCAGGTTGACAAGCACAATTACATTTCATCACGAACGTTGTCGTAATCCATTTTCTGGACCATTGCAAACCTCAGACACAGATCAGAATACATTTACTCACACACTCTCAAGCCAAATCTCTCTCTCTCTATTAGACAAGTTGCAAAGTTATTGAGGCCTGGGTTAGTACAGCAATCCCTTCAACCTCACCCTCGTCCCCTCTCCAACTCTCCCATTCTCCCCACATAGTTTGTAAATGCAATTGAACCGACATTAGAAGCACGACCTTACAGTGCAAAAAGAGCAGCTCGTCCAGAAATTCTGCCAGGCCTGGCCGACGCCTTTCCCTCACCCCATCCACTCCACAACGAGAAGCAAACCATGTCCTCAGCATGACGCCTTATCTCACTCCAGCCGAGAGATTCAAACAAAGGAAATCTCCTAGTGACTGCATGCGGACCGACAAACGGCAGGAAAACAAGAGGCAAGGCCAGAGTTCCAGCTGTTCTTCTGTTCGCCAAAACCTTTGCTAAAATGGCATGAAATGCATTTTTATTTTTTTTTTACCTGAGTTAACAACCAGTCACACTTGGCCAGGAGTCCCACCCCAGTAAATAAAATAAACAAAACCCGAAAGCAAACACGACACGACTGTATAAGAGATTTTTGTGGATGACATTTTTGGAGAATTTCACAAGAAGTTAAACCTACGAAACAACTACATGAAAGTTTACTTCTATACTAATAAATGCCCGAGTGTGTCGGTGTGTCAGTCAGTCAGTGTATATGTCTCCTCCATAACTCCAAAACCATGAAACATAGCAGCCTGAAACTTTGCATGCATACCAAGAAAGCTCCAAGGAAGTGCAAGAGTGAAAATTGGATGTTTGGGTTAATTAAAATACCCCTTTTGAAGATAATTATTAACGTCCTTATTTAATTATATCCTTTATCATGCACATCCTCGGACACCTCGCTGGGGTCTTAATTTGCTTCTTCTTTTTTGGTACGCTCAACAATGCCTTGACTTGGAACAGGCTGCAACGATTTCTTCATGATAAATCGCTCAAAAATGTTATTTAACTTTCCTCACTCATAGATACATATCAAAAATAACATACTCATATCACATCGACTGACCATGCGGTGTCTCGAGTGGTGCCTTGCCCACTGAAAATGTTGAGTAATTTCATTTTAAGAAGATATCGCTTTGTTTAACCTTGTTGTGTGATCTGCTTTCATTATCCACCCGTCACTTCGACATAAATACATATACTGTATAATATATATATATATTAGGGTGTGTCTAAATTTTGAAGTTTTGAAATTAATACTGGCCAGGTTGCCATTGTGTGCCACTTGAGAAAAAAATGATATATGCCAATTTATACGAAAATCAGAGTATATTTAGAACTTGCTCAAAGCCCAGAAAGATTTACAACATATAGCGAAATGCGCGATATTGTAGCTTATTTTAATTCAATGCTAAAACATCCAAACAATGATATAAAACACACAAAGGGAACAGTCACTGTACAAAATGATATAAAAACAAATAAAAATCAATCACTTATTAAAGTTATCAATTCCCTTCACTTCAGATGGCCTTCACTGATTTCAGGAATTTGTTTCTGTGGTACTCGAGCATTTGTAGTACAATGTTTTTCTTCCTCATTGCGGACCACGGCTTCAAAAGGAACAGTCCCTGTTCAAAATGATATAAAAACAAATAAAAAACAATCACTGATAAAGTTATCAATTCCCTTCACTTCAGTGGCCTTCACTGATTTCAGGAATTTGTTTCTGTGGTACTCGAGCATTTGTAGTACAAATTGTTTTTCTTCCTCATTGCGGACCACGGCTTCAAAAGAACAGTCCCTGTTCAAAATGATATAAAAACAAATAAAAACAATCACTGATCAAAGTTATCATTCCCCTTCAGTGGCCTTCACTGATTTTGGGAATTTGTTTCTGTGGTACTCGACATTTGTAGTACAAATTGTTTTTCTTCCTCATTGCGGACCAGGGCTTCATTGAAGGACTGCATAAGAGCGACTCCCTCTCTGCCAAATCATTTGTCACTCGTAGGGCAGAAATGATATTTGTTGCCTCATTGTATGATTTGTTTGCCTCCCATTGTTGTGGGTCTTCTTCAAGAAAGGTTTCATCCAGTCCCAGGATCTGGAGCAGCTTGATGGTGGAAGTGGTAACGAAGTCGGGTAGTGCCATAGTAGATGGATCTTTTATGGAGGAAGCCTTTTTGGGGTTCATCAGATCCTGGTTATTGTGCATGTTGTGGACCATGCAGCGCTTTTCATCGACAGTGACGGAGTCACAGAAAAGGCTGAGGCCAATCAAGGTCTCCGACAAATACCACAGGTGTCTGGAAAATGCAGTCAAAGCAGCATTGAGACTTCCTTGTCTGGGTAGCTATGCAGTGCCTTCAAGAATTGAAGATCATTCCTTGGGGCTTCGCCGGCTGATGGAAGGTGAACCAGTATTTAACATAGGTAGTGGTCACAAAAAGTGACACTCGAAGTAAGTGCTTCCACACCATGCGAGATGGGATTGTACAGATGCCCTCGTGTTGCTCTGGCGCTGTTGGATGTGGAACTGATCTCTGAAAAGCCACATCTTATGGCATAAATGGCACTGCCATCCAACGCGCACGGTGAATGCCCTGGGTACCTGAACCTAATTCCCTTTGGTGGAGTAGCTCCTAGGAAGATACTGTTAACTGCAAGGCTCTTCGTAGTCATCTCTGGGGTGCTTAGTATTCAGTTGCTGCATGGCAAAGGTGATGATACTTTCTCGAATATCATCTACATGCTCTGATGCATCTACATCATCCAAAGCTGTGCGATACTTTGATTGATCAATGTTTGGCCAGAAATCACGGAAATGACTGAGATTTCGATTTTTGGAGACCTAAAAACATCATACAGTGAAAAAACCTTTTCCAAAACAATTTCAGACACGTGATGTCGACAGGCAAGGTTCAGAAGATCCTTCCTAACTCTTTCGAGTTTTATGCAAACGCCGCCCTTTATACCTGTATTACTTGCTGTTGTGTCGAAACATAAGGCCACAATTCTGTTCTCCAGTTCTCAGTCCTGTATCTCAGCCATACAGGCCTCTGCCATAATGGCAGCAGTGCCGGAATATAGCTTGGGGATGACAAGAAGCTTGGTTACCTCCTTGCCAGACACCAAAATAGGAAGTCGATCCACAGACAGTTGTTCAGTTCCTGTGTAATTG
This sequence comes from Eptatretus atami, assembly GCA_035128595.1. Taxonomy (NCBI): domain Eukaryota; kingdom Metazoa; phylum Chordata; class Myxini; order Myxiniformes; family Myxinidae; genus Eptatretus; species Eptatretus atami. The sequence continues at coordinate 59,566,865 of CM068962.1, forward strand.
GGCATTATCTTGCATCCAGTGGCAATGTTAGTGGAACGAGTGGATGAAAAGATTCACGAATCTGGCTGCTAGAGCTGCACGTTGAACTTTTCTTGCTCGTTGGACTGAAGAAGGACTGATCATCAGTTCACTAACTGGGCTGTAAACTGATCGGACGTAGCCATGGCAGAAAAAATATAAGTAGCATTCCTGCTGCTGGTTTGGGTGATCTAGCGCTGCTGCAACTTCACGTGTAACTACAGAGATTTTTCCCCTTTTCCGCCGCCGTGATCCAGAAGATGTTGAAGGTTTCTTTGGTTCTTCTTCTGAGCTATCTGCAGATAATGCTGTTCCTCAGATGATGAATCAAGCACTACAACATCTGTCACTGCTGCTGAGCTTGCATGATGTTGTTCCTCACGCACTGCAACTGCTGCTGATCTCGCCAGTGCTCTCTCTTCTTGCTTTGCGAGTTTCACGTCAATTCCTGCAATCGAACCATGTCGTCCTTTTTCACGCTGAGCCTTCAAAAACTGCCGATCCTCTTCTATCTTGATCATCGTCATGGCCTGTTCATGTGCAATATCAAAAGACATTGTCCAAAGAATCCCTGAAAGCATCACGCTTTCCCTCTCTGTCGCTGACTTCCTTGTGATATTTTTTTTTCAGGCCCTGCCATTCCTTGTGAAGATGTCGTAGCTGATCCCAGAGATGATTCTTAGCCCTCGTTGATAACCGTGCTCGTTCCCAAATTTGTAGGATCATTGTGACCGTTTCCTTCACACTGTCATTTAGACTCATTGGTTCTTTCTGTATATGAAATCAAACAGCACACTTGAGCACCTCTCTCTCGTGAAGTAGCTTAGCAACAACTGAAGTGATTTCTGCCACCAATCAACCAAATCTCAGTCTTTCTAGTATAACTCGCCATTTCACCTGCAAACAAGCCAAACAATGGCAAACAGCCAAACATTGAATGGAAAGAGCATCACAAAGATTACATCAACAGGCAGTCGAGTAAAAATAATACAAAGCTGTATGCTGCAGCATGCCTGCGATATAAAATTTGTGTTACATTTATTGTGAGCTTCGGTCGATGTGGTGCTGCTTTGCACTGTCAGGCTTGCAGGCTAGATGTGCTGTGCATTGGCAGGGCTGTCTTTGGAGAGGGTAACTCAAAACAAAACTTAAATTAATATATATATTTAATTTTTATCTATTTTGCTTTGGTGTGTCACCAAAAAAATATATTGGTGGCCACTGCCAATGCCAGTAAACACAGCAGTGACGCAGCTTTGAGCGCAACTGTGATACTTGGGTCTCGTTGAGCAAGTAGTAAATGTTGTGCTATCAAGTTTAAATTCTGGATATGGTATTTTTGTATAAAGTGGCACACATATTTTACCTGGCCGATATAAAATATCAAACTTAAATTTTTCATGTAGTCATTAGACACACCCTAATATAT
>CM068962.1:59570765-59584788 GCA_035128595.1 Eptatretus atami
AGCGACCGTGCAAACTCCATGGCATGCTCTTTTATCATCGGACCGCTGACAGCACAATTCAATGCTCAAATGCGACTGAACCACAACCACGACATTTCGTCGATCTTCTGATTTTCTTGAACTTTGAAGCATTTTCTTCGTATGCTGTCATGATTTCGGCTTTTCTCTTCAAGATGCGCTGAACCTGTGACTTGCTGACAACGTAACTCAACTGTGAGGTTACGCTGAGACTTGATTTTGTCACTCTGTATGATCTTGACCTTCTCATCCAGGCGTCAACTCTTTGTTGGGAGTTTTTTGAGCCATGGCAGTCGTGGAAAGAAGCGAATGGAAACCTGTGACGATCTGAGCATGGAGCACGGAATTAAGGAGCCGAGGCAGCAGAGGCGGGTTTCCTATTGGTGACTGAAATTCTGATCAAAATCCACGATTTCATTGGGTAAAGAGTAATTGTTTCAGATTTCATTTCACGATCTTGTGATCATCTGGAGAATGTCTTTTTGGAAAGGTTTGTTTGCAATTAGTCCGCTTGCCCAGCCAAAGGCTTTGCATATGCTCGGATTACTCAAGGGAACAATGTCCGCACCTAATTGACAATGGTCCGCTTGAGAGTTCAAATCTGCTTCAAGGGACTGGTAATATGGTGGTCCGTGGCCCGAACAGGGGTGGTCCTTAGCCGATCAGTCAATGTACTAAATAGATAGGAATTTCTGAAGGGACTGGAAGAAAGTGGCCCAGATGAGAGGTGGTCCTCTTACCCGGTTGTGTCCACATGAGAGTTTCCACTGTATATATATATATATATATATATATACAGTCATGCGCCGCTTAACGACATTCGGGCAACGACGGATCGCATATACGACGATCTGCCAGCTCTGAACAAAAAAGAAAATGAAAAAAAAAGAAAAAAAAATGTAGCTGAAAAATTCCTATCGCCGAGTGATGTAGCCGACGTAGTGCTGCCAGTCGTATAAAAATAGCACAAACAATTATGTACACTGTACAGTACATAATACATCATAATGATAATAAATGACAGTGTGGCCCTGTTATAATGCGATCGTTGAGGTCACATAAAATGTCATCCCAAAAAAACAGGATCGTGCTAAATCGGGATTCAAGGAAATCGGCTTTCAAACTGAACCAATGTTTGCACGTTTACCTACTAGCAAGTAAATTACTTTGAATTGAAGAATTCCGAGAATAAATCGTTGTGTTTAGTCGAAATTAAAACACCAATTTGTTTTTAGTGAAGCTTTTTATGTTGTTAAAAACAATTGCACTGTTCCGAAAATATATATCACAATTGACAGGTGCTCGTTTCTTCATTTGTAAATTATAACATCGATGCAATGATTACGTATTTATAAAATCCAAACGCTATTTATTCATCTTTCTATAATCGATGGAGAGGAGATTGTAAGCTGCTGCTAACAACACCGATGGCCGTCATGAACAGCACAAAGTAAAACTAACGTGTCTTTCCGTCTCTCTTGGATGTGTGTTACAATTGCCGACAGTATTCAGGACAGTAACATGCTGTACAGGTTTGTATCCGGGAGCAATAGGCTATACCATATAGCCTCGGTGTGTAGTTTTGTGTAAGTACGATGTTCGAAAACGAAAAAAAAAAAAAATGATGTTCGCACAACGACGACGTCGCTTAAACGACGCGTTTCTCAGAACGTAACCCCGTCGTTAAGTGGCGCATGACTGTATATATATATATATATACATACACACAATATATTGTGTACATCTCACATTGACGGACTGTGTTGGGTGGCTCGGTTGGTGCCTCGCCCGCTGAAAATGTTGTGCAATTTCATTTTTAGACGACATTGCCTTTGTTTAGCCTTTTTGTGCAATCTGCTTTCATTATCTACCAATCACTTTGACATAGGTACAAATAAAATAAAAAATTTCAAAAAACAAAAAAAAGTCCATCAACCTCATGTTCGGAGATCCTCCATGTTGGTTTGAGCTGTGAAAAGCATAGACTGACATTTTGTTTTCTCTGGTTTGATATATTTTTCACTTGAATTCCATTTTTAAAGAACTATATTTAAAGGTAAGCGTTTGTGGTTCTCCTTTTCGTGTACTATATCCATGCGGAACTTCATGATGAACTTGGAACAGGCCGCATTTTCCGCACAGGAGTGGAGGCTTCCAACCCGGTGATTTAACGACCTTAGTGGGAGACTAACCATTACCTTTTAAACGTGAAAAAACAAAATTTAATTGATGCTTTAATGGGGTTGGGCATGCCTGGAACAGATGACATGAAGAATTAATGCTCAGGTAACACACTACCTTGGTATGCTTGGGTAACACTAGCTTAGTATGGCGAGGATGGAGGTACAGACGTACAGGTCCAGTAGGTTTTAACTTTTAACCTCACCAGCATACGAGTGATCGCGTTATTTTTCCTTTGTCCTCGCGGCTGTTTCCAAAGCAAATGGTTATCTTTTATGAACCGGGTTTGCTATAAAAATGTTATGTGGCTTCCTTCTGAGTTTCAAAGCTGATAACACCCGATCTCTGAGCCTTATGCCATATTAACGCGTTTTCTAAATTAGAGGCTATTTTTTTTTTTAATTCTCACGCGACAATTGGCAGCTATTTATAAAGAATAATGTTTATGCACATCTCCTTGAAACATCTGTAATGCAACATTGTTTTTTGAATTTGTATATTGAAATTCCCCCCGAAACAAGGGTGAAAGCGACTCAATGTTTTTGGATTGTATACGGTATGTACAGTAGTCGGTAATCACACTGACTCCAATTTGCCAATTCTGATCAACGAAAAATTGCTGATATCTTCCAAGTGTGTGTGTGTGTGTGTGTGTGTGTGTGTGTGTGTGTGTGTGTGTGTGTGTGTGTGTGTGTGTGTGTGTGTGTGTGTGTGTGTGCGTGCGTGCATGTAGCATAACATATTCTCTCTGAAAACTCACCTTCTCCAAATAGATCTCTAGATCTCTCTCTCTATCTCTCCAAATACAGTACAGTATGTGTGTATACTATATATACATATATATATATATATATACATACATATATACATATATGTTTTGTGTGTGGAATCACAAATTCATGTCTCATCATGGCCATTGCCATGCAAATATTAATCAGCATGTGTCACTTGCCAAGCAAACACCATTCCTGTGGTGACATGAACAACCAAAGGGATTTTAATAAAGGCATTCACAAAAAGACAACGCAAATCAGCACACCGACTTAAGCATACCGTCAGCCAATGGGCAAATGCCACTTCAAAAGCTAGCTCCACCCATGGGCGGCTCTCTGCAGCATCAAAGTCAGAGCCTTAGTTGCCCAAATGTCATGTCACTGAGCAGGCTAGGAAGGAGTAATGGCCGATTGGTGAACGTGTTTATGCCTACTAGGTGCCATCAGCATGGCACCACCACGCATTTTCATTGGAAGGATAATCATCCTCATGTTAATATCTAACTAAATGATAGTAAGAATTAATGGGACTTTAAGGCAGGTTTGTTTTCTCTTCTTCAGGGAAATATAATTTCAAGTGATTCTTTAATTAAATTGCCACCTGCCGTATGCAGCCATTGAGTTTTAACCAAATGTGGTGATGGCATAATTAAGGTTTTACCGTCTGTTGAAAACTCTTTTTGAAGTTTAACACCATGGTTCAGTCGTGGTGCTCGATCCTCGTGGTGGAGCTTTTAGGTATTGTGTGTACATGGTAGGGACATAATAAGCCCACTTATCATGTTGTGTTAGTGTCCAAGGCAACCCAGACAGAAAGGCCAATTAAACCATCTGAGGCAGCAGGAAGCATTTATACTTGAGTGTACAGACAATTTTGTTTCTAGGAATGACATCCCATGCAAATTACTCACTTTTCTTTATGCCTTGACTAGCCCTTAATCAGACATTGTTATTGAGCTCTCATGTACAGGTCTGAGAAGAAGAGAGAGGATTTTCTATTGTGTGTTAAGTGTTTAAGGCAGAAAAGTGGAACACAATGCTAAATGGTAAATTGTGCATCAACACATATTTAGTGGGTAAGATGAAGACACTGACATTTCATGGTTTAGCGACCACAAAAACATTCCCCTTGGCAACGAGTGATGAAATATGGGAATGTAAGGATGGCATTTCCTTCCTTCAACCTGGCTGAGAAGTGAACCCTACTTCTATGAGTGGGCTTGGCAGGAAGTATAAATGGCCAAGAAGCGAAAGTATATCAACACTCAATTCTGTGAGGGGGGCCTCTTTGGCTTAGTTGGACGTTGAAGTGTCATATAAATGGGCCTTAAGAAATCGAGCCAATGTAGTTTCACCTGAATAACAATAACATTTTAGACAATGTACAAGGTGACAATGTATGTGGGATTTTAATATATGGTCACAGGATCATGAAGAAAGTACTCAGGTTGGAGTACCGTACAGAATTCCCAGGTTCATGGATTATGAGTTGTTGAACTTGGTGCCTGGCTTTCTTCAACCAGGCCTATTTCTATTACTCATCCAGATGTGAACAATCAAGTTTCCTTTAGGTTTTTCAAAGTGTCATCCATAGGTCTGAAATGACTGTTATTGTTGATGCCTACATGCTGGGTAAGTGAAAAATTATTATTTAGTTACTTTTTAAGGAACATTACATAGCCTAGAATTATTTTCTTCTAAGAAAGCACATCCTATTTTTCTGAATGTATAAGTGTTCCATAATTTTTTTTTAATGCGACGTGTGTGCAAGGTCAGTTGGATCACACAATTTTTGTACTGCCATTAGAGAGGCAATTGCATGGGACTGCAAGACTACACCACCGATAACATTATTCACAGGTCAGGTGGTAGATGAGCCACGTCAATGTCGGGATCTAGGTAGATAGCCGATGGCAGTGCGTCTGTTTCTTATTCCGGGCGACCTCGGGTCGGGAATGGGAGGGTTGGGAGTAGTAGGCATTGAGCCCTGTGCAGTTGCACATGTGATGCTCACAAAATGAGGTCTCATTTGGATTTAACAATAAACAACAAGATTATAAGCTCTTGGCTTGCCATGAAGAAGACACGCTGCAAGCTGTTTGCATTGATTTATAAAAAAAAAAATTGAAAGCAGTTTTAATTCACAAGCTCACAAGATTATAATCCTGACTCTCTAAACATGAGCATTTGCACACCCTCCCCCTCCTATTCCCTTCACCATCCGCAGGGCCCAGCCCCCTCCACTAAATCATTGTCGAGCCAAACCTCCTCAACATGAATGACCTTTGGTAAATTAATCGCATCGGTTATGTTCATAAATGTTTGTGAATGTTAAAAATGTTCAAACACTATTTTCCCACCCCGATGGCCGAGGTGAGTGTCGGAATGAAACGGCAGTCTTTGCAAGAATGTCAAAAACCCCGCCCTTTGCAGTTTGATTCCCTGCAAGAATTCACACAAAGAGGTCCTTTCAAGAAGGAAGAAACATTATCAAAACGCCACGCTCAAATCAATACCAATCTACTCAGGATTTAGTCAGGCATAAAGGCTTTTCTCCTCACTTTCCCCAGTGCACTGTAAGTGGATATAAACCCAGGGCCTATGGCGGTGACACAACGTACGGCGTCTGACTTGTTTGCTTTTAATTTGTTCTTCAAACCATTGCTTTGGCACAAATATAAAATGCTAGAGACCGTGTCATTCCACCATAGTTTGTACATCATATGTATGAAAACAAATTGTAAATATTGGCTTTGTAAATATTTTCGGATGGATAACATTCATTTTTGAAAATTTATTTCATAAGTGCAATGAAGTAGCTACAAATGACGAATCAAACTTTCCGTCTCAGCATCTATGACCTACAAAAACATTGAAAGTCAACTTTCCGAGTTAAAAAGAACATGAATGTGTTGCAAGATGAACAGACATTTAAACTTCAAAAGTATTATTTTTTAAATTGTTTATTTCTCTCTCCATCACGGACGCCGAGAAGTAGAGCAGGCAGAGCCGAAACAGTGCAGAGGAGATAAGCACAGGCCTTTCCATTCCATTGTTGATAGACTTCCCTAAGGGTTACTTTAAATAATTCTAGGTCAGACCTTCCCAGAAATGACATTCCTGACCTTGGCTGCTATATTTCTCCTCGGGCTAGTCTGAAATGAGTGCTTGTGCAGGGCAGCGCTGACCCCTGTGTGACCTTCAGAGCAACAAACAAGGAAATCTCTTTAGTTTGAACTCATCTCAAACACAGCACAGGCCTTCTGTGATAAAGTAAAGTGTTAAGATTGCGATGAGTTGTAATGAACAAATACGAGCACTTGGTGAAAAAGGACTGACTTTCAGGTGAAAATGTTTACCCAACACATGCAATAGCCAATCTCTTTTTTAGGATCTGTGCAGATACTTACTCTACCGTGTGCAAAACACTTGCAAATAATGTTTTCTCTGATGCTTCATTGCAACAATTTGGTTTAATTGGATTTAGAGCATTTCTGCACGGTGGATGAAAATGCACAGTTTATTTATTTGGTCGATATGCATCGTTGTACAAACAGTTTCTCAAAAAAAATTTTTTTTTGCTGAAGCCTAACATGCTCAACCTTGTGGAATAATCAGGCTGACTAGGAAAAAGAAAAAAAGAAAAAAAAAGAAAAAGTGGACGGTTCATTTTTGTTCTGGGGCTTTCAAGCTAGCCTGACTATAATACGGTATTATCGAACGGTTAACAGATCGATTGTCCCGCCACCTTCGTCTTCAAGTGAATGTTGGCATTTTGTGAAAACCCATTTTCGTCTTACCTCTGAAATGGGATGAAAAAAACCAAAGCAGAAGCCAAATTCCTTGATGGTGTGTTTATGCTCATTAATTTCCTGTCGAGAAGAACCTAACACCTTAATGATAGACAAGACACTTGATTGGATAATGCGGCAACACATGGAAAAGTGGGTGTACGTAGAGCACTAGAAAGTATGGAGCACTGCAGAATGCTTTGAAGGATTAACATGATGCATTACAAAAAGCAATTTACTCTGTAATTAAAACTGACTGACCTACTTTCCTCCTTCAATACCCTCTTTTTTAATATGGAGCTGACTAAGTACATCGAGTCACAACTCTGGCAGTCGGTGAAGTTGACAGATACAGTACGTCACAGAAGCTGGGTAAAAGCTTGAAAGCTATTTTTACTGAGGTCAAGCATGATCAAAATGCACAATCCAAAAAGTTGCAGTGGAAACGAATGGCTTGGAGAAGTCACACAAAGTGCGAACAAACACGCTTAAAACGACGTCGTTGATAAAATGGGAGGAAAGGTCATTGGTAGTTCAACTGCAGAAAGGTTGGTTGACCCAGAGGGTGCACAGACAAGATATGAGAAGTGGGATCCATTCTCATCTAGATGGAATAGCAAAGCAGCATTGTGCAGCCGAACAAAGGCGGCGGAGGGGAGGGAAATGTTTCCCACACTAATTTTGTTTTCAGTCACACCCTGCCACATTCAAGCACGCACAGTCAGCCCTGGTTGTTGAAAATGCTTTATCAGCATCACCTGTTGGCACTGTAAACACAGCTGCAGTTAAGCAGACAGGAACATATCACAACTGACTTTTTCCCTTCTTCCATATATTCACTGGAAACGGTCACAGATCCATACAGTACCATGTGGATCAATTCACAGAGGCTTCAAAGGACCAGGCAATAACAAGAATGATTCAATCCCATCTCCCTTTACAGGTTCACTATCCATGCAGTGTCTCACGGGGCTGCTGCAGAGTTTATAGACAATGAAGGACCTTAATGAGGTGAGCTGGTAACCCCTTTGCTTCACTCACACAGACAGTATATAGAAATTTTGCCAGAATAATTTGTAAGATGAGGACCTTTAAAGGACTTACTGGCATTATACTGAGTGTAATTCATTTTTACGATAACTTGTTCAAGTGAGAATACAAATGTGAATGAATTATTTTCAAAAACAACATGTTCGATTCTTGATTTGTTTTTGAACCCCTTCATCACCCAAACCACCGCCGCCGCCACCCAACTTCCAATTAGTTTTAACTGTGTTGATGGTCACACTTCATGACATAAATAAGTGAATAATTTCCTGCCTCGACAAGTGTTGCTGCAAAAGATTTGCCCAGTGAAATTGGTAGTTCACACTTCGTAATCAAGAGTTGTATGTAGCTCATATGATCAAGGGATCAATTTGTATACATTTCCAGAGTTTATAGCACCAAGTAATCAGCATGGGTAGACTTGAAGCAACAAATCAAAAAGTACTTTGTTCCCCACACTATATGCCACTGAGATGTAAATCCAGAGAGAAAGAAAGAAAGAAAGAAAGAAAGAAAGAGAGACCAGGGTGGTTGAACAGGGATGAAAGAAATGCTATCAAGGATAAGCACAAGGCATTTATTGTATACAAAATAGCAGCACTGCAGTGAGACTCATACCAGTATAAGATTAAAAAGAGGCAAGTTAAGAAAATAACTCGGCAAGCCAAAAGAGAGTACGAAATGGATATGACCAAAAAAACATGTTTGTTGGGGTTAAGACAGGTTAAGACAAGTGTGAGCCCATTGAGGGATAGCACAGGGAGTTTGGTTCATGATGAAAGTGAGATGGCAGTCTTACCAGAGATATTATGCTTCAACATTTTCACAAAAAACAACAGAGTTTGGGGAATTAGCAATAGCTGAGAGAAGCTATCCAAGGGGTAAGAAAGGGCTTTTAGAGGAGTTTCACGTAAGAGTGGAGGAAGTTGAGAAGCAGCCAGGAAAGATATGGCAAGATAAAGCTCCAGGGCCAGATAATATGCATCCAAGAGTATTGACGGAGGTGGCAGAGCAGATAAGCGTGGTGTTAGCGGATGTCTAACAGCTCGTTGGAGTCAGGACAGGAACTAGAGGATTGGAGAGTAACAAATGTAACAATGGTATTTAAGAAAGGATCGAGACAGGAATAGATAGATCAGTTGTGGGGAAGATGTTGGATACATTAATTAGGGATTGTTATGGGGAAACATTTAAATAAATTAACTCGAGAGTTCATAGAACACCTTACCCCATGCAGTCTTGAGAAAGAAAGACATAGGCAGGGTCTGCGAGTGGAAAATTTGAATGGTCGTGATGACATAAAATGTTGTAATATTTTGTCCAGGTACTGCTAAACGGAAGGGATTTGAAAGCGACTTCTACAGTCTTCAAGTATATAATTCAACTTAAATAACATAGGAATTTTAAAGTTTGTAGAAAATAAATCTGGAAGTTTATTGCCATTGATGCAGCATCTTTTACACCACCTTATTCAACACGTTGCATTAATTATTCGTGCCTGTTGTTTGTGTCCTTTATGACGTTCTCAAAAAACAGTAAGTTTCCTGTTTGGAATGATTTTCAATTTTGTTTGATTGCCAGACAGGCAGACAGACTAAAATTATTTTCTCACTCCTACCTGTGCATGTGCAATCGTTAAAAATTCAGATCCAAAGTACTGCTTAACTACAGGTTCAAAATATAACATTAAATTTAAATCAAGTTGTTCCTCGATCACAAACTGCCATTTGTCAAGAGACACAGACAAAGTGAACCAATTGCTTAACAACCCTTTTCACTTCACGTGCGTGGGGTAAAAATTATAAAGGCAGTCAACATGAATTTATTAAAAGGAGGTCATGTTAAACAAATTTATTGGAATTCCATGAAGCAGATTCTGATTGGGTGGGTGAGGGAAGTGGAATGGGTGTAAGTATATAGATCTAGATCTTCAGAAGGCATTTGATAAAGTACTACATAGAAGGCTGATAGTTAAATTGAGACCTTATGGAGTTTTGGAATCTGGATTGGAATCTGGCTTTGTGGTACAGTAGGAAGCAAAGAGTGGCTATGAATAGGAGGATGTCGGGCTGGAAGGATGAAAGCAATGAGGAATGTCAGGGATCAGTACTAGGGCTATTTTTATTTTTATTTTTAACATTTACATCAATGATTTGGATGGTGGCGTTATGAGTAGACTTTCCAAATTTGCAGATGACACAAAGGTTGGAGGGAGTGGGGTGATCATATTCAGGTAACTCGAGATACTTTAATAGATTGGTCAAAATATTGGCATATGCAATTTAACATAAGGAAATGTAAGATGCTAAGGTTGGGTAAGAATAATAAAAATAAAGATTGCATAATGCAAGGAGTATTGTTGGAGCATGTAACACAGGAGAAGGATCTGGGGGTGGTAATAAATGGGGAGGTAAGCTGACAGCACAGTGCCACAAAGGTATAGGTAAAGGTAAAATGGCTTTTGGTTGTATTTGCAAGGGATAAATTAGAAATCTAAAGAGGGAGCATTAACATAATACAGGAATTCAATGAGGCCTATCTACAACATTGTGTAGAGATTTGGTCAACACATCCGAGGAAGCTTCATGATAGAGTGGGCTCAGCATAGAATGACTCGATTGATTCCGGGGCTACCTACACTAAGCTATGAGGAGCAGCTGAAGATAGATCTTTACAAGTCAGAAAGAAGTGACTACAACATGATGTGATAGAGCCATAAGATAATGAAGGGTATAGAAAAAATAAATGTAGAAAATAAATGTAGAAGTGCCCGTCATGCTCCACGCTCCACATATTTACTGCATCGAGTGGAGTGGACAATGCTCGATTCATCAGAGTACGGTCGTACTCTATGTAGGGATGGCATGGAAAAATATCCGTCCCAACTGGTACATGCAAAACCAAAGTTGGAGTATCTTATCCAAAAAGTAGCTTAGGCTACGGCTCATTCCATGTCATTTCAGCCGGGGTTGCGGTGACCCCTTCAGATTTTTCTGAAAAAAATTCTCAAAGTACCTTAACATATAGAGAAAGGTTTGCCAAGTTATAGCTCAAAATTCCAAGTAGTGTCCGAGATATGGCCCTACAAACACCCTAGGGTGTTTCAATTTTGGCAGTCGCGAGTTGCAGATTTGTATCTGAAGCATTTTTGGGGGCTCTAAATTCCAAGTTTTACAAACAGAGTTCTAAAATTTCACACAAATGGTGCTATTAGTAGGCTTTCAGAATCTGACATCAAAAATGTTCTAGTTAAAATACTTTTTAGATAAGTACTCTCAAAGTAGTGATTTGTAACATGCAGTCAAAAAAATTTGAGTTTTTCAAATTTCTGCAACAGTCAGTTTATTCATCATGAAGAATTTTGTGCCCGATTTACATAATCTAGTGACTGGATCATTTACACAAGAAAACTGAAACCTTTTGGAGCAAAATCTTGGGTGCTATAGGTGTCTGAACTTTGCTCCAGACTCAATGACACTGAAATTTACCCCGGTTTTACCCCAAGTGTTCACCATGTTGACAGTTACACAGACTCTTTTTAATTTTTATCACTTAGAACATACATAGGCAAACTGTGGTAGAAAATTCAAGAGTTGTTCTCAATCCCTTCTATTTTTAAACGATTTTTTAAAAGCCCACTATTTAAAAAAAACATGTTCATGAAAGATGTAGAATAAAAGCAATAGGTGTGCTTTTGAAGTGGAAGCCATGCCAAACATTCATAAGTTGGCACCACAATGATCAATTGTTGTGTTTTTTGGTCAGAACAAGTATGTGGTTACTTTAATTTGGCTCACATTTTTTTAAAGGATATTTTAGTTTAAGGCCGCCGCCAATCTCAACTACAAATTGACACATAATGTGATCATAATAATCAACATTATAAATATTCATTTGCATATCTAATTGTTTATAACTTAGTGTACATTGTACGAAAGTTTAATCCATTTGTAAATGTAGGTACAATATCTGATTCACTTTTTTTTTCATAATTTCATATCAATTGTTTGGACAAATGAATTGGATCCATTGTACAAAGTGAACAGTGATTGTTTTATAATTGCCAGGATATAATAAAACGTAACATGAGCATTGGCAGTTACTACAGGCTGTGTATTAGGTTAAAGCCTAAATAACAGAGTTGTGCTTCATGCTAACTTTGGAAATGATTTTGGTACACTTTTTAAGCTTTATAAACTGATTTATATATTGTTAGATTCCATTAAGTCATACTTCTTACAATATCTTTATTTTTTCTATATGTTTGTTAGTAAAAAATTATTTTAAAAAAGTAGCTTTTGGGACTGCAGATCATTAGAAATTGATGCATTTTTAAAAAAATTCGTTTAAAATAGAAGGGATTGAGAAAAACTCTTGAATTTTCTACCACAGTTTGCCTTTGTATGCGTCTTTAAGTGACAAAAATTTAAAAGAGCTGTGTAACTGTCAACATGGTGAACACTTGGGGTAAAACTGGGGTAAATTTCAGTGTCGTTCAGTCTGGAGCAAAGTTCAGACACGCATAGCACCCAAGATTTTGCTCCAAAAGGTTTCAGTTTTCTTGTGTAAATGATCCAGTCACTAGATTATGTAAATAAGGCAACGAAATTCTTCACGATGAATAAACTGACTGTTGAGCAATTTGAAACTCAATTTTTTGACTGCATGTTACAAATCACTACTTTGGAGAGTACTTATCTTAAAGTATTTTAAGTAGAACATTTTTTATGTCAGATTCTGAAAGCCTCACTAATAGGCACCATTTGTGTGAATTTTTAGAACTCTGTTTGTAAATAGATTAAGAGCCTCCAAAAATGCTTCAGATACAAATCTGCAACTCGCGACTGCCAGAATTGAAACACCCCTAGGGTGTTTGTACGGCCATATCTCGGACACTACTTGAATTTTGAGCTATAACTTGGCAAACCTTCCTATTATATGTTAAGGTAGCTTTGAGAATTTTTTCAGGAAAATATGAGGGGGTCACCGCAGAATTTCATTTTTTGGGCTGATTTGACACGGAATGACCCCTACTTATGAGAACCTACTCGGTCTGTTCAACTGATTGTCGAGGCAGGGATCACTTTTCATTACTCCAGACCATGAAAAAACAAAAAACGAGATTGGTCAAACCCGGGAACTCTTCTACTCGGTCCTCATACAAATAATAATAATAATAATAATAATAATAATGATAATCTTCTTCAGACGGCATACTCCCAAGCTGCCTCTATCAATGGTCATGATTCTGGTACCATCCGACAGAGTTTTACTTCATGCAGCATCCTTTGGTATTGTAATTTTAATAGCTTGAAAGGATTTCACGAAAAGTATGCAAAACTACATTCCTTTGTAAAAGAATAGAAAAAGATCTGAGGGGTGGGTGGGTCTATGACTGCCTGATGGGGGTGCATCAGCCTGATGGGGGTGCAGGGCCGCTAGACACATTTGCCCAAATGTCCTATTTAGAATGTTAGATACCCCCAGTGTATGTGTGCAACAGTGAGGGTATGGATTGGGTAAGGTACTCCCCTATGCATGTTGATGAAAATTTGCCTGATGTCATGCAGATGGCCATATACATCAGGCTTCAGCATGATGACTTTGACGTTGTTCTCTCCACTGTTAATTCACAGTAATTATTTTGAACACTTCTAATTGCAGGTCATTGTGTGCCCTGAGGCTGGATGAAGACATTATTCTTTGAGAAACGAGCAATAAGACAGAGCTGCAAGATACAATCAGGGTTACATAAGACATGCAGGAAGACATGCAGTATTTGACATTGCTGACTAAGATCTCTTGGCACTTTTGCAGCTTTTCTACAAACTAACAGCCCCAACAGCTCAACATTGGGTATCCTCTGAGTACCATGCCATTCTGTAATTCCACAAAAAAATTTTTTTTTACAGAAACTCGATAAAAAAACATTTATGCTAAATAAAAAAAATGAATGTTCAGATGACAAGCTATAGTCTAAAAAAGGTTTTAAACAAGATAGGGATGATGTTGGTTTTGAGAGTTGCAAACAGTATTGCCATCACATAACAATCGCTATATCACTGCCTCCAGACTATTGTCTGGCTAAAAGTATTAGAAGCTCCTTTGTTTCACTTCAGGGAGTTCTTTCAACTTCAGTTGTCTTTCCTACTTTATTATCCCGCCCTCTCCCGGAGGGAGGGAGCGGGATATTGTAATCGTCCGGTTTGTTTG